>CM055728.1:24172490-24327490 GCA_029465975.1 Dallia pectoralis | reverse complement strand
CTCTAACTCAATTACACCTCCTCCTGTACCTCCTCCTACACCTCCTATATCTCCTCCCACACCTCCTCCGCTACTTCCTACACAACGTCCTCTAACTCAACTTACACCTCCTCCTGTACCTCCTCCTACACCTCCTATATCTCCTCTCACACCTCCTCCTCTACCTCCTACACATCCTCATACACCTCTTCTTACACCTCCTTCGCTACCTTGTCCTTACCTCCTCCTACACCTCCTCCTCCACCTCTTCATCTAACTCATCTTACACCTTATCCACGACCTCCTCTTAAACCACCTCCTCTTACACCTCCTCCTCTACCTCCTCCTACACCTCCTCCTACACCTCCTCCTACAACGGCTGTAGAGGGCTGATGAGTCTGGTGTTTAACCAACAGACAGCACTGATTCAGATATGTAGGGCAGCACCATTTGGACATTAGTGCAGGTCAGTGGTCATTTAGTCAGGGAGGGCGGGGCCTGGACAGCCTACACACCCTTCTAGGTCTGGGGGGAGGAGATTGAGACTGTGTCATTGGTGCACGCTCGACTACACCACACAACAAACACACCTCATCTGTCACTGTACCTTGGGGTAGTTGCGAGAGAGAGAGAGTTATTGTATATAAGGGTGTGTGTGTGTGTGTGTGGGGGGGGGGGATATTTGTGTGAAATAGGGGTGGTGGATTTCCCTGAGGAAATCAAACCAAAACCCACAAACACACACCCACAGACAGATGCACACACACACACACAAACAGATGCACACACTCCCACAAACAGACGCACACACAAACTCTCACAAACACCCAGTAGGTAGCACTCCACGAGCTAGACAGAGCCAGGATTAAAGAAGGGTCGGCACAGTGACAGTTCTGCCCTTCCTCCTAACACCAACCTTGTTAAAGGTGCAACTTATGGAAGAGAGGAGAGCTGTTTTTGGCATCTCTACTGACTGTTTCTGGATGGTGTTTAACCTGTAGCTACAACCGTTTCCTCCCACAGTGACAGAACGTCTACAGTTGGCCGGTACGAATCATCCTGGTTTATTGCAGTTTTCTGTTGAGCTCTTCATCCAACTTGTGCGATAACAGCAACAGCACCCTGACGCCATTTTCTCTTTTTGATCTAGTGCCTCATAATCGCCCGTCATCAGTCTATGATGAGGTAATTTCAATAACATTTATATTTTAATGAAGTAAGTTTCCTTGAAGCTAGTCCTACACCGCTGGACATGCCTGAGTACAGTATGTGTTTTATTTATTTAGTTTTTTTCAACTGCTTTTTTATTTTAACTGCCAGAGGACAAACCCCCCCAGAAAAATGCCCCCACCACAGTCCTCTCCCCACCCGTCTCTGTGAGGTATTTTTCTGGCCCCCAGTCACTTCTTTTAATCTAGTGACCACTGACTCCATCCGGTCTGCAAAGCTCTGGCCCCCAATAGAACTCTCTGGTTTCCTGTTACTTCATGACTGGGCACAATTTTGGTCAAAACACCCACCTACCCCTTTCTCTCTTTTCCTCCCTCCCCATTTTCCTGTAAGGACCAGATGAGTGTTGGCACGACGCAATGTTGAGGAATTGTTTTCAATGTTTTAACAAGAGGGGGTGGGGGGTTGATTTATTCCTTCTGTTCGTCTATCCTCTGACCACTGGCTGGGTACCCCTCTTCTTTGTTCCCTTGACAATACAACTGACAATACAACTGTTCAGCGCAAAGGCGACCAAATACACTGACATCCTGGTCACATGGCAGAAGAGAGTACTGTGCTTCAGAATGAAGATCAGAATTGGTGTTCCCACTTAATCAACGCAGAGTTAGCAGTGTTAGAGCGGTGCAGCGTGTGTAAATAGATTAGCACTGCATCGTCTAGTTAAGTAGAACGTCAGAGAATTAGAAACTAATATTACCTATCTTTCACCATAAATCCCTGATAAGAATCCATGTCTGTCTGTCAGTCTAGTCTACAGACCTCAGCAAAGCCAGGATCACACTGCAAATCCCAGTCTGAATTACACTAAGAGAAAGTAATCATATTCACTTAGAGACGCCTAGGACATGGGTGACTGTGGGGGAGACTGAGGGGGTGAGACGGAGAGGGGGAGACAGGGGGAGACTGAGGGGGAGACTGAGAGGGGGAGACAGAGAGGGGGAGACGGAGAGGGGGAGACGGAGAGGGGGAGACAGAGGGGGAGACGGAAAGGGGAGACGGAGAGGGGGAGACGGAGAGGGGAGACGGAAAGGGGGAGACGGAGAGGGGGAGACGGAGAGGGGGAGACGGAGAGGGGGAGACAGAGAGGGGGAGACTGAGGGGGAGACTGAGGGGGAGACTGAGGGGGAGACTGAGGGAGGATACCAGGGAGAGGTGAGAGGGTCAAAGGGCTACAGAGATAGTGACTGTATAGCCTCTTGTAGTTGAGGCCGGACATCAGCTCACGTAGAGCAGCGATAAGGAGGTCCAGTAAGTATGGTTGGTCAGTGTATCGGAAGCATGCCGGCGTGGTCGTGTTGAGGGATGTGGACTGGGGGCTGGAGAGGGGGGCGGAGTACGGGGGGTGAGTGGGGTGGGGGTACATGGGTCCTCAGGGCAAGGGGCACGCAGACACAGACAGCCAGCATTGTGGGGGAAGCTCGACGGGGAGGACAAGCAGCCGAGTGGAAAGAGAGCCAGGGGTCTCTCTCTTGCGTCTCCTCTCTCTCGCGTCTCCTCTCTCGCGTCTCCTCTCTCTCTCTCTCAACTCCCCCTACGTCTCTCTGTCTGAAATGTAGGAGCTGTATCTGGGTCCTGAGGCAGTGTATCATAGCGCGGAACAAAGCAATATGTCAGACCTTGTCATGACACTCGACACTGCCTCGCCGTTAACTGGAAACGCTGGGGCATCCAGGGCCCCTGTGCGGAGGCCGGGGTTAAGGCTGGGGTGGGGCGGATGTGGGGGTACCGCACGCTGCCATGCTTCACTTGCCCTGTGAGAGTCAGCTCTGCTGGGCTCCGAGACCCGCTTCCAGGGCAGAGTGACAGGAGCCCTCCATAATTCAATAACAACAGCCCTCAATGGAGGGACAATGAAGTAGGCAGGCCGCATCAGGGCAGAACTAACCAGCTGTGGCCAGCCTCCTCCCTCCTGGGCCGGGGGGGGTGGAGGGGGCAGCTGACAGGCTGGGGGGTTGAAGGGACACTCTCCCCCCTCATCCCCCCCACTCCCCCCTGCTCCCACCACAGAACAGGGCAAAGTCCGATACCAACTTGAGAAGTGCAACTGGCTCTCCTAGTTGACTGAACGGAGTGGCTGTGACCGTTAGATAGGCGCTAGACAGCCGCCAGATAGCTGCCAGATAGGCGCCAGATAGGCGCCAGATTGCCGCCAGATAGCCACCAGATAGTCTGGTAAATGGGGCCGCTAGCATGGTCAGCTTTATAGTTCACAGCATCCCAGAGGCATTATGGCTGGTCAGTGGGGGTGGGTGTCAGGCTAGTTGGCTAGCTCTGTTACCACACCCATTAGGACAATCACCACACCTCCTGTATTCCTCCCATGTCCAACTGGTTGGCTCTCCTTCCTGCTGCTCAGTCAGCCAGCCAGCCCGTGTCTAGACATCAGACCTATTCATCCACAGTGTTGCTCAACGGAGGTAATGTGAGCGGTCAGGTGCAGACCTCTCTCTCTGGACGCCTCCGTAAGGACTGAGCTATGTGACAACCATAACAAACAAAACATTAGCCACTGTAACTAGGGCGGGAAGAATGTGTTAATTTGACCCAATTAGACGAGGCCAGCTAGCCTGTCTCTGTCGAGGCTGTGTGCAATTTCAAATGTCTGAGGTGCTGAAAGACATTCCACCATGACACCTTTCAGAGGGAAACATACCACGAGCCTTTACAACAGTATTTGTTCATAGTAAAGATACTGGCATCTGGAGTAGAATATCTGTGGACACCGTGTTTCCCAAATTACTCCATATATAATGTTTTCAGTTGAACCAGATTCTAGTGTCTCCTGGTCAAAGTGAGGCTTTATACACAACGTGATGTCATTTTAGGAAGCCCACAACACACTTGTTTATGTTTTCTCAGCTTATTTTACTCATGAGACATGCATAGCTTAAAAAACACACACACCAATCGAAATGAACCGAAATGCCAAAGTATAAATCATGAATAGCGACATCGCTGACATTCTTAAATGTGTCTCGAATCAAATGCATTTATAAGCAGAATGCCTGAGGTTATCCTGTAGAAAATTACTTATTTTCCGAGAATTAAAAATGGTAAAGGTAAAAGTGGTGTGGCAGTGATAAATGGAAGAGCAGAGAGGTCCACAGCATTAGTGGTTTAGGGTTGACACTGCTGTCTGCATCTAGATTAGATCCCTGGAATCTCAAACAGACAGAAATCTAACGCGGACAAGTTCCTCGTTGACATCAAATGAACAGTAAAATGAGTTTGATGGAGCTGCACTTACAGTGTGTTCAGCGATACGCATATCCCCATATAAAATGTTCATGCTTATATGATATGAATCAATAATCAAATGCAGCAGCTTTGTATGTGCTGAACGTTTGAGGACATGCAGTATGATATGAAGTCAAGTCCAGCAGGACCAGAAACTCTAGAGCGGGATAGCTCTATCATGTTCCTGAAGAGATACCATCCTGTAGGTTCTCTCTCCAAGTCAGTTTGGTCACTGGGGTTGAGAGAGAAAACCTACCAGATGAGAGATCTCCAAGAACATGATGAAGCTTCACTGATTGAGCCTAAAGACACAGGCTTTAATACGATAAAATAATTCAAGTTCATTGTGACTGGCAGACAGAGACGGGAAAAAATGCCAGACAGACAGACTAACATTGACAGGTGCCAGACAGTCTGAAACCTGACAAACAGAGACATAAAGGCCGACATACAGAAAGTGAAAGACTGAAAGACAGACAGGAGCCTGACTGATAGACAGACAGAGACAGACCACTAGGAGATTCAGAGGCCACATCAAAGGTAAATGTAAGGGAGTTGATTCACCTAACTGGTAACACAATAAACAGTTTGTAGAGACGCATGCATTTAATCTTCGCGTCGGCTGCTCATGTGATTTAGAACGAGTGCAAATGTGTTCGCTCATACTTCCTCAAACGACCATCACACAAAAACTCAAACCCAGAAGGGAGAAGTCTCAATATCACACTGGAACAGTAGAGGGCGATGTGTTAGTACTAACAACATGTAGTTATACTGAGAGGAAGAAACACGCATGGGAGCCATCACCCCCGGACTTAACTACTCACTATTATTGGCCCTGACCTTCCGGTCCACAAAATGCATTATACACACACACACACCTTTACAATAATAAAGTGTGCACTAAAAGTGACGGCCGCCCTGAAACCAAACGAGAGTAAACCAAATAGCTAAAGTGGAATCATAGCGCATCTGGATCAAGCAAGGAACAGGCGTAGAGACGACATACACTCTAATTCCAGTTAGGCTCCATGAAGTGGGTTGAGGAGTCAGGAGTTAATCTATGGTGCCAACTTGCTGTTGTTGGGACGGCGGCTTCAAACACTCTGTGGAAACCGTGTTTAAAGTCATGTTGACTCTGTGGAAATCGTGTTTAAAGTCACGTTGACTCTGTGTTCAACTAACGACGGTGCTGTCTGATCTTGTCCTGCAGGTAACCCGTAATGCTGTCTGATACCTGTGTAAAGAACAGACCCGTGCTGTGTGTGTGTGTGTGTGTGTGTGTGTGTGCGTCACCATGGCTAGCCTAGCCCCAAGTAATGTCTAGCAAATAATGAACACATTAATTCATGACTCAGTCTTTTGCTGCCCGGCTGCATATTAGCATTGTAAACACAGGATGTGCTGGTTAAAAGTGGCCAGACAACACACACAAACACACACACACACACTGTCAGAGACAGACTAAATGAGTGTGAAGGGAGAGACAAATGGTGATGAAATTAAAAGCAGGCCTTGGGCTCCTGAGTCAGCCAGTCAGAGAGTGCTGACCCCAGCAGAGTGGACACCACAATGATCTGAGATCTGTAGAGCACAGAGCCTGTAGGAGACAGAGCCTGTAGGACACAGAGCCAGTAGGACACAGAGCCTGTAGAGCACAGAGCCAGTAGGACACAGAGCCAGTAGGACACAGAGCCAGTAGGACACAGAGCCAGTAGGACACAGAGCCAGTAGGACACAGAGCCTGGAGGACAGAACCAAAAGGACACAGAACCAGTAGGACACAGAACCAGTAGTACACAGAGCCAGTAGGACACAGAGCCAGTAGGACACAGAGCCAATAGGACACAGAGCCAGTAGGACACTGAGCCAGTAGAGCACAGAGCCAGTAGCACACAGAGCCAGCAGGACACAGAGCCAGTAGGACACAGAGCCAGTAGGACACAGAGCCAGTAGGACACAGAGCCAGTAGGACACAGAGCCAATAGGACACAGAGCCTGTAGGACACAGAGCCTGTAGGACACAGAGCCAGTAGGACACAGAGCCAGTAGGACACAGAGCCAGTAGGACACAGAGCCAGTAGGACACAGAGCCAGTAGGACACAGAGCCAGTAGGACCGTTCTAATGGAACACAGGGAGAGAACTAGAGCTCACATACACAGTGTAAACAGGAACCACAGGATAAAACATGTGTGATGTCTCTATTACTGCCCATGCACAACTGAATCAACACTGGAGCCTAACTCATACTATTAGTTCCAGCCAAGGTCTTATCAATAAGAAAACACACTGAACAAAGGAGCGGGGATGCGTCTGGGCTTGGAGAATGCCACTGTGTGTGTGTGTGTGTCTGGCTGTGTGTGTGTGTGTTTGTGTCTCTGGGTGTGTGTTTCTCTGGGTGTGTGTCTCTGGGTGTGTGTGTTTCTCTGGGTGTGTGTGTGTGTCTCTAGGTGTGTGTGTGTGTGCCTATCCACACGCCTCATTAACAAATATGTGTCTTCACACAACACGCATGTCAATCCATGGGAAGGCGTCTCTGAACACTGGCACAGAGGGCCTGTTCTAATATTTAAGGTATTCGCGCTGTTGTCTCTCTCCGTTTCTACTCCTCCACCCTCTCATCCACGTGTCATTTCCTCTACTCCTCCACCCTCTCATCCACGTCCCATGTTCTCTACTCCTCCACCCTCTCATCCACGTCCCATGTTCTCTACTCCTCCACCCTCTCATCCACGTCCCATGTTCTCTACTCCTCCACCCTCTCATCCACGTGTCATTTCCTCTACTCCTCCACCCTCTCATCCACGTCCCATGTTCTCTACTCCTCCGCCCTCTCATCCACGTCCCATGTTCTCTACTCCTCCGCCCTCTCATCCACTAGTCATCACAACCATATACTTCTCATACCCCCCCCCCCCATCCACAACTGTGTCTTATTTGAATGAATAACATATCAATTGAGATGTCTAGAGAAATAGAAACAATATAACTGAGTGTTTACTCTGCCACATATGAGGATTCTCTCTGAAGGGGAGAGAGCTGGGTCTCTCATGCAACACAGCGGGGTAATTAAGGACATCAATGGTCCAATCAGGGTGAGGATTGCTGCTGGGTGAAATGAGATGAGAGACACGAATGTGGCTTAAATGGTATGATACTGTACAAAGATGCAACAGGAGCACCGAAAATGCTCGTCTTAAGTAAGGTGCTAATTAAAAAAAGAAATGTAAACAGGGTGAGGGGAAAATATTCCCAAATGTACTCAGGGTGAGTGGGGTGAGGGGAAAATATTCCCAAATGTACTCAGGGTGAGTGGGGTAAGGGGAAAATATTCCCAAATGTACTCAGGGTGAGTGGGGTAAGAGGAAAATATTCCCAAATGTACTCAGGGTGAGTGGGGTAAGGGGAAAATATTCCCAAATGTACTCAGGGTGAGTGTGGGGTGAGGGGAAAATATTCCCAAATGTACCCAGGGTGAGTCGGGTGAGGGGAAAATATTCCCAAATGTACTCAGGGTGAGTGTGGGGTGAGGGGAAAATATTCCCAAATGTACTCAGGGTGAGGGGAAAATATTCCCAAATGTACTCAGGTTGTGTGGGGTGAGGGGAACAATATAGTTCCCAAAACAATATAGCTGCTCAGTTTGGTTCTCCATGCAGTTGGGACAACATAAGCAGAATAGGAGCAGGTGATATCAAACTAAACTATGGACACATACGTAGTCCTGTCAGAGATGGGGTGTGATGGAGTCTGGGTAATGAGCCAGTTAGTGTGGAGCTAAATGTCACTACTCCTCTAGATGGCCGGAGGCTGTAGGACAGACTGAGACAAAGCTAGAGGCCTTTACCACACCTGAGGAGGTAGGACAGGCAAGATCAGCAAAAACAGCCTGTCACTCAGACACACACACACACACACACACACACACATACACATACACATACACCGTACAAACATACTGAATACACACAAATACACATTCTCACTTTCCAACAGCATTCAGCAATTTTGGTTAACACCAACCAACAGCAGATCCAGTGTCAGCCCATAACACCAACCAACAGCAGATCCAGTGTCAGCCCATAACACCAACCAACAGCAGATCCAGTGTCAGCCCATAACACCAACCAACAGCAGATCCAGTGTCAGCCCATAACACCAACCAACAGCAGATCCAGTGTCAGCCCATAACACCAACCAACAGCAGATCCAGTGTCAGCCCATAACACCAACCAACAGCAGATCCAGTGTCAGCCCATAACACCAACCAACAGCAGATCCAGTGTCAGCCCATAACACCAACCAACAGCAGATCCAGTGTCAGCCCATAACACCAACCAACAGCAGATCCAGTGTCAGCCCATAACACCAACCAACAGCAGATCCAGTGTCAGCCCATAACACCAACCAACAGCAGATCCAGTGTCAGCCCATAACACCAACCAACAGCAGATCCAGTGTCAGCCCATAACACCAACCAACAGCAGATCCAGTGTCAGCCCATAACACCAACCAACAGCAGATCCAGTGTCAGCCCATAACACCAACCAACAGCAGATCCAGTGTCAGCCCATAACACCAACCAACAGCACCCTGTCACCAACTCCGTCTCCACTACACAGCAGATGAACTGGCTTCACAGATCGTCTAAACACTCTGGCCCGCGTCATTCATCCCCTGCACAGCTCACTTCCTGGACAGAGCACTAGAGTGGTTCAGCGTAAACACCAGTTGTAATGTGTGTCACACATGGTGTGGACGTCCCAGTCTCTCGTCTGACAGTTGGTGTGTAGGGGTGTAACCAGAACCCCTTCAGCTGTCTGGGCTGTTTGGTTAGTGGGAGTCTGGGTCATCTCACAGCAGCTGCTGGCATCAAGTACCCGTTTCACTGTTTTCTCTTCACCTTGATGGTAACTGTAGACAACACACACACACACACACACACACGCACATACACACACACACACACACACACACACACATACACACACAACCACACACACACACACACACACACAACCACACAACCACACACACACACACACACACACACACACACACGCACAGCTGACATTTAATACCACTCTCATATAGAGTCATATCCCTTTTCCTCCTCTCTTCAGCCTCTCAGGTCCTCAAACAAATACGCGTTCTCATGCTTTTCATATAAGGCCATGAGAACACCCAGCCTGTGCATTAAATACACATTCTGCTTTCCTTCACCTGCTGTTGGGTTCCACAAAGCCCCAGACACCTCTGAAGCTGAGGCCAGGGACAGAGAGTGGTTTCGGGGCTGTTTCTGCACACATGCTCCCGCTGGATTTAGAACAGACATATAATAGACAGGCCAGGGACCCATTAAAACCCGTTCGCTGTTGAGTATTTTTACACCAGTAATATGGTGATATGTTTTTAGCATTACAATGACAATGGTTAAAATGTGAGAGAGAAAGAAACAAGAGTGAAGGGGGAAGACATGAACGGAGGGGGAAAGACAAATAGGGAAGAAGAGAAAGATACATTTAGCGAGACGAAGAAAAAGATGGCGAGAGCAGAGTGAGATGACTTTGAAAGAGATGGGGGAGGAGAGGGAGAAAACTGTTGAAGGTATTTGCAGAAGGTTGCTATGATGCTGATACACACACACACACACACACACACACACACACACACACACACACACACACACACACACACACACACACACACACACACACACACACACACACACACACACACACACACACACACACACACACACACAGGATTAGAGACAATGACTCCAAGCCCAATGCTGAGCAAAATAAACTGAGAAAAAGAAAAAAATGACAATTATATAGAGCGAGGGAGTGGGAAAGAGTGAGGAAGTGTGAGAAGGGGGGAGTGAGGGGGGGGAGGGGAGAAGGAGGAGGGGGAGAGCATGTGAGAGGGAAAGTTAGAGAGGGAGAGAAAGAGAGAGGACAGTGCATGTTCTCCTCCCACTCATTTATTTTCCCCAAATAAAGTGTTTTTTTTGTCCGGTGCACCGGTCATTCAGGTGGAGCTTATCAGCAGCTCTCCATTTCAGATGGGTTCAGGAGAATTCACATTAGTCAACACAGTCATGTGGTACAACTCTGCTCAGTCCAGAGAATTAGACATAAGTCACTGGAAATTACTATCAATGTTCATTCTGTCCCTGGAAGACACTTCCACATTTGTAATCGGTAACATAACTTTTGATTAAGCAAACTCTGTAACATAATCGTATTACTTAGAATTACTTTTCAATTACTTTCATATAGTGATGCACTGGAAGTCAAATAGGAATAGTTCATAACCAACTGAACACTTTTTGTAGGATCAATTAATGTTAGAGTTTACACAGCTGGACAAAAACAACATTTGCCCTTCTGGGTTAAGTAGAGTTACTTTGTAAATGGTTTCTATTCCGTAGCCACTGCTATAGTACATTACACGCTAAAGGTTGATATTCAGTCAGACATTCAGTCATTCCAATTATTCGTGTGTTATTCATGTTTTTATTGCTACACAACATCGTTGAAACATAACTGACAATTTCTCGAAAAGGGAATTAACATTATTGTATATAAAAATCAAGATATCCGTAGTTTTTTGCGAATACGAACGGTGCGTCGATAGTAGATAACTAAATCACATTTCATATGGGTCAGCTAAAATATTCGTAGACATACTCTGTTTTTTTTTAGCAACCATCCAAACAAACGAAACCGGAGGAACTTAAACTAGCGCTTCAGCGGCCACTAATCTGGTTATGCGGGCCCAGCTCTGTGCACTGGATGATCGCACACAACAGTTATGTTTTTAAATTATTCAATAATATAAAAATAATACAACTGAGTCATCATTATTTTATATTACACTTATATCCAAATCCATAGTCAGCCTACATTTTTCCCAAATTTATTTTTTATCCGATCACAATAATTTAGTCGTTAACGGTAACGGAATACAGTTACTGATGTGTTTGTAATCTGTTTCTTATAATCTGTAACCCCAATATTCAGGATCTGCATGGCTGCTATACACCAGCAGTGCCAATCTGTTACGGAGGGCGAAATATGAAAGCCTCTCATGTGATTGGCAAAAAGGCCAATTAGTGGAATAATGACGATATTACTGTATGCCTACCTGGGATAAACTGTACAACATGTGGTCCTGCTTGGTTTCCACAACAACCGTGATCTTCCTCTGACTGGTTGATATTCTGGAGGGTCACGTGTGCACAGAGTCTGGCGGCCATTATTCCAATGTGCAGTGTGCACGTTACATGGAGAACACATTACACATGACGAAGAGATTCACACATTTACATAAATAACATGACAGAGATGAGGATTAAACAGAAGAGGAGTCTGGATACGGGATGACAAGGGAGGATGTAGGGGAAAAGAGGGAAAGGAAGTTAAGACGGGAGGAGAAGAGGGAAGAAGAGACAAGAACAGATGAAGAGGGTGGAGAAAGGAGGGGAATGAATGGTTTCGGGAGGAGAGGAGTGGTGACGTGGGGTTGAGGTAGGGTGAGGTGAGGAGAGGTGAGGAGTGGTGAGGAGATGTGAGGAGAGGTGAGGATTGGTGAGGAGAGGTGAGGAGTGGTGAGGAGATGTGAGGAGATGTGAGGAGAGGTGAGGAGTGGTGAGGAGAGGTGAGGAGTGGTGAGGAGAGGTGAGGAGAGGAGAGGTGAGGAGTGGTGAGGAGAGGTGAGGAGAGGTGAGGAGAGGTGAGGAGTGGTGAGGAGAGGTGAGGAGTGGTGAGGAGAGGTAAAGACTGGTGAGGAGAGGTGAGGAGAGGTGAGGAGTGGTGAGGAGAGGAGAGGAGATGTGAGGAGAGGTGAGGAGAGGTGAGGAGAGGTGAGGAGAGGTGAGGAGTGGTGAGGAGAGGTGAGGAGATGTGAGGATTGGTGAGGAGAGGTGAGGAGTGGTGAGGAGAGGTAAAGACTGGTGAGGAGAGGTGAGGAGAGGTGAGGAGAGGTGTGTGGAGGTCCTGTGGGGTCTGGCCTCTGTGGATGTGTGCAGGTTAATGAGTTCTGTGGGTCCCACAGGAGGTAGGCTCTTTATACCCTCTTGTTCACCTCTTTAGCTCTCATCCCTCCATTCCTGACAAGCCCAGGGAGAGGGAGAGAAAGGAGGCAGCGAGGACCAGGTCCACCAGCCCTCTTGAAACAATTATTTCCTGTGATGAGAGGCATTAGGGGGTTTTGTGTGCCAGCTCAGCCCCAAATGAGGCAATAAGGGAAAGCTTTAGGCGGAGCATGGCTAATGAGAACCAGACTACGAACGACAACATACCAAACCACACACAGGAAAGTCCACACTGTATACTAAAGCTGGACAGGGGAAAACAAGCCTGTAGAAACATCCAACTGTAATGAGAAACAGGCCTAAGGAGAACATTTGAGAGAGTAGGAGGTGCTTTGATAAATGAATAGACCTCTTTGCCAAACCGCATCTGTCTTCCCCATCCGCTTTCCCTTGCTCTGTTTAAGGGCTGTACTGGATGGCTTCATTGTTTTGGCCCTTTGAGTTTCCTCGTTCGTTCAGATGTCCCATAGTGGGGTTTATCATAGCAGGTTTATCATAGAGGGTTTATCATAGCGGGGTTTATCATAGCAGGTTTATCATAGAGGGTTTATCATAGCGGGGTTTATCATAGCAGGATTTATCATAGTGAGGTTTATCATAGTGAGGTTTATCATAGTGGGGTTTATCATAGCGGGTTTATCATAGCAGGGTTTATCATAGCTGGTTTATCATAGTGAGGTGTATCATAGTGGGGTTTATCATAGCAGGGTTTATCATAGCTGGTTTATCATAGCAGGTTTATCATAGTGAGGTTTATCATAGCGGGGTTTATCATAGCGGGGTTTATCATAGCAGGGTTTATTATAGCGGGGTTTATCATAGCAGGGTTTATTATAGCGGGGTTTATCATAGCAGGGTTTATCATAGCGGGGTTTATCATAGCAGGGTTTATCATAGCGGGGTTTATCATAGCGGGGTTTATCATAGCGGGGTTTATCATAGCGGGGTTTATCATAGCAGGGTTTATTATAGCGGGGTTTATCATAGCGGGGTTTATCATAGCAGGGTTTATTATAGCGGGGTTTATCATAGCGGGGTTTATCATAGCAGGGTTTATTATAGCGGGGTTTATCATAGGAGGGTTTATCATAGCGGGGTTTATCATAGCAGGGTTTATCATAGCGGGGTTTATCATAGCGGGGTTTATCATAGCGGGGTTTATCATAGTGGGGTTTATCATAGCGGGGTTTATCATAGCGGGGTTTATCATAGCATGGTTTATTATAGCGGGGTTTATCATAGCGGGTTTATCATAGCAGGGTTTATCATAGCAGGGTTTATCATAGCGGGTTTATCATAGCGAGGTTTATCATAGCAGGGTTTATCATAGCAGGGTTTATTATAGCGGGGTTTATCATAGCGGGGTTTATCATAGCAGGGTTTATTATAGCGGGGTTTATCATAGGAGGGTTTATCATAGCGGGGTTTATCATAGCGGGGTTTATCATAGCATGGTTTATTATAGCGGGGTTTATCATAGCGGGTTTATCATAGCAGGGTTTATCATAGCAGGGTTTATCATAGCGGGTTTATCATAGCGAGGTTTATCATAGCGGGGTTTATCATAGCTGGGTTTATCATAGCAGGGTTTATCATAGCGGGGTTTATCATAGCGGGGTTTATCATAGGAGGGTTTATCATAGCAGGGTTTATCATAGCAGGGTTTATCATAGCAGGGTTTATCATAGCGGGGTTTATCATAGCTGGGTTTATCATAGCGGGGTTTATCATAGCGGGGTTTATCATAGCAGGGTTTATTATAGCGGGGTTTATCATAGCGGGGTTTATCATAGCAGGGTTTATTATAGCGGGGTTTATCATAGCAGGGTTTATCATAGCGGGGTTTATCATAGCAGGGTTTATCATAGCGGGGTTTATCATAGCGGGGTTTATCATAGCGGGGTTTATCATAGCGGGGTTTATCATAGCAGGGTTTATTATAGCGGGGTTTATCATAGCGGGGTTTATCATAGCAGGGTTTATTATAGCGGGGTTTATCATAGCGGGGTTTATCATAGCAGGGTTTATTATAGCGGGGTTTATCATAGGAGGGTTTATCATAGCGGGGTTTATCATAGCAGGGTTTATCATAGCGGGGTTTATCATAGCGGGGTTTATCATAGCGGGGTTTATCATAGTGGGGTTTATCATAGCGGGGTTTATCATAGCGGGGTTTATCATAGCATGGTTTATTATAGCGGGGTTTATCATAGCGGGTTTATCATAGCAGGGTTTATCATAGCAGGGTTTATCATAGCGGGTTTATCATAGCGAGGTTTATCATAGCAGGGTTTATCATAGCGGGGTTTATTATAGCGGGGTTTATCATAGCGGGGTTTATCATAGCAGGGTTTATTATAGCGGGGTTTATCATAGGAGGGTTTATCATAGCGGGGTTTATCATAGCAGGGTTTATCATAGCGGGGTTTATCATAGCGGGGTTTATCATAGCGGGGTTTATCATAGCATGGTTTATTATAGCGGGGTTTATCATAGCGGGTTTATCATAGCAGGGTTTATCATAGCAGGGTTTATCATAGCGGGTTTATCATAGCGAGGTTTATCATAGCGGGGTTTATCATAGCTGGGTTTATCATAGCTGGGTTTATCATAGCGGGGTTTATCATAGCGGGGTTTATCATAGGAGGGTTTATCATAGCAGGGTTTATCATAGCGGGGTTTATCATAGCTGGGTTTATCATAGCGGGGTTTATCATAGCGGGGTTTATCATAGCGGGGTTTATCATAGCAGGGTTTATTATAGCGGGGTTTATCATAGGAGGGTTTATCATAGCGGGGTTTATCATAGCAGGGTTTATCATAGCGGGGTTTATCATAGCGGGGTTTATCATAGCGGGGTTTATCATAGCATGGTTTATTATAGCGGGGTTTATCATAGCGGGTTTATCATAGCAGGGTTTATCATAGCAGGGTTTATCATAGCGGGTTTATCATAGCGGGGTTTATCATAGGAGGGTTTATCATAGCAGGGTTTATCATAGCAGGGTTTATCATAGCGGGTTTATCATAGCGAGGTTTATCATAGCGGGGTTTATCATAGCGGGTTAAGCTGGGATGTGGCTACACTGCCATGCCTTCAGATGGCATGTTACATCAATACGCTAACACTTGCTTCCTATTGGTTCATTAGATCTAGAGAACACTTCAGACCGGAGGGAGTAGGGGGGAGAATGTTAGGAGGGTGGTGCCAATAAAGAGGTGGGAGGAGTCGGCAGAGCGAGGTAAGAGCTGGGTGGGGGATTAACCTGGTGACATGAGGAAAACAGGGTGACTGAAGCGTATCGGACCAGAGGGTCGAGAGGAACATTCCTCGAGTTGATCCTGTGTAAACCCTGTCTCTTACTGTTGATCTCTAATGGAAACAGAAGCACAGGTGGGGTCTTCCACCAGCCTTATATGGGATTGTCTCCCTGCCCAACAGTATCACAAGAGAGGGATAGATTTATAGAGAATGAGAGCAACCAGACATCAGAAATCATGCTGCCTCACTGGTAATATAGGCTACAGTTTGTTCTCTGATATTTGTTTAATGATCTGTTGTTCTTTGACGGAGGAAGTCCTCGGGTCCAGAGAACAGGAACAATTTCCTGCCCGTCACGCGATGTGCAACTGAACACAATAGCATCAGCGCACCAGAATCCCGACCACAAGGAGTTACAGTCACACAGCTACAGCTGGATCTGAATCGCTATGACGATGCCATTGTTCCACACTCCCTCCCCAAGGTCTCCATCCTTTTATTTTAGGATCCATGTTCTTTCTCTGCTTGGGAAAAAATAAATGTTGCCCTTGACTATATTTCTGTTCCGTCCTTCTCCACAGCTTGCAGTGTGCTGCTGCTAGTTGTACAACACAGTTAACTTGCTCTGAGTCCGGATATGCAGAAGACATTCAAAGTGTTAACTGAGAAGTGGTTTGTTCAGAATGAAATGAAAAACCAATAAAATGTGCGCCTCCTTACGTCTTTTCATTGCGGCGTGTATAACGGTGTTACAGAATGCATGCTAGATGCTTTACTCAATTACTAGACCTCCAGGAAACTATAAGTTCTCACCTCACACGGGGAGAGAGATCTGTGTGGCCGGTAGCACGGAAACCCGATCGCCAACAGCCCAGTTAATCTGATCAGAAACACTCTGTTCAAGTGTGTCTCATTTAAAGAGAGCAGCACTTCGGCCCGGTATAACCCAAACATCAGACCTATCGGCTTTCACCGTAGTGAGGACAGCCAACGAGGAAGTCCGCCCTGCTATCTGATCCGCACACCCTCCACACCTGTCAGCCCACAGACACAACACCACATACCTCAACAGCCTGGAGGCGATGATGCCGAAAAGTACCAGATCTGATCTAGGATCAGGTCCACCACTGTTGTTAACCCAGTCCAATAAAGAAGGCGAAACAGATCCATTCTGCGAGTAATCTTGGATAACCAAAAATAAAATATTGTGGAATGGTTCTGTCGGATGTTGCAGAGTCTCGACCCAGTCAGGAGACCAGAAGGAGAAAAGTAACAAGATTCAAAACAAGACACTGAATCTTTGTTCTGAAAGTCAAATTTCACCGTAGCTTCAAAAATAGGAAGAAACTAACAACAGCTAAAGCGTAATTTCTTCAAAGCACTGGATTTCATATTGCTGAAAGTCTGGTATGTTTTGTGGGATTCCGTCAGATCTGCGCTCTCATACATGTTTCAGTAGTCATTCCACATGGGATTACCTCAGACATTACGAGTTCTGGTACCGTGCTTTATTCTCCCCTCACACACACAGGAACAGCAGGGAGACCCGTTCCCTCCGTAAACTCATGACTCCGGGTTTCTACGTCTTGTCGGCTTGGTTTGAAAACAAACACCCAAGAGACAGTGAATGTGTATGATGTAAGAGTCATGTAATTGAGTGAAACAGACATGTAAACTCTCCATGTTTTTTCCTGTTAGCATACGAAAGGCAATCTGTGATAGTCGTTTTTCCTGAAAATGTGACCGAGGGCTTTCTAGTCATGCCCTGTTTTGGGACGAAGCCCTGCATGGTGGAGAATGGTGAGAACACACACCACGACAAGACGCCGCTACCCTGTCCTTCAACCGTAGTTCAAGCCAACAACGCTAATCAGGGCTGATATAACCAGCTGCCATAGACATTCAGATTGGTCACCTTTGCCCCTCAGATCTGAAGCCAGCAGGTGAACTAGATTGTTAGACTCTGTGATGTCATACTGACCGGTAACTCTTATCCTTTAATGATCACCATGGGGATGGCACTGACCTGGACGGGGCCTCACCGGGCTCCTGAGGACTTTCATGTGCTGACCTTTCACTGGCCCTTAGCTGCTCTGGAATGGGACGGCTGATGTTCCAGTGCCTTCAAGAGGCACGTCCCAGTGCTGTTCTCTCGCACTTTATCCTTTTATTAACACCTCCTCCCATCATCCTCACCCTTTCTCTGTCTCCCCCTCTCTTACTGTACCTCCCCCTCTCTCAGTCTCCCTCTCCACCCTACCCGCTCCTCTCTGCCCCCCTTCCCCGCTTCCCCCCACCTCCTCCGCCTCCTTTCTCTGTCTTGCCGGGCCTGTGTAACAGTGTAATCGTATAACATGGTCCTGACCCCGTGCTCTGTGTGAGCTGTGACCCCTCCAGAGCCGGGGCGGCATGACTCTCTGAAGGCCTCTGCTGACAGAGGCTGCTGCCGGCCGGCCGACAGACAAATGACAGACAGGGCAAGCAGGCATTAAACGTATACAGACACATACAGGGTTTAAACGGCGTCTGAACACACGCCGGCCAGCCTCTACTATGACTTAATGTGGCCCAGGGGCCAGGGTTTCCAGTTGTTCTCCTCGTGCACAGACTGGGCTGTAGAACCCTGCTATGGCACAGAACATGAAGCAGAACAGGAGGTGTGGTCTGGCTAGGAACGGGGATGATATGATCCACTGGGGTCCAGGAATACCGAGGAGCTTGTCTCATCCTATTAACACCTCCTCTTCCTCCTGCTAGTGAGCCGTAGGGCAGGTGAGACGGGTCTGATGGGCCAAGGTAAAGCTCTCAGATCCAGTTAGAGGACAGACAGTGGGGTGGCAGGGGGTCTGGGACGGGGGGCTGGAACCCAGGGTACTGATGAGCTACTAATGACTATGAAGGGGAGATGTTATTAGTAGTAGTCTGGAATATTATCACACACTATTAGCACTGCATCACAATTCATTAGACTGACAGGCTACGCTGGAAAGATTGTCTGTGGGCCACGATGGGGGATGAAGACAGACAGAGAGAGACAGAGAGAGAGAGACAGAGAAAGTGAGAGAGAGAGAGAGAGAGAGAGAGAGAGAGAGAGAGAGAGACAGAGAAAGCGAGAGAGAGAGTGAGAGACAGACAGACAGACAGACAGGGAGAGAGAGAGACAGACAGACAGACAGAGAGAGAGACAGAGAGAGAGACAGAGAAAGTGAGAGAGAGAGTGAGAGAGAGAGAGACAGACAGACAGGGAGAGAGAGACAGACAGGCAAAATGAGGCAAAATACCACAATGTGCAATCACAGCAGCAAAAAATGTGACGAGTTGCCAAGAGTAGAAAAAAAACTACTGAGCAAATGTATTGTGAACCAAACCAGTATTCATTTTGGCTTCCCTTGCCATGTTCACTAGTAGCGTTTGCAAATGTTCACTAGACTTACGTAATATAGCTTATAACAACTACAGAGAAAATAAATGTATTGTGTGTAATGTTTACTTAGTGTTTGAGATACATTTATTTCCATTTGCTCTGCCAATGTGAACACATGTTTTCATTCCAACAGTGCATTAAATTGAATTACGAGAGACATATAGAGATATCGAATTCATAATAGGATTGTGAGTGGCCATATCGTTCATCGTTTAGAAGCAAATCCAATGTTTCACATGAGTCTGGCTAATTGTAATGAACAACAAGAGAATAGTGTAACAATTGAGTTGGCTAAAGCTAATAAATGAGCACAGTCTACAATTCATCCTGGATATTGTTATGACGTGGAAATATCACAGCTGAGTATGAATACATTTCCCAACAACGTACATCAAACAAATGTTATTATAAATCAAATAAACAGGCCGCTGTAAACATGTATTGATATCATAAAAAAGGCTACTTAAAAGAATCTAATAGAGAAGCTGTGTTTTCAGATGCCAGTTGACTTGTGTGTCAGATAACTGGGAGGAGAATGGTGGAGAGAAGAAGAGATAGTAAGAGAAAGAAAGAGATGGAGAGCGAGAGAAAGAGAGAGAGAGAGAGAGAGAGAGAGAGAGAGAGGGAGAGAAAGTGGGAAAGAGAGAGGGAAAGTGGGAGGGAGATTGAACAGGAGAGAAGGGAAAAGAGAACAGGGCGGGAAGGAAGACGGGGAAGAAATATTTAAGGGAGAGTGGAGAGAGAGAGAGGGTGGGTGGGAGTTAGATGGAGCTATAAAGCTGTCCTGTCTTACAGATATTTATATCAGTCCTTCTGTACTTGCCTGTCTGAGAGCTGCACTTCTTCAGAAAGACCGTTTTGTATTGCATCAAACCGAAACTGAAGCTTTGCTAATATCCATTTGATTCCGTGTCACTTCAACTAAAAAGGCAGCCCTTAAGGAAAACATTCCCAATCAAGAAGGAACGAGCTTACATGTTTTGTCTTCCTCCAGCTGTCTCCAGGCATCAGGCGAAAAAGCAATCAAATCCACGACAGGAATAACATCTTCTAACGTCACATAAGCATGCGGTTATTATGAAAATCAATCAATCGCTGTATATGAATGGAAACACTGCACCACAACAGTGGGGGCAAATAGGCTAGCTACCAGGGTCGTTTGGGCGAAGCTGAGTCCCTGACCTGTAGTTGTAGGTTACCCCGTCTCTTGTACCCCGGTTCTTTTATCTCGTTGTAGCCCACGGTAATGAATTGGATCAGTTGTCTGGCCACGCAGAGACCCTGTGCAGTAAATCAATATAGAACTGGCATCCGGCCAATCATCCACTTTGACAGACAACCACTTGTCCATTGTGTCCTGAAGATACTTTTTTCCATCTGTCCTCTCTCGTCCTCTCCGTCCGAGGTCACGCGGGGGGAAAAAGGAAACGAACGCTGTCCTACCTCCCGAGAACATCCAGCATGGCTGAATGTCTTCAGGGACTAATTGACGGTGTGTCAAAAGATAAATGGTCATTCTCTTTTATTTGGATCCAAGTTAGCCGACCCCTTAGTGTCATTTAGTATTCTGATGGATCCAGGTATATATAGACGTCTATATATCCATGTCCTGACACACAAGTTGTTCAGCCGATGGCAGCCAGAGGCGTGACAAATGAGGCGTCCTCCACCATGCAGCTGGCACAGAGAACCAATCAAGAGTGCCGAACCAACAAACTGATAAGAATTTGTATGAATTTCAAATATTCTGCCTGTGGTCGACTCCATTGGCTGCGCGCTGAACAAGAATACTGATAGGCTGCTTCCCAGGGGAGGGCCCGCCTCTGAGCACGCACGCTGTGGTCCCGCGGAATCATTTAGCATAATACGGTTGTGTTTTAGTAAGCATCAATTCCCAACACGGCCGGTTTATTTTTGCACTTTTCTGTTTCTAATAAAAAAGATACAGGCCAACTGAAACGCTGATATGGAACGCTTTAATGGTACGTGAATATCAGCAGGCAATTGTAGGTTTCACAATTTCATATTAATCTGTGTAAAGCTTTACAGCAGGCAGAAATGAATTTGTGCAGCCAGTGTTTGATGTGGTTCCTCCGATATTAGTGACATTGTTGAACAACAGCGGAGAGGAAACCACGGCATTAACTGTCACAATTGCTCCCAGAAGCTTAGCCAGTCCAGCCCGGCGTGAAATCCTCTAGACTGTCATTCTCTTTCTCCCTCTCTCTCTTCCTCCCTCTCTCTCTCTCTCTCCGCCTCCTTCTCTCTTTCTCACTCCCTCTCTCTCAATGTGCCAATAAAGGTTGTTTAAAGATTCATCATTATCTCTCTGCTGCACTCTCTCCCTCCCTCTCTCACCCTCTCCCTCTCACTCTCTCCCTCTCCCTCCCTCTCTCCCTCTCTTACTCCCTCTCACTCTCTCTCTCCCTCTCCCTCCCTCTCTCCCTCTCTCTCTCACTCCCTCTCTCCCTCTCTCTCTCCCTCTCCCTCCCTCTCTCCCCTTTCTAAATTGTCATTTTTCTGTATTTAATATTAACCGCAGGCTAGATAACAAATGCTGATTCAATCACACATTACCTGGTATGTCATGTTCAGATGGGTGTCAGGTGAGACTAATAAGTATCGGGACAAACCCATTTGCAACCTAATGTGAAATGACGCTACCCAGTGATCACAGTAAATAAAATACTACACAACACTAAATATTCAAACGCACGCTTCTATATAGAGAGCTGGTTATGTAAATATATAACTGAGCGATGTACAGCTTACCATATTTGCCATATTGATACAGAAGCCTAATATGATGTGCTGTCGCCTACATACTCTGTATCTGCTGTCTGAATTAGGACATGGATAAATCCCACTGTAATCACACTCACAATGCGTAAGAGGATTTCACTGTTCTCGTTACACAATCAAAGTCCTGATCTTGATCTTTAAGTCATTTGTGGAGGAGATAATTAGAAAAGGAGAAGAATAAATGAAGAGAAACAGATTGAGGGACGTAGAGAGAGAGTTTGAATGTGACTAATGAGATCACTGCAGGGGAGTCAGTGTAATGTTAGTGGGGGAGCCGGATGGGAGAGAGAGAGAGAGAGAGAGAGAGAGAGGTGGCACAGAGAGACAGGATGGGAGTCACTGTAATGTTAGTGGGGGAGCCGGATGGGGGAGAGAGAGAGGCAGAGAGAGAGAGAGAGAGAGGTGGCACAGAGAGACAGGATGGGAGTCACTGTAATGTTAGTGGGGGAGCCGAATGGGGGAGAGAGAGAGAGATAGGGGGGGAGTCAGTGTAATGTTAGTGGGAGAGCTGGATGGGAGAGAGAGAGAGAGAGAGAGAGGCAGAGAGAGAGAGAGAGAGAGAGAGAGAGAGGTGGCACAGAGAGACAGGATGGGAGTCAGTGTAATGTTAGTGGGGGAGCCGGATGGGAGAAAGAGAGAGAGAGAGAGAGATAGAGAGAGAGAGAGAGAGGGGTAGAGAGAGAGAGAGAGAGAGAGGAGGGGAGTCAGTGTAATGTTAGTGGAGGACCCAGATGGGAGAAATAGAGAGAGAGAGAGAGAGAGAGGGCTGGTAGAGCAGGCCTATTCTACACACAGACTGCTAGACTCATGAGGACTAGTGAATCACAAATGGAAAACGAGAGAGACAGAGAGAGAGAGAGAGAGAGAGAGAGAGAGAGAGAGAGGGAGAGGTAGAGAGGGTCATTGGGGGACGGAGACAGAGAGAGGTCGGGAAACAAACCCAACAGCCACTGCCAAAAGGTGACACCGAGGCAGGTGGAGTTTAATGAAAAGGAGGAGGAGAGAATGGGGTGTGAAGGAGACAGCAGGGGGGCTTGTATGCTTCTGCTTTATAACAGAGGAGGCAGGCTGCAGTTTGGAGGCCTGACTGAACCTCTCCTCTGAACCTGAGCCTGGAAAATGAAAGAGCCACGACGACTAGCAGCAGGGCTCCTGCCTCTATAACAATTACGCCAGTTCATAGAGCTTAAGTGCAGAGGTCAAGTAGAGGCGAGAATCCTTAAGGTCACTCAGACCTCCTACTGACCGAGAAAACACAGCCTCGGCTAACCATAGAAGTGTCATCACACAACAACACACACACACACAGTGTGTAGCGGACAGAACAGGCCTAAAGCATACACGAGCGCACAAACAAACACACACACACGCACACACGCACACACCAAAGCAAAGTTCAAGCTTTCTTCTAAAACATGACACGCTTCTTTGTACTCATATTGCTTTTCGTCTGGCTAAGCTGCTTAGCAGATGCCCAAACCCTTATCTGAGAACAACTTCTGAAGCAAATACTTCCCCTGGCTGTAAGCTGGACCAAGCCAGAGAGCAACATGTCCGGAGATGTGGCCACGCCAGCTGTCTGATCGCCACAGCCCTCTTCCATAAAGCCGCCTCCACTCTCTAGTAGCTCTCGGCAACACCACCACAACCCTAACCCTAACACTAACCATAACCCTAACACCACCATAACTCTTAACTCTAACCGCGATTGGTCGTCTTTTTACCACTGAAAGATGTGAACACAGTTTGCAGATTTTGGTGAGATGTGGCATTCAGAAACAGAGTCAGTAACGGCAGGCATATAGGTGGCGTGTTTCAGACATCTCTGGTTTACTTGAAATGTGTCCTTATTTGGAAGACTAAAGAGGATTATATTAATATACATATTTAAGGGGCAACTATATATATATATATAGTTGTCCCTTCTGAGATGACAGTAACTTTAGGACCTTCACCTCTGTCTCTTACTGAGTGAAAGTGTGCCAAGGTGATCGACTGGCGGGTGCCATGACAGGGGTTTTTGTTCATTCTTTGCAGCAACCAATTCCTCCCAGCAATTCTCCCTGTTATTGCCAGTGGGTGAACTAAGGCTGGATTGCTAAGTGTGACATGATTAGAAGGATTGGCTGCAATCTCACATGGTCAGTTGAGCAGACTGTGTTTGTGTGTGGGGGGGGTTGTAGACAGCTGTCATGTCGTCCTGACAGACATTTACATTTCCAGTTTTATAAACAGTCACACATAATAAATTAGGTCTCTATATTAAACACATACAGGCCGAACAAAGCCAATGATTCAACAAAAGGATGCAATTATTGATTTACAGGGATGACTTTAACCCAATCGTTCAGTCTGAAAACAGTCTGATGCCAGTGTCATTATAAAAGACATTCAGGGATGGAGTGAGGAATTATTACGATGATTGAAAAAATACCTGTTAGACAGTTGTGAATGTGTCTTCCAGCTGAATATTTCTATTTCAAGTAATCTCAAGTCAGGCATTAATGCTTAACATAACATCTAGAGTAAGTCAATAAAATGAGTCAGGACATAGAGAATGTAAAGGACCAACAAACAAACTGGGAGGAAGTGAACATACCAATAGGGTTTAGGTGTGGAACGTGTGTGTGTGTGTGTGTGTCTAGGTTGCAGTAGTATCTCTCTGCTAGGCTCAGAGCTAGACATAGTTCCCAATGGGAGACAGGATGGGCTCTATTCAGACCGTTGCCATGGGCCTCATCTGTTGCTAGGGACACCATCCACCACGCTGGTTTGACTGCAGTAGTTCTCTGTCTGTCTCTCTATTTCTATCTCTTCCTTTATATATCTCTATCTAGCTCTCTGACTGTCCCATTTTCTTATCTCTATAGATCTAGATCACGGTCTATTGATCACGGTCAATGTCTATCTCTTTGTCTGTCTCACTACTTCTATCTCTACTTATCTGTATATATCTATCTCTTTGTCTGTCTCATTAGTTCTATCTCTATTTATCTGTATATATCTATCTCTTTGTCTGTCTCATTAGTTCTATCTCTATTTATCTCTATATGTCTATCTCTTTGTCTGTCTCATTAGTTATATCTCTATCTATATATGTCTATCTCTTTGTCTGTCTCATTAGTTCTATCTCTGTTTATCTCTATATGTCTGTCTCTTTGTCTGTCTCATTAGTTATATCTCTGTTTATCTCTATATGTCTATCTCTTTGTCTGTCTCATTAGTTCTATCTCTGTTTATCTCTATATCTCTCCCTAACGTTCTTCCTCCTATCCACCCTGTCCAGCTCGGCATGTTAAAGTAGAGGGGAGTCACAGCAAACAGAGGAAAGAGCGAAACAGAGGACGAGGTCAGACATGAGAAGAGTAACAATGATATGCTGATGTTGGCCAAACAGTCACCTCTGCCCTGGGCTCAGTGATCTGACTGGCTTGCTGACTGGTTGACTGTCTGGCTGGCAAACCATCTGACTGGCATAGTGACTGACTGAAAGAAACTGGATGACTGACTGGCTGACTAACTGGCTGACCAACTGGCTGACTGGCTGACCAACTGGCTGACCGGCTGGCTGGCTAACCAACTGGCTGACTGACTGGCTGACTAACTGGCTGACTACCTGGCTAACCATCTGACTGACTAACTGGCTGACCGACTGACTCAACAGCAGGCTGACTAACAGTCTGGCACTGACACCCTGGTTTGTGACAAACAAATGAACCAGAACCAGGATCTGATAGATGAAGCTCCCTGTGTCTCCCAGTCAGTAAACCAAATCCACAGAATAACACAGACCAGGTGACGACCAGCAGACGACCAGATTTAGCTTGTCAACACAGCTCGAGGAAACCAAGACACTATGGGCTATATATATGTCCACCTACTGGGCAGCCCCCTATCCTCTGTAATTCATTGAAATGTCCTGGCCTCTGAGTGCCACATTCAGCTGTGTCTCACTGCTGTAGCCAGCTGTCCCTTCAGCCCCCTGAACCCCTCTAGGCAACACCCCGCCCCCCTACACCCTATTGCCATGGAGATGATATGGCAGCATCCAGGTAAATGTGCTACGGCCCTGCGGGGCAGACATGCCATGTTAGTTAACCAGTTCAATGGAACATTAACAACTGTTTAATTTGTCCAATTAGTGTGCCTGTCACATGCTCAACCCAGGAGGGGGTCGGCAGAGATGCACCTGAACCAGCCTTTAATACTGGGACAACATCGCTGGTTCCAGGAACTCATCCAAACCAAATGTTGAATTTCCCCAGAGCAGAGAACTGTGAATAAAATAGTACTGGCAGCACGTACAGCACTGTTCACTTTGTACATTTACAAGGTTGGAGATTCCGTACTGTGACCACATTTACAAGCCTGGAGATTCCGTACTGTGACCACATTTACAAGCCTGGAGATTCCGTACTGTGACCACATTTACAAGCCTGGAGATTCCGTACTGTGACCTAATTTACAAGCCTGGAGATTCAGTACTGTTACTACATGTACATGGCTGTTATCCACATGCATAGCCTAACTCCTGGACTGGAACCATCAATCCATAACCTCTCCACCTGTGTTAGAGCGCTGGTTACACACCAGCGCTCTAACAGGTGTGATTCTGGGTAGTAGGGATTCTCATAACATGTGCTACATGATTGGAACAGCTACAAGTAACGAGGTCACGGACATTTAAGGACAACATTGCTGTTTCCCAACAGTGGCCAGATGAATCCAACCAAACGATGTGCGAGGCAGTCAGAGATCTATGGTTTTCCCCGATGAGAACAGATACCTCCGGATTCAGGATCAGTACTCACCTCAGTACTGTGGAACAGGGATATGAAGCCCTGTGTTTTCCCAGAATCCCACTGTCTTCAGCCAGTGCCTCTTAAAGATTTGATTCAAGGCAAAAAACAAGAAAACCCTCATTGGGCGTGTTTTGCTCCCGGCTCTTTAACCTCTATATTTATCCTCAAACGTGTTTATCTGTGTCTCCCAGTTAACCTTCCTTCATATTGCTCTGCCTGGACCCCTGCCTGACTAAATCAAATGTATCTCTCTAACCTGATGGCTGGCTAAGGCTCAATTAACACACCTAACTAACACATTCACAAAACACACTCAGCTAACACACACACCAGTCTAATGTCCCAAAGGTCCCGTCCATTATAGCATGAAGTTCTACATCCAGCTCCTACTGGAACAAATGGCAATCCACCAGCACAACCCCCCCCACACACACACACACACTTAACCATGCTCCACCACAGTTCAGAAAATAAACGTGGAAACAGCAGCCAGTATGACGAGAAGAGATAAGAGGAGACTGGGGGAATGTTGACGGAATGGTGAAACGGTAGAAAGAGATGTGTGTGTGTCTGTTTATTTGTTGGTTTGTTTGTATGCATACATGTGTGTGTGTGTATGTGTTTGTCGAGGGGAGGGGTGGGGGGGCAGTTCACTGGGAAGGGTGCCAGTCCAATTACAGGCAGCAGTGCATCCTGGGACTGGCTCCGGCTTCCTTCCTTCAGCTGCACTCTCTATCCCCCTCCCTTTCTGCCCAGTTCGGCTAAGTAGAAATGGAGCTGGGTCCAGGATTGAATTGGGCCAATACCTCTACACAGTACACAGTACACAGGCCCTACAGAACCCCCTACCTGGGAGACACAAAGGTGCTAGAACCCTCTAAAACTACAACCTTCTGTAATGCAGCCTGACACTCTCTCTCTCTCACTCTCCCCTCTCTCTTACTCTCTCTCTCCCTCCCTCCCCCTCACTCCCTCTCTCCACTCTCTCTCCCCTCTCACTCTCTCTCCTTTCTCCCTCCCCTTCCCTCCCTCTCTCTCTCTCTCTCCCTCTCTCCTCTCTCCCTCCCCTCTTCCATATCTCCCCTCTCTCTCCCTCTCTCCCTCCCCTTCCCTCCCTCTCTCCCCTCTCTCTCCTCTCTCCTTTCTCCCTCCCCTCTCTTTCATCTCTCCACTCTCTCACCTCTGTCTCGCGTTTTTCCCGTTCACTTGCCTCTCTCCTTTCTCGTCGCTGTCCCTCCAACCCAGGCAGCCGGTGATTCAGCCAGCCAGGCAGACAGCAAGGCAGTTGAGCGTGGAGCGGTGTCTCTTGGTGTGTCTCCAGCCTGGTTAATTTATCCCCTTGCTATGGTAATGGTTACTGTGGTTACAGTCATGGTGCAGTGGTTGAGGTGGCACCAAGCAGTGTCCACGTTTCAATTTGCATTTTCTTACATTAATGTGGAGACAGGATGTGAGGAAAAAACACATATTGTGAGGAAGGTGGAGGTATAAAAAAAGTAAACTGAACGACACAAAGCAGAAGGGGGAACGGGGGGTAATGTTTAATTCAATTTATCTATATAAAAAGCGATAAAATATGAAGTTACTAAAACAAGAGGAAATAAGATAAAGTGTCCCTTTCATTTCCAAAAATGTAATTACACATACAGAGTTAAAGCAACCAAAATACACCAGGCCCATTTGTACGGCCCCAGGGGCCACCAAAACAAAACATAAGGCTGACCTAACCACTATCAATTTAGGGTTGACAATAATAGCCCAGTCAAATGACAGTGGTTATAGTTAGCCGACAATATTAATCTAGCATCTTTCATATATAACAAAAACAACTAGCAAGCTATCATGCTGAACACCTGTGCATCAGGATTGGTACGCCTTGTCTAGCTGTCTCGTCTGTGTGTTTTCGTCAGCATCTGAGTAACGATAGCCCTACTAGCTAGCGGTACTACTACTAGCATGTACAAGATTGGTTGTGTGAAGCCTATTCGCTATCTATATGAGCAACAACGGCCCAGAGTTAATGTGACAACTGGCACACTACTTGAGCAGCACGATATTGAGTTATACTTATACTAAATACTTATTAACGGCAGTTAGTTATTTTTTTCACGACGGTATTCATCCAGAAGTGTTGGTTACAATGTGTTATTCTGTACGCGTGCCAGCCGCGCGTGGGCATCCGATTCTCTTGCATTCCCCAATTATCCTGTTTCTGTCTCCTCGAGTGACAGCTGTTGTTTTGGGGAGGACTGGACCCGTTCCGCCCTGGCCCGCGTGACGGACAACCAGGCTGTCACTCAAGCTGTGACAATTCCCAGGGGGGAGGAGCCAAGCTGCAGCCGACAAATCCCCAAATCTGTAGTCTTCCTGCCCAGATACACACGAGCGTACACAGGCGATACATGGCACCACCGTGCCGACGGTAAGTCGTCGCAATTATAAGGCACAGCAATTGTCCAGATGCTCGACTGACGTCACAATCGCCTACATCATTTACATATAACCAGGCAACCTCAAAAGCAGCCAAACGCAGGCCGTTCTTCTACATTGCACACATAATTTGGCTGTCAAATTCTTTCCCTGCACTTTCATTTCAATATCAAAACAGAGCTGACTGTGTAATGCCAGGTTAACCATTCTAACACGCTGATGTAGGCTACAATGCTCGGCGCAAAACCTGTTCCATTTCCTCCGCCGTTCAAATCTCGCTGTGCATAAATACCCACCTGATTCACGAGGTGGTCTGAATCCAAGGCGACTTTTAATGGCGCCGGGATGATATGCGTCGCGATAAGGACACCGTCAGCCCCGTAATTAACGCGGCGGTCCGGAAGACGGCCGCCCGAGTCGATTGTCATTTCTATTGAAAATGCTCTTTTGCTACTTTTCAACCTGCAGCATGCAACTTTAACTGACAGCGTTGTGTGGCCTCTCTGGCAGGGACCGCAGACAGGTAGCCTGATCTGTCTGGCCTCCCCCCTCTTTCTGGGAATATTGAACAGAGAAAGGTGCCCATTAAAATTAATGGACCAGTGGAGGTTATTCAGTGTGACCACCACTGTGAACAGAGCTCATTCCACCAGGAGAACATAATGAAAAGCAGAGTGAAGTGACACCGCACCCCCCCCCACCACCGCACGTCGCCTCCCCCGTTCACCCAGCCACCCCTGCCAACCTGCTCGACTGTCACAGGACCAGACATATTCAATATTTGGGAGAATTGTGTCCCTTGTCCTTATCGCCAGCCAGCCATCCAGCCATCCATCCATCCATCCAGCCATCCAGCCATCCATCCATCCATCCATCCAGCCATCCATCCATCCATCCATCCATCCATCCATCCATCCATCTCCAGACGACTGTGTTCCTAGAATAGCATTGCTTCACAGTGTCTGAGAGTCTGACTGTGTGAACAGGCATTCAACACTGATAAAGTGGCGCACAAGGTCACGGTCTTTATATGGACCTTGAACTAGAACTTGGCTTCTGGACCGGAACAGCTACACAACTTTCTTGTGAAGCCAATGAACGTATATCATATGTCAGTAAAACTCAACATGCCTGACCATAACTGACCATAACTGATCATGATTCATGCCTGACCATAACTGATCAAGCCTGAACATAACTGACCATGCCTGACCATATCTGCTGTGGACTGCGGGTAAGTAAACATAAATGCTGGTAACTGACCATAAGTGTTGGTAACAAACCACAAATGCAGAGAACATCCAGAAACTGTCGGTAGGTGTTACTGACCTTCTTGAGGCGTCCACTCTTGGTGCCAACGAAGGCCACACAGTGTCCATTGTAGACGTAGGATGTGACAGAGGTCATGCGGTCCCGTGTCTCAGTGTAGAGGGTGTGTCCTGTCACCAACTGAGATCCACCGAGGGGTTGGTTAATGTCCAGACCACAGAAGTAGTCATCGATGGGCACCGGCTGGAACAAAAGAAGGAGGAGAGATTAGATATTCAGATAGAGGTAAGGGGCAGCAAGATCAAAAGAGAGATGAGGTACTAGGTGGAGAGAGAGATGAGGTACTAGGTGGAGAGAGAGATGAGGTACTAGGTGGGGAGAGAGATGAGGTACTAGGTGGAGAGAGAGATGAGGTACTAGGTGGAGAGAGAGATGAGGTACTAGGTGGAGAGAGAGATGAGGTACTAGGTGGAGAGAGAGATGAGGTACTAGGTGGAGAGAGAGATGAGGTACTAGGTGGAGAGAGAGATGAGGTACTAGGTGGAGAGAGAGATGAGGTACTAGGTGAGAGAGAGATGAGGTACTAGGTGGAGAGAGAGATGAGGTACTAGGTGGAGAGAGATGAGGTACTAGGTGGAGAGAGAGATGAGGTACTAGGTGGAGAGAGAGATGAGGTACTAGGTGGAGAGAGAGATGAGGTACTAGGTGGAGAGAGAGATGAGGTACTAGGTGGAGAGAGAGATGAGGTACTAGGTGGAGAGAGAGATGAGGTACTAGGTGGAGAGAGAGATGAGGTACTAGGTGGAGAGAGAGATGAGGTACTAGGTGGAGAGAGAGATGAGGTACTAGGTGGAGAGAGAGATGAGGTGAGGTGGAGAGAGAGTTGAGGTACTAGGAGAGAGAGATGAGGTACTAGGTGGAGAGAGAGTTGAGGTACTAGGTGGAGAGAGAGATGAGGTACTAGTTGGAGAGAGAGATGAGGTACTAGGTGGAGAGAGAGATGAGGTACTAGGTGGAGAGAGAGAGGTGGAGAGAGAGAGAGGAGATGGAGAGAGAGAGGTACTAGGTGGAGAGAGAGATGAGGTACTAGGTGGAGAGAGAGATGAGGTACTAGGTGGAGAGAGAGATGAGGTACTAGGTGGAGAGAGAGATGAGGTACTAGGTGGAGAGAGAGATGAGGTACTAGGTGGAGAGAGAGATGAGGTACTAGGTGGAGAGAGAGATGAGGTACTAGGTGGAGAGAGAGATGAGGTACTAGGTGGAGAGAGAGATGAGGTACTAGGTGGAGAGAGAGATGAGGTACTAGGTGGAGAGAGAGTGAGGAGAGAGAGATGAGGTACTAGGTGGAGAGAGAGATGGAGAGAGAGGTACTAGGTGGAGAGAGAGATGAGGTACTAGGTGGAGAGAGAGATAAGGTACTAGGTGCAGAGAGAGATGAGGTACTAAGTGGAGAGAGAGATGAGGTACTAAGTGGAGAGAGAGATGAGGTACTAGTTGGAGAGAGAGATGAGGTACTAGGTGGAGAGAGAGATGAGGTACTAGGTGGAGAGAGAGATGAGGTACTAGGTGGAGAGAGAGATGAGGTACTAGGTGGAGAGAGAGATGAGGTACTAAGTGGAGAGAGAGATGAGGTACTAGGTGGAGAGAGAGATGAGGTACTAGGTGGAGAGAGAGATGAGGTACTAAGTGGAGAGAGAGATGAGGTACTAGGTGGAGAGAGAGATGAGGTACTAGGTGGAGAGAGTAAAGGTTATTGAAGGAGAGAGTGAAGATCCTGTGAGAAAGGCTGATTCTTGGAGTAGTGAAATTGAAGATTCTAGGAGGTGAGAGAGTCAATGTTCTAGTAAGTGAGAAAGTAAAAAACATTGAAATTGAATTGAATTATGTAAAGGTTTTCAGAGAGGGGGAGTGAAGCTTGTAGGATGTGAAGGAGAGCAGGTCCAGAGAGGTAGTGATGTTCTATTCTTGTGAATCCTAGTGTGTCACGCTGCAGTCAGGCAGACATGTCTCTGTTCTGCTAGACAGACATGTCTCTGTTCCGCTAGGCAGACATGTCTCTGTTCCGCTAGGCAGACATGTCTCTGTTCCGCTAGGCAGACATGTCTTTGTTCCGTTAGGCAGACATGTCTCTGTTCCGCTAGGCAGACATGTCTCTGTTCCGCTAGGCAGACATGTCTCTGTTCCGCTAGGCAGACATGTCTTTGTTCCGTTAGGCAGACATGTCTCTGTTCCGCTAGGCAGACATGTCTCTGTTCCGTTAAGAATACATGTCTCTGTTCCACTAGGCAGACATGTCTCTGTTCCGCTAGGCAGACATGTCTCTGTTCTGCTAGGCAGACATGTCTCTGTTCCGCTAGGCAGACATGTCTCTGTTCCGCTAGGCAGACATGTCTCTGTTCCGCTAGGCAGACATGTCTCTGTTACGCTAGGTATACAAGTCTCTGTTCCGTTAAGAATACATGTCTCTGTTCCGTTAAGAATACATGTCTCTGTTCCGTTAAGAATACATGTCTCTGTTACGCTAGGCAGACAAGTATCTATTTTGCTAGGGAGACATGCCTCTGCTGTGCTTGACTCATTACACAGCGATGTGATCAGGGCAGGAGCACGTCAGCAATGCCAACAAAGTAAGGCTGCTAGCAGGTAAACATGGATGGAATTAATGGACTGGACTCGGAGACAATGACTGGAGAATCTGACAGGCCTATCCAAGAAAGAAATGACCTGTCAAAATGCCCGATAACATATTATTCTCAACAGGAATCTGAGCAGTTGTGCTTATCCCAACGACACAATTGCAATAGTTCAAACTTATTTTATTTTGGAAGTGGACGTGCGTCACATTAGAGGAAGGAGGGGCTTAGCTCCGACCCTGGCGGGATTCAGGTCAGGTCGGAGTGTGATTGGCAGTGGCAGCGGAGGAGGGACGGTGGCCTCAAAGTGCCATAAAGAGTAAAGGGAGATGGCAAGAGAGGGCTGGGGGTGGGAAGAGCATCACTCAGTGGACTCAGGACAGACACAGATAAAACACAGACAGACACATACAGACAGTCATACAAATACTGACAAAGGTCCACAGACAGCAAGACAGACACTAACACCCAGACAGACGGAAACAGACAAACACACACCGAAAGGCAGATCACTGACACAGACAGACAAATGTTACCAGACATACAAACACAGACAGATCAGTGACACAGACAGACCACTGACACAGACAGATCACTGACACAGACAGATCACTGACACAGAAAAACACACACCAAAAGACAGATCAGTGACACAGACAGACAGATCACTGACACAGACAGATCACTGACACAGACAGATCACTGACACAGACAGACAAATCACTGACACAGACAGACAGATCACTGACACAGACAGATCACTGACACAGACAGATCACAGACAGATCACTGACACTGACAGATCACTGACACAGACAGATCACTGACACAGACAGATCACTGACACAGACAGACGAACACAGACAGACAGATCACTGACACAGACAGATCACGGACACAGACAGATAACTGATACAGACAGATCACTGACACAGACAGATCACTGACACAGACAGATCACTGACACAGACAGATCACTGACACAGACAGACAGATCACTGACACAGACAGATCACTGACACAGACAGACAGATCACTGACACAGACAGATCACGGACACAGACAGATAACTGATACAGACAGATCACTGACACAGACAGATCACGGACACAGACAGATAACTGATACAGACAGATCACTGACACAGACAGATCACTGACACAGACAGATCACTGACACAGACAGATCACTGACACAGACAGATCACTGACACAGACAGACAGATCACTGACACAGACAGATCACTGACACAGACAGACAGATCACTGACACAGACAGACACAGAGCCACACTATCCTCTGTTCCCATGCTACACTGCAGCCGTACACACAACATGTAGCACATTGACAACCCGCTCTGCCTTTCAAGTGGAGCGTGAAGCTACAGCGCTGATGGGTATAAACGCCTGGGCCGCGTAGACACGCCTCTCAGCCCACGCAGAACAAAATAGCATGGGTGAAGTGGACGCTCCAGCGCATTACGCAAAAGGCAGGGCTCAGCGGTGTTCATATTGTTTAATCGGTGAAGGTAGAACATGTCTAAAATGATTAGAGCTGGGTTACATTTCAGCAGGAGGTGGCCTTATCAGGGGATCTGCGTCTGTCACAGACTGAGGGAAACACTCAATCTGACAAGAAATCCATAGCTTGAGCTATAAAAAGACCCTGAGAAGCTAGCATTCGCGTGCCTGCGTCGAACACTGTAGCTTATCAATAATGTGTCCTCCTCAGACACCGAGCCAATGGTATGTCTAAACAACTTAGACAAAGTCCACTCAGTACGCTCGACTGGAAACGCTAATCACTGTGTGGACATATTTTCCAATAGGCAACTTAATTTGGGGTTATTGGGTTTCCTGTTTTTGTTGGGGGGGTTCAGACAAATAGCATGTAGACCCCCGACCATGACAACTGTACAATCTGGTTGGACGTCCCGACCGTTTCCCTCCTCCCCTCTTTACAGCTTTAACTGCCACGACTTCTGGGAAGGCTTTACAAAAGCTTGTGGAGTGCCTCTGTGGGAATGTGTGCCCATTCTGCCAAACGCTGTTTCAAATGATCAAATTGTGGTAAACGGTTCTGTGCAGGCTACTCCAGTTCCTCCACACCAACCCCGTCGACCCATGTCTTTATGGACCCTGTGTGGTGCACAGGGCTACAGTCATGCTGAAACAGGGAAGGGCCAACCCCAAAGCACCCAATTGTCTACTATGTCTTTGAGTGTCATTGTAGCATTAAGATTACCTTTTTACTGGAACTAAGGGGCCTATCTGAAACCCTGAAACACAGCCCCAGACCATCATCCCTCCTCCACTAGAATTGAGGCATTGCTTATTCTAGTAGGTGGCGTTCTGCTGGCACCTGCCACAACCTAGATTTGTCCATCACCTTTGAGCAATGGGTGTGGCTGAAACCCTTGAACTCAATCATTTGTAGGGGTGTCCAGATACTTCTGTCCATACAGTGTATCTTTGTTCTATTTTAACACTTTAGAAATAAAATTAGCAGTGTGTTGCATACACAGTGTAAATACAACAATACACAATACAAGGTAGTGTAAATACGTTATACAATATAAAATTAAAGCCCACTGGATCATCCCACTGGATCACACTACATCAAAAGCAGTCCTGGTTAGGAGACAGGGATGTGTAATGGAGCCAGGGCTAGGAGACAGAGAAGTGTACTGGGGCCGAGGTTAGGAGATGGATGTGTACAGGAGTTAAGGTTAGGAGACAGAGAAGTGTACTGGGGCCGAGGTTAGGAGATGGATGTGTACAGGAGTTAAGGTTAGGAGACAGAGAAGTGTACTGGGGCCGAGGTTAGGAGATGGATGTGTACAGGAGTTGAGGTTAGGAGACAGAGAAGTGTACTGGGGCCGAGGTTAGGTGACAGGGAAGTGTACAGGAGCTGAGGTTAGGAGACAGGGAAGTGTACAGGACACAGGGTTAGGAGACAGGGAAGTGTACAGGACACAGGGTTAGGAGACAGGGAAGTGTACAGGACACAGGGTTAGGAGACAGGGAAGTGTACAGGACACAGGGTTAGGAGACAGGGAAGTGTACAGGACTCAGGGTTAGGAGACAGGGAAGTGTACAGGACACAGGGTTAGGAGACAGGGAAGTGTACAGGACACAGGGTTAGGAGACAGGGAAGTGTACAGGACACAGGGTTAGGAGACAGGGAAGTGTACAGGACACAGGGTTAGGAGACAGGGAAGTGTACAGGACACAGGGTTAGGAGACAGGGATGTGTACAGGACACATGGTTAGGAGACAGGGAAGTGTACAGGACACAGGGTTAGGAGACAGCGATGTGTACAGGAGCCAGGTCCTGTTTCCTCTCAGGGCCCCGACTGACAGGCCTGAATCAATAATGTCTCCACTACTGACACATGGTGTGGACCCTAGAGACGGGCGGGAGGCTGAATAAGCAGAAGTGAGCTCACCAATAGGCCTGTCAGAGAGTATCCTTTGTGCATACAGATAGTTTGTAGGTGTTTGGTGTGACTGGAATGGGTTACGTTTCTATCATTGTCAGCTGTGCTAGCCAGTCAACATGTATCGTTGACCGGCAGAGAACAGAAAAGGGACAGGTCCTGGAACACCATGAAATGTGTCTCTATCTCAGTACCTGAGGTACATTCTGATGAGGTATGACTGGGATAATACAGGAGATAGGAGTAGTGATCTGACTCCCACACTGAGAGAGGACACCTCTGTGAAGCATCACGTCCTTATTTCATCTTGATAAAGCTGCTCCTGTATTTATATACCCTGGCCCTGCCTCACTCCCTTATTGTCTTTATCTGTCTCGCCATGGTGCTAAAGACACAGTCAACCCAGGCTCCAGATAACTCCTCCCCCTGCTTGTCAGCACAACCCAGGCTCCAGATAACTCCTCCCATTGCCTGTCAGTCACCTCTGACATGGCACTAATGGGGAGTTTAGTAATGTTAATATAGAGGGTCAATAGAGTCCACCGGGAGACCGGCACAAAGACAGCCACACACTTCTGATCTCACTGGGGATATCATTAATAAGGCAAACAGGATATAATCCCCTTCCTACACTCAACCCCTAACCCGCATCAGAGGGCGAGGCAGGACAGAAGCTCATGGGACTGTTTTAAAATTGAGAAACCTGACAGTTGCCCCGACAAGATGCTGCAGCAGATATCTGGCCTGGTATTAGAGAACATGGGTTACTAAAGGGGAACTAGATGGCATGTGATCTATCTGCCACCAAACTAATGTGTGCTGTGCTAACATGTTTCCTCTGTCTCTCTCTCTTTCCCTCTGGTGTTTTCTTGCGTGTTTTGCTTTCTCTCTCCCTCTCTCCCCTCCTGTCTCTCTGTGCCCCCCCCCTCTCTCTCTTTCCCTCCTGTGTTTTCTTGCGTGTTTTGCTTTCTCTCTCCCTCTCTCCCCTCCTGTCTCTCTGTGCCCCCCCCCTCTCTCTCTCTTTCCCTCCTGTGTTTTCTTGCGTGTTTTGCTTTCTCTCTCCCTCTCTCCCCTCCTGTCTCTCTGTGTCCCCCCCCTCTCTCTCTCTCTTTCCCTCCTGTGTTTTCTTGCGTGTTTTGCTTTCTCTCTCCCTCTCTCCCCTCCTGTCTCTCTGTGCCCCCCCCCTCTCTCTCTCTTTCCCTCCTGTGTTTTCTTGCGTGTTTTGCTTTCTCTCTCCCTCTCTCCCCTCCTGTCTCTCTGTGCCCCCCCCCTCTCTCTCTCTCTTTCCCTCCTGTGTTTTCTTGCGTGTTTTGCTTTCTCTCAATCCCAGCCCACTTTTTCCAGAGGAAAACATGTTTATTTGGATTGCGCCGGAGGAGAACATTATCACTTATCTGGTTGCCAAAGACAACAAATCCCCTCCTTAAATTGTGGCCGTCATTCAGATGGTCTTTAATGTGTCTGTTCTGCTCCCCCCCTCCACCCCACCCCACCCGTATCAGAGCAAAACAATTATGTCTAATTACATGTAGTGTGAGAATGATCTGATAACGAATAGTACAGTCGTAGCCCTGCAAACTAGAGCAGTCAAAGGCAGTAATCTTGATCTCTCTGTTTGTTATATTCATTCGTGTATGCACATCCCCAGCCAACCATTGTTCCCAGGGTAGTTGGTTTGTCTGTTGTTTAATGTATTTAGGAAACATCCAGATATGTTTTGTGCTAACATTCCACTCCTTGAAATTATGCCAATCGTCGAGTGACACGGAGTGAAGTGTTAGCCAAGCTATTAGAGCTAAGGAGTGGCTCTGTAAGCTATTACCCGTGTTAACCCTACATGTAAAATGTAATTAATTATTCAGCCGGCTTTTAATTTTCAACTGAGGCTAATTTGAAGTCACAGAGAAAGGAAGCAATCTGATTCACATTATCTTTCAGTTGCGGGGGAACAAAAACACTCTAGAACGGCATCAGGTTTCTCAAATTTCCACAATGGTTTTGACCTAAGGAGTGAAAAGACAGTAGCTGTGCCGTCCCTGTCTGTAATTATGGATTATGATGCTAACTGAACCATGCTGCGGGATTAGCAAGGAATGGCTAGTACAGTAACTGTCAGACCATTCTGTTCTGTGTGTGTGTGTTTCTGTGTGCACTCAGGTGTGTGTCTCGTCTGTTGCTCACCGCTTTAGTGCACTGCACGTCCTTGCCCAGTAGCCAGTTGAGCTCCAGATTGCCCTCTCCCTGGTAGCAGGACTGAAGTCGCTCCTTGATCCGGGCGTTGATGTCCTTTATGGTGAAAACACAAAGTGCCGAATCATCTGGCGGCCGGTGGTACTGTTTCTGGCCCTTGGAGAACACGGTGAAGAGCACGTCGTCCGTGGCGCTGATGTTGAGCGAGGCCGCCAGCACGCGGCCGGGCTTACCCAGGTAGGCGGCCTGCAGAAGACGGTACTCCACGCCGTTCCTCACGCAGCCTACAGGTAGGGAGACGTACGAGTGGAACTTGTGGTCGTCCTTGCACAGGCGGACGATGCGCGACGTGTAGAAGAGGTCGTTGGACGAGCCGCCGGACGACATGCTGTTTTCCGGCGTCTCCGGCTGAACGGTCAGGAAGTAGACGAAGGAGCCGCTGGCGAAGCCGTACACGTAGTAGATGTCGAAGTGGGCCACCAGGGCCAGCGTGTCGGACGGGATCTTTATCAGAGAGGAGACGAAGTCTGTGTGGAGCTCGTAGTCCAGCATGGCCGAGGACTCCGGGTCGCGCGGGAGCTTACGGCTGGAGATGGTGGGGAAGTAGTCCTGTTTGCCGTCGACGGCCGTCCCGATGAAGAGAGTGCCGTCCTGGCCTTGGGAGGGCACGATCACGCCGTACATGGTGCCGGTCTGGTTGACGCTGGAGAGGTAGTGCTCTTTCTTGTGAGACGGTTCCACCAGGATAAACAGGTCGTCCAGGCGCAGCAGCTTGCACACTCCCTGGTAGAGGCTGCCGCAGGCCAGCAGACGGTTCTGGCTGTAGTCTATGAGGAGCAGCTTGTTGACGTTGTTGGTGGCGGTCAGGGGTTCGGTGCAGGGCTGCACGATGAGCGGCGGGTAGCAGGCCTTGTTGTCGTCCTCGGGCCCCGTGTCGTGGGAAACCAGGAGGGTCAGGTTGGCTGAGACCTTGTAGATGCGATTGACCGCCCCGATGTAGAGGGCCCCCGTTTTCTGGTGCACCGTCAGGTGGTTGAAGGCCCACTCCCGGCGCTCCGGGTGGAGGCTGCTGAAGGTGGTCTGGCTTTGGCACACCGTGGTGGCGATAGCTAACAGCCACAGACCCAGCATGGCCGGGACGGCTAGCCGACTAGGTCCCGCAGGGAATGTCCTGCCGCTGTATCGTGTGACCCGCCACGACCGCCGGCCCTGCATGTCTCTAGGGGACGGCAGCGAGGCAACAGCAGACTAAACAGGAGGAGGAGGAGGAGGGTCGAGGAAGAGCGGGAAGGAAACAAGGCTACCTTCCTCTTTGTCTTCTATAAAGGCAAGGTTCACACTTGAATCGTCGTCAGGGTCTTCACATGTTTCTGGAAGAAAGAAAAGAGGAAAATAAGGGATGAATGAATGGCGTTTGCCCATCCTGACTCAGGCCCAGTCAGAGGGGAACTGATAGTGCTGATGGAAAAGGCTCTTCATTCAGAAACTGCCTGCTGCTTGAATAGGGCAAGAGTTCACCCTCGCCAAGGCGATCAGTTACGGTACAGCAGAATGTATGCTGACAGAAGACAATGGCAGGAAACCTTTATTACCACATTCCAATGGAGCGGCTGGGGGAGATCTGTCTGATAGGAAAGGGAGCCAGTCACAACTGGCGGACCTGAGTCATAGTCACGTTGCTGGGATACTTCACCAAGCCGCAGCGACTGGGACACCAAGCCAGTCACAACTAGCGGACATGACCTGAGTCATAGTCACGTTGCTGGGATACTTCACCAAGCCGCAGCGACAAATAATCACAATTATTGTACTTTTCCAAGAATGCAAAAGACTAGGACAGTGGGTCTCTAATAAAAACACAACCCCAGAATAAACTTCTAGAATAAAGCGATGTCTCCTGAGGATGTGCTGTGATGAGTCATACAGAGAATCATAAATCATAGAATCATAAATCATAGAATCATAAATCATAGAATCATAAATCATATAGGCACAAATCATATAATCATAAATCATAGAATCATAAATCATATAGGCACAAATCATATAATCATAAATCATAGAATCATAAATCATATAGGCACAAATCATATAATCATAAATCATAGAATCATAAATCATATAGGCACAAATCATATAATCATAAATCATAGAATCATAAATCATATAGGCACAAATCATATAATCATAAATCATAGAATCATAAATCATATAGGCACAAATCATATAATCATAAATCATAGAATCATAAATCATATAGGCACAAATCATATAATCATAAATCATAGAATCATAAATCATATAGGCACAAATCATATAATCATAAATCATAGAATCATAAATCATATAGGCACAAATCATATAATCATAAATCATAGAATCATAAATCATATAGGCACAAATCATATAATCATAAATCATAGAATCATAAATCATATAGGCACAAATCATATAATCATAAATCATAGAATCATAAATCATATAGGCACAAATCATATAATCATAAATCATAGAATCATAAATCATATAGGCACAAATCATATAATCATAAATCATAGAATCATAAATCATATAGGCACAAATCATATAATCATAAATCATAGAATCATAAATCATATAGGCACAAATCATATAATCATAAATCATAGAATCATAAATCATATAGGCACAAATCATATAATCATAAATCATAGAATCATAAATCATATAGGCACAAATCATATAATCATAAATCATAGAATCATAAATCATATAGGCACAAATCATATAATCATAAATCATAGAATCATAAATCATATAGGCACAAATCATATAATCATAAATCATAGAATCATAAATCATATAGGCACAAATCATATAATCATAAATCATATATTACATTATATATATTTATTATCTACATATAACTGCCTCTAATGAAAAAATACAAACTGATGACACAACCGCCTCGAACCTCAGAGAACGAGTTACAACACGGCTAAAACATACGAAGAGACAAATACAAAAAAAACGTACAGCTAAAATTCCCCAAACCAAGGAACTCTAAACACATACCACCCAGATTCCCCAGAACATATTTCTGGACTCAAAGCATTTGCATCTTCCTCACAGAATCACGGCTCCATTCCAATTCTTCATTTCCGATCTAATTATGAAACATACATCACGGGAGGCTTGCAATTTAGTTAACGACGCTGTGCAGAATGTCTGCGTAGGTCTCACCTCCTCCGCCACGGGAGAGAGGGAAGGAGAGACCGCTTATCTCCGGGAGTTAATTGCGGTCCATGGTAGAGGGGAGGTCTCCACTACCTTATTACTAGAACAAAGTGAGAACAAATTGGGAGCCGGATCTTCTGCAGAGACCCCAACCTCCCACCCCTTTAAGGACAGTCTGTTTTACCAGGATCTCATTATATGAATTAGTATTATTATTTCTCTCAATGTTCCATTCATGATAATTCACGACATCATGACATCCTGCTGGGATTAATCAATGGCCCCGAGACATGCACAGCTCAATCTACCGTCCCTAATCTCACACCCCATCCAGTCCACGGTTACTTGAGAAGGGCGGGAGCTACATCGGGCCAATTCCACCCGGACCGGACAACGCCACACACTTAGGGGTTAACGAGTGGAGACAATGGCAGCCATAGCGATGCACATTCTCTCAAATCAAGCATGATCGGGCATAGCACTCCAACAAGGGTAATTAGTGTGAAACTGGACGAGGTAACTGGGGACCGTGTGTGTGTGTGTGTGTGTGTGTGTGTGTCGGTGTGGTGGCCAAGGGGATGAAACGTGTCGGACACAAGCCTACATCGTTTGCGACAGTCCACATTTGCATTTGTCAGCAGCTAGTGATAGCTGCTGTCTGTGTGAACCCGAATATAGAGGATATTTGTGTTTCAGGTGTGTCTATATGAGACAGGATATAGAGGATATCTAGTGTTTCAGGTGTGTCTGTATGAGGCAGAATATAGAGGATATCTAGTGTTTCAGGTGTGTCTGTATGAGGCAGAATATAGAGGATATCTAGTGTTTCAGGCGTGTCTCTATGAGGCAGGATATAGAGGATATCTAGTGTTTCAGGCGTGTCTCTATGAGGCAGGATATAGAGGATATCTAGTGTTTCAGGTGTGTCTATATGAGATAGGATATAGAGGATATCTAGTGTTTCAGGTTTGTCTGTATGAGGCAGAATATACAGGATATCTAGTGGTTCAGGTGTGTCTGTATGAGGCAGAATATAGAGGATATCTAGTGTTTCAGGTGTGTCTGTATGAGGCAGGATATAGAGGATATCTAGTGTTTCAGGTGTGTCTGTATGAGGCAGAATATTGAGGATATCTAGTGTTTCAGGCGTGTCTGTATGAGACAGGATAGAGCTCCAGGTATCTTTTTCCTTTTAATGTGAGGATGGTATTGATCCCCAGACCATAAACAGTGAATTCTTCGGGCCCTTGGGACCGTGTGACTGCAGGGGTCCACAGTGTGGGAGGGGCTGGGACACACTACTGGCTAATTAAAACTCGAAACAGCCAGGGATTGAAGAACCGTTCAGCGCACACTCACATCGGCCCATTTTCCCACCGCTGACGCCCAGAATCCTGCGCTGCGTGTTACGTCTCAGACGCGCCGGTGAAAATTCAAGCGCTGTGGAATTGATTACGCAAACCATATAAGTCCATGTAGCATTTTTATTCTCCCCCTTGTAACGTGAACAATGTGCCCGGCCGTAAAAGTGCCAAGCTCTAAACCAGCACCAAGCCCCCTTCCCTCCCTGCCTGCCTGCCTCCCTGCCTCCCACCCTGCCTGCCTGCCTCCCTCCCTGCCTCCCTCCCTGCCTCCCTCCCTGCCTGCCTGCCTGCCTCCCTCCCTGCCTCCCTCCCTGCCTGCCTGCCTGATCCCTTTATGTGAGTGTTTCATACTGCTGTGGAGGCGATCCCAAATGGACAGTGTACCGACGTGTTGTTTGACCGGAGCCCTATGTTACCAGGTCAGAAGCAGTGCACGTAGGGAATAGGGTCGGATTTGGGAGTCGCCCCACAGCGTTTCCCTCCGGAGGTGTAATCAGGCTCCTGCTGAGGCAGCAGCTTTCTCCTGCACCAAACCCTCAGCCTTTTGCCCTTTAGGGCCTCAGAAAGCAGGCAGCCCATACACCTCCATCACCCCCTTTAGGGCCTCAGAAAGCAGGCAGCCCATACACCTCCATCACCCCCCTGTAGTACACATATTACAACCCATCCATCTCTCTCTTCATTCCCTCTCACCCCTGTCTCTCCTACTCTCCCGAGGCCTGAAAACAATTCAGTGTGTTTTATTATTCCCTTGTCGTACTGGAGGAGAATGAGAATTTAAGCTGCAGGCATTGTTTGATGGTTTCCACAGGATACCCAATGTGGCAGCATCAATGACTAGTGGACATTTGGCCCTAATTAGAGCGTTCTCTACTCCATAGTCCTAAAGTCTATGTCCCGTGGTGAGATGGTGTGAGCTCTTGAAAGCGCCTCAAAGTAAAGCCCATTACAGCGCCACCATGTGGCCAATTGCATGGGACGATCACGACGGTTGCCATCAGCGATTCTTCCAAGATTCGCCCTTCTAAGTCGTACCATCTCACAGGAACATGCACGTTCATTTTTCACAGCATAAACCGAATAATAACAAAAAAACGATGCTAACAAATACAAAAGGGTTCGAGCAGCGTATAAGAGGAAAAACAAGAAAAAGGAGTAGAAAAAACCCTTCTCCAAGGTCAGCTGTTAATATAGCGACAGGGAAGTGAAACAGTGGCAATGGAGCGTTGTCTCTGTTTATGTTGTTTTCCCTCTTCTGCTTCTCTGGACGTGCAGGGACTCATTAAACCGCCAACCAAGGGATTAGCTGGGATTGCCTTCGCTTGTTAGCCACTTCCTTGTTTGAAGCCACAGTTTCTTTTTTTCTCATCCTCGCTCAACAGTCAGCGGCGGTGTGAAGCAAATGACATGTACTGTAACAGCTTAAGGGGCGGAGGACCGTGACCCAGTCCCCTAAAAGCCTCGACCCTGAGGAGAGCGGACGGAGAGTCTGACTGGCTGAGTCTCTGAGCGAGCATTTGGGTGTGAGATTATAGACATTCTCGACGTTGGCTAGATCCGACCATACTTTTGTTCTACATTAAAGCGGCAGAATCGGCACTGTGCAATACGAACGCCACTTTTAATTCTTCTCCATTGACGCAAGTTCAAAGCCTCGGCAACAGTCCTTAGTTCACAGCCACAGCAGCCCAGCCTAATCGCCAAACCCAGAGCCAAACGCTGTTTGCATGGACGCACGCTGGCCAGCCACTTCAAATGTCTGCAACAAGAGACCAGAACAGTTTTACAAAGGAATAGTTGTCTCTGCCCACTGACACATTAAGACTAAGTCTGTTTTCTACACCGGTCTTGTTTGTAGGTTCGCTTTTATTCGTTGACACCGGACTTTGCAGTGATGCAGATCGGCGCATTGGCGTTGTGACAACTGTCGACTACAGGGGGGATTACGACATCCACGCACGTTTCATCTGATCAACCATCTCTCACCATTAATCAGCATGCAGCCACTGCTCTTCAGCTCGCCACTACTAGGGGACGGTGAAATAGGCTTTAAAGCGGGTCGATAACATAGTGAGCCTACTGACACAGGGATCTGGGACCTTCCAGTCATCTAGTTATGATGCTAACATTCTGGGCTGGGCTCGTGAGTGACACAGAGTTAACTACTGAGGAAGACCACAGCGTTCCATTTTGTTCCGGAAGCTGTGAGCACCTCTTTTCCCAATTATATTGAATCGGAGGCGATGTGGCACAGACGGAAATGTGTAAGCCTGCTCTTGGACGTGAGGGTGCCTCTGACTGACTGGTGTTAGCCTGCTCCTATACGTGTAGGTGCCTCTGACTGACTGGTGTTAGCCTGCTCCTATACGTGTAGGTGCCTCTGACTGACTGGTGTTAGCCTGCTCCTATACGTGTAGGTGCCTCTGACTGACTGGTGTTAGCCTGCTCCTATACGTGTAGGTGCCTCTGACTGACTGGTGTTAGCCTGCTCCTATACGTGTAGGTGCCTCTGACTGACTGGTGTTAGCCTGCTCCTATACGTGTAGGTGCCTCTGACTGACTGGTGTTAGCCTGCTCCTATACGCGCGGGTACCTCTGACTGCCTGGTGTTAGCCTGCTCCTATACGTGTAGGTATCTCTGACTGCCTGGTGTTAGCCTGCTCCTATACGTGTAGGTATCTCTGACTGCCTGGTGTTAGCCTGCTCCTATACGTGTAGGTACCTCTGACTGACTGGTGTTAGCCTGCTCCTATACGTGTAGGTATCTCTGACTGCCTGGTGTTAGCCTGCTCCTATACGTGTAGGTATCTCTGACTGCCTGGTGTAAGCCTGCTCCTATACGTGTAGGTATCTCTGACTGCCTGGCTAACCCAACTGGCTTGTTTGTGGTACAGCCTGTTGTCTGGTACAGTCTGCTATTTTTTTAAATGAGTCCATCTGACCAAAAACAGTGGTCTGTTCAGGGAATATGTAGCTTGCCCGCTCCCTTTGCCCACGTGTTGGTGCTGCCCGCACGCGGTTGGCATCCACGGGGCGAGCTTCAGAGACAGTGCATGGCCATCGGCAGGCCCCGGGTGCTAGCGAGCTGTATTGTGGCAGCTATGCTAATCTGTTGATTACGTGGAAAGCATGCCACAAAAAAGCAAAGCCAATGGCCAACAGAAAGATACAGAGTGCTGTTGCAGATGTAGCCTGGGCAAATGGTCTAGAGACAGAGAGAGAGAGAGAGAGAGAGAGAGAGAGAGAGAGAGAGAGAGAGAGAGACAGAGAGAGAGAGAGAGAGAGAGCAGTAGTGGAATGTATTCATTGGAAGAGAGCATCTCTCCTTCCACTTCCCTCTGCTTAGCGCCTCTTGACTACCCCCCCCCCCGTGCTAAGCTCCTTAACAATGCAAGAAAAATTGTTTGATCTCCTAAATTCATATTTACAGTCATTGTATTTGAGAAGATAAAGAACTTAAACTGAAATCCGTTTACGGTGTTAAATCCAATTAATTGTTGTGGGATAGGGAAATAAATGACATACTAAATTGTCACGGCTCCGATTAATTTTGTTATTCCCAGGGTGATTAATGTAAAGCATGTAATGTAAACGGTTAAATGAAATACTATCTAAAAGTGCCCATCTTGGTTTAAGAAAAAAATAACAAATAAATAACGTGAAAACATAATTATGAATAACTAAGGGCTGTACAAAATAAGGAGCTCAGATGAACAAAAAGTTATGTTAAATTTGAAACAACATAAACACCTGTCTGTCTGCAAATTGCATGTTGTATAAAAATAATAAGTTGTTGTCTATTCCTCTGGGTTGTTTTGTGGTATGGGAGGCAATGATTAATGTGAGAGGTCAGTAAATTTTTTATATTTCTCGGCTAACATCTTGCAAGGCCTTTGACAGTATTTCCTCTGTGTGGTCCCTGAATTCTGTTGTCTCGGAGTTGGACTAGTGCTAATCGTTAATAGTCTAGAACGTATAATAGTCGTAGATCCCTTTGTCTGTAAGCATCCAAATGGAACCCTTTTCTCAAACTCATCATTTTTGTCTAATTCACTTTATATTGGACGCAGTCAGTGTTGTTGCGGGGACTGTTTTTGTGCCAACCTTTCTGTCTGTTTCCAATAACACGTAACCCATCACATGACATTCATCTATCCAGTTCCCACCATATGACAAGGAAATGACTCAGTAGACGAGGACAAAAGTCATGACACCCTCACAGATCACAGCACTTGGATTTCCTTCCCGATGCTGCTGCTCTTCTAGAGCGAAGCTACGTACATATTTCCTTACTGTATTCCGTAATGTCTGTCTGTAGCTTTAACAGAAACATGTCAGTAAGCTGACTCCTAGTGAGAAACGAGGCCTGTGGTGGACATGGAGTTTTAGATAACGGTTACTGGTCAGGCAAATTACCGCAGACCCAGCTGTGTGAAACAACAATGGCTGAGTTTGTTTCGGTTGTAAGATGGACTCTGAACACTAAAATAAGATTGTGCCAACCCCATTTACAGTTCCAACAAACACAACATGCACTGTACAATTTCCAGACAGACACAGCTATTTAACTAAATGCCCTAGTTATTTTTAACTATTAGACATGGCCACTGCTACGCTACAACTATACTCTCCTAGTGAGTTTAGCATAGCAAACGACGCTGCAACCGTCCATGACTGGACAAACACTGGGCCGCAGTACGCAGGTCTAGTCAGAGGAGCACTGACCCTGGATCGGGTGTTTCGTCACATCTATCAGTGACTAACAGTAGTGGCTGATGATGGCCCGGGGGCTGGCCATCTCACTGGCTTAGCGCACTGACACCAGTCGCTCGTCTATGAGACCAAGCACTGCGGCCTCTGTGATGTTATTCCATTGATGAGGCAGGAGCACGGCTCTTCTGTAGGCGTATCAAAGCCCATTAAAGTCGTCTCTTAGGTCTTCCACGGAGGAAGCCATGTCTCTGTCAACGCGACAGAAGAATTATCAGGAGTCAGCGTTCATACAAGCTTTATCCTTGAATGCAACAAGGGCGTGTGCATCTAATATTTTTCTTCATATCGCACCCTGCCAAGACCCCCCCCGGCCCCCGCCTCCCTGCCCGCGTCTTACTGCACTTGAGCTTTGTTTGAATAAACGCTCAGCGGCATAACGCCTCAAACCTACTACAAATTCCCCAGACAGAGATTAGAAAATCATTGTTATTCTAATGGATTCTGTTACCCCTCCCACTGCACCTCCTGAACCACGGGCGTGCACGCACACGCACGCACACACACACACACACACACACACAGGTTTGTAAACACACAACACACACCACATACCCACACACCCCATCCTCTTGACAAGGACACAACCACCTACCAGTCAAAATCATTTAGATCATCAATTACAAGTTGGGGTCCCCACCAGACGGGCAGAAAGACACCAATGGAGTCTTCTCATCCCAGCTGTCTATCAGCCTCTCCGAGGCTCTGAGAAGGTTTCTATTAGCTAGACACATTTCCATAACGCTGAATTGTAAAGAGAAGGAGTTGTAAGAAGAGCAGGGTAGAGGAGAGGGGGGAATCCTCCACAGACATGCAAAACAAACAAGATGTGTGTCACCGGGGGCAACCGGATTAGACGGAGCTCTTCAGATTGGGAGGAGGCAGCGAAATTAGACTGTCTGACTGATAGCATACACGTACCCTAGGCCATTCCTGCAACAGGTCACCTATGCTAACAGGTATTTGCTCCAATTGTTTGATTGAACTAACCTCTTCCAAATAACACAAATGGATTTTGTTATTCGTGCATACACTTTTTAAAAAATACCGCATTTTCCGTTTTTTCAGTAGTGCACTGCCCAGTTTAGAATCTAATTAGAAAGTGTGAAACAAAAAGCCAGTGTGAAACAACAGATGTGCTGGTCAAATGAAACGTAGCGTTGGTCCAATTTATCTTCAGCGGGTGCTAGCATCAAACAACAGGATTTTATTTATTCCTGGGCTCCCATTGGTGATGCAAACTATCCCTATTGCAACCAGAACTGTCTACAGACAACAGACTGTCAAACGCAGCTGAGTACAAACATCTGAAACAAGGTGTGATAGTCAGTAACCAGAACTGTCTACAGACAACAGACTGTCAAAGACAGCTGAGTACAAACATCTGAAACAAGGTGTGATAGTCTGAGTACTGCATGAACCATAGCACAAGTTAGTTTTGTCCAATTAATTGCTAATATTACCCCTCAATATTTAGCCAACATAGATGAGAAAGAAAGTCAAATTGAAGTTGGCAGTTTACATTTGAACCATACATTTCAAATCCAAAGTGCTGATATAGAGAGCCAAAACAACTGCAAATATTTCACTGTACAAACACCTTTGAACAGCGCTGTTTCCTCCAGTGTTTTTGTGAAAGCTACAGGGAATTGCAGTCTTTAAGGACATTAAAGCATAGAATATTGATTTTGAAATCTGAAAATAAATGATGCATTCTATGCAATTAAATAGCGATAAATGACAATTTCTCATCACATCGGTTATTCTAAACGTGGCATAAAGTAAGTACCGGTGTGTGTTAACCATTATACCTCAGGTGCTATGGTCAGAAAGAGGGACAGTGCCTGGGTTTGACTTGGTTTAGCAATATGCACTATGTGTACAGTACTGCATATATTGTGTGGACAGGAAATAACATGTCAATGTTTTAGGCTAAATAAAAGCAAATTATAAATGGGCTGATTGTGCCTAGCTAGCCTAGCTAACATTTGATTACATACTATCTCTGTGAACTGGGCCTAGCTAGCCTAGTTAACTTCAGATTAAATAACAACTCAGCGGACTGGGCCTAGCTAGCCTAACTTGGTGGACTGGGCCTAGCTAGCCTAACTTGGTGGACTGGGCCTAGCTAGCCTAGCTAACATGACACAAGCTAACTCTCTCCCCTCTGGTCCACTCTGTAGCTGGCCAATTACTGCACAGCACACTCAACCCAACATTCTGTCAAATAATCCCAACCTAATCAAGCTGCTTGTGGCCCAGCTGAATGAGATTCCTGATTACTTTATCATTCCAGCAGTAAGCAGCCAGGGGACAAAGTGAGAAGACATGGGTTTGGAAAGAAAGACTGGGAAAGAAGAATAGTTAGAAAAGAAGGACCGTGAGAGCTGTTAAAACAGCAACCTGGCTTCTAAAAGATGGAATGGGAACATAGTACTACATACATAGAATGGGAACATAGTACTACATACAAACTATTGTCTGGGGAGAGCTCAAGCAGTGTACCCACAATTTTGATCTGAACGTATCCACTCTCATTCCAGTCATTATATAATGACATCAATCAACATTCAGCACCAACAGTCAGCATCATGGTGTTTCAGTCAGTCAGTCAGCTGGCACCCAGAGCAACACGGTCACTCAAATCCAATATGCTTACAAGTGTGAGAGAACCAGTCAAAGTAATCCCCTTCATTCTTGTTGCAACTGTTTCAAATATGGGCTTGTGTGATAGAATGGCCCGACTCTGTAATCTGGCTGGCTCTGAGCACAGGGATACACTCAGCAATAAGAACCGGCTTCTGGAGCTATGCACAGCAGGAATCCTGTCCTCTGCCCAGATTCCCTGGTAAAGTCACTCATCGTCCTTAAATGGAGAGCCAACGCACACAGCTCACCATGCTCCGTCTGTACTCTCTGAGGAACGACACGGGATGCTGTGTTTCCTGTTGTACCCACAAACAGTCTGAGCTCTCGCCTGTACAGACATGGGCTGCATGATCCACTGTGACTCCACGCACACTGGGCCTGCCACGGCTACATTACTCCCATCTCCCTCCATCTACCTCTCCATCCATCTAACTCCATCTCCATCCATCTCCCTCCATCTACCTTCTTCCATCTCCCACCCTACTTTTACCTCCCCCATCAATCTCTCCCACCATCTACCATCTACCTCCCTCCATCTCCCTACCTCCATCTACCTGCATCTTACTACCTCCATCTCCCTCCCTCCTACCTCCATCTCCCTATCTCCATCTACCTCCATCTACCTGCATCTAACTACCTCCATCTCCCTCCCTCCTACCTCCATCTACCTATCCCTAGCTCCATTTCCCTCTATCTACCTCTCCCTTCATCTCCCTCCACCTCTCTCCGTCTACATCTACCTCTGACTCTCTCCCTCTATTTCCCTAGATCTCCCTTCATGCCTGCATCTCCCTCTATCACATTCTATACTCCTCAATCTCCTCCATCTCCCTCCAGCTTCCCCATCTCCATCTAGACCACTCTGTACCTATCTCTCTCTAACCCAGCTATTAATCAATTAGCTGCTAGTCCGATTAACATTGGAATGAGGCTGCCTGATGCCTGGCCTGCCACAGCTGTCCTGGTCCACACATCAGCCAGGACTGTTGTTACATCGCTAGCCCAGCCCAGACGTACAGAGAGATGGTAGAACAACAGCACAGTGACTAACATGGGTCCATTCATATAAACTCTCTGATGTATCACCATGTCTTTGTAGGACAACCACACTGGTGTTCATTACAGCGACTAATGATCCTGACTAACACGTAGACTCCTAGACTCCAGTCTTTGCCTGTATAGACTAGCACCTGACATTGACATCGACGTAGAAAGTACAATGACTTGTGTCCTCTGTCAGAGCGTCCTACCCTCTCAGCCCCTCCCCATACCACCAACATAGGAACCAGGAAGACCCCTTATCTCTGCTTTAGGAGACCCCAACCATGCAACCATAATGTAAAAACAAGTTGAGGGTTAGGCTAACAATACAACCATAATGTTAACAAAAGGCTAACCGTACTACCAATATATTAAGACAGGGTTTGGCTCACCTAAGAGCCGTAATAATAAGACCGGGCTCAAAATAGCCAATAGTTCAACATTGCGGGGACGTTAACACATGTTCTGATGTGATGATCAAAAGTCGTCCACCAATCAATGTGGTCCAATAACCGGTAGTTTATTGTGAAACAGTGTCATTACATGACATAAATTGCAAGGTATTATGGGTCAATGTGTTTTCTAAATGATTTCTGACTCTTCCACTCTTCTTCCTATACAGTCCCTGTATGTTTGGTTCACTGCCTTCTGCTAAGGGAACACTGTGAAGACACATCAGGGCCTATTTACAGAGCCATTAAAGAGACACCCAGTCAGAGCCATTATATTGCATTACCACAGCTTGCCTCACAGTCTGAGACCGCAGCACAGAGCCTGAAAGAAGTGCATGCCTCACCTCGCCTGCCTGGCCTAGAAAGCACTCATCCTCTGTGTCTCACACACACACACACACACACACACACACACACACACACACACACACACACACACACACACACACAGACAATACGCCCCTTAATTTGATCAGTGGTGATAAAAGACAACAGAATCTACTATGTGGCTGGTTACTTAAAGGTAATAACAACTTGTGATAGGAAAGAGCCTGTATTAGTCAGACAGGACTTGCTGAGTAGGCGTAATATGTGTGTGTGTGTCTCCTTCAGAGAAAACCTTTCTGTTTCTGTAGTGCAGGGTCCGAGGCCTAAAGGAAGTTAGGGATTGCTTAACAGACAGAAAGAACTGGGAAATAAATACATGAAATAAATTAGTGAGATGTTTCAATGTGGGACTTGGACAGAAGTAGGTCAACACAGGCAGTAGGTTATCTAGCTCAGCTAAGCTCGGTCACAGAAGCGCCAAGTCTTTATCCTCGCCAAATGGATCAGCTGGAATGAGGGTTGTATTCTTGATAAGAATTCCTAAAAATATGGTCCAATAAGTAGAGTTGATCGCAGTGAAAACAGATTAGATAAAGCCTGCCACGGTCAGGGAAAGTTCACCTGGCTGACATGTGGACATAAGGTCCTACTTCTGTGCTGCTGCCAGAGCAAACCTGGATTAGAATGGAACTGGAACGCAGCTCTCTATGTCCCTCAGATACTGCCATGCACTAATGACAATAATCAAATGAAAATAATAATAATAATTACAATTAGTCACAGTCACACTGTGCAGAGAAAAATCCCAACATAATCTCCATAATTTCGGATTAGTTTGCTGGCTTTGCCATATGGTGGCCTCTAGCGCGGGGCCAGGCAATTCCCACATGGACAGGGTATCTCAGATCGCGTTTGATTAGATCACGCGGGACATCGGAGGTTCCCACTGGGGTTGGGAGAGGAGATACCACGATTTTACATACAGAGTGGAGGCATGGCGGATTTACATGTCAGTATGACATACAGACCAGTCACGAACGGCTTGGTATCCTTGAAACAGTGCTTTGCTATTCACCTTGCAGGGGACGGGGAGCGGACGGGTCTGGATATTGTCACTCCCGCTGTGATGAAACATAAACAGTGGGACATAGAACAAGACCCTGATGGGTACCACAGAGGGACCGGCCCACAGGGACTCTATTGGCGACTCCTTTCAGACATTGTCGAACACTACAAGCTGTCTGAATACCCTGTTGTCTTTTAGTCCTTCTCCTCCTCCCTCTCCTAATCATGATCAATCTCCTTCCTCATTTTTCCCTGTTATTTCGGAGGTTTGTTTAACTGTTCCAGGGTGACAGCTCTCTCTCTCACTCCCTTCTCCCTGTTCTCTCTTACCCTCTCTCTCTCACTCCCTTCTTCATGTTCTCTCTAACCCCCTCTCTCTCTTTTTAACTCCTTTCTCCTTGTTCTCTCTTACCCTCTCTTTCTCTCTCTCACTCCCGTCTCCCTGTTCTCTCTCTCTAACCCCCTCTCTTTTTTTCTCACTCCCTCCCTCTCCCTGTTCTCTCTCTTTCTCACTCCCTCCCTCTCCTTGTTCTCTCTTACCCTCTCTTTCTCTCTCTCCCTCCCTTCTCTCTACCCCCCTCTCTCTCTCACTCCCTTCTCCCTATTCTCGCTAACCCCCCCTCTCTTTTTTCTCACTCCTTTCTCCTTGTTCTATCTTACCCTCTCTTTCTCTCTCTCACTCCCTTCTCTCTAACCCCCATCTCTCTCTCTCACTCCCTTCTCCCTGTTCTCTCTCACCCTCTTTCTCAACCCCTTCTCCTTGTTCTAGCTTACTCTCTCTCTCATAAGCCAGTCAGTCAAACTTACAGTGTGTTTTCGAGAAAGGCTTCTAGAAGGCCCCTGGCTTTATGTGGCACCACTGAAGTTCTGAAGATTGAATGTGTAACATGTACAGCCAATTTCCTTTTCCTTATGCGCAAAAGCCTCTTCTAAAAGACAGATCATTTACTTCTTAAGAATCAGCCATCACTTGTCTTCCTGTAGTCCATCTGCCTGTAGTCACCTACTGGTGAGAGCTGGTAGAATTTAATGATGTCATCTTGTAATGGCGAATAAGCATGTGAGTCAGTCTTTAGGGGGAACAGAGGAATTGAAATTCAGCACAGGGGCTGTGTTAAATCCAGCTCAACATGTGAATGGCATAGTAATTCCTGGTGGGGAAGAGAGGCTGGAGAGTCAAGCAGAAGTAGCAGTGCTCACGGTGGCTCACGGTTGGTCTGGCCGTGCCAAGTAACGAGAGGCCGGCTTTAGGACCTCCCTCTGGTCTGGTTGGCGACCGCAGGCCCAGTTAGAGTCCCCGTCGGGCCCTTCCTGCCCACCGTAGGGTGAGCGCACCCCCTACACATGCCCCGGCCTCAGTGGCCAGAACACGTTCAGTCAAAAGCCCTGTGTCTTCCTCTCCGTCTGAAAGCAGCGGCGGAGGCAGACACTCTCCGGGCATTAAGAGTGATCAAAGAGAAATCTGTGTGGCTGAGACCATTCAAATTAGCATCTGTTTCAATTGGGAGGGTGGAAGACTTCTGACAGAGAGAAATGTGTAGAAGGAGAGGGAGAAAAGGAGGAATTCATCACTGAGCAATGTGGTCGCACACGGAAACACATACGCACGGCCGCATGAGCCATCTGGTATCTACGGCAAATGCCAGAGGGGCTGGATCATCTTGTTTTGAGTTGGGCTGGTCAAAATAAAAAAGTAATAGTGAAACATTATTTCATACAAACATCTTCCCATGACTAGTAATAACCCCTTAAAGATACCTTCAAAATGGATGGAAAAGACCTGCTAACAATGTTTTTTCCCCCCAGTGCATCCCTGCAATTAACTAGGAATTGTATTGTAATAATTCATTTGAATATTATAACGCAAGCATCTGTCACTCCCAGCTTAAAAAGCAGTGAAGGCTAATGCATGCTGGGCTTAGCAGGCATGTATCAGTCACTAGAGACCTCCCCTGCCTAACTGCCGGTCTGCTCTGTCATGTTGGCGGTGAGAATCGCCACGGCGACGAGTAATGCCATGCACGTCCACTTCCTAGACAAGCCCTGTGTCAATTATGAAACACTCTGCTCCCATACCTCCATCCTGACACGGCTTCCTAAGTTCACTTCCTGTTCCTGTCTGAGTCATTATGAACAATCCGGCGTCCCAGGCCAATATCGTCTCTGCCGCGGCACTTCTAAGTCGTTTTCCCGACCAGCTATGCTTTTCCACAGGCTGAGGATGCTGTCTGTCATCGGCAAAGTTCAGTTGGCCCTCACGGCCCTTCTCTGATCCTGACCACGTGTGGTCTTGTCAGGCCTGGTCCTAGGCGTTAGGCAGGTCCTCCAGGACTAACCGACTACTGGCTCCTTCATAGTGTTTTCTGGCCACAGTCCTGATAGTTACAATTGGTGAGGAACAGAACATGGACATATATGCACCCAGTACTCTGTGACCTTCAACCTGACTGTTTCTCCATCTCTCCATTTAACTCAGCCCAGTGCTTTTCACTCCACAAACCCTCTGCTATTGCTACAATGGATGTACTACCTAATCTAAAATTCCACTGAACCATTTGACAGATCGCTGTCTCATCAGACCGATTCATGAATGGCAGCTATCTTCCCAACACCCACGGAAAGACAGAGCAGAAAGCCCTGAGCGTGTCACAGATACACTAGACAAACCAGCGACATGGTTTCTGTTGAGGCTAGAACGAGGACGCTGTGCTTCTGGTCTCTCAATATGCACGCTAAAAGCAATCCAACACGGGGATTCATATATACAGGGGGAGGACAGAATTATGGAGACCCCTGTTCCTTGAAGATGTTACCATATTTTAGGATGAGAACGCCCCCGTATCCAATGGTCGAAGCCTTGGCCGTGGTCTCCCAATCACCAAATCTGAACATCATTGAACCGTTTGGAGAGCAGAGTGCATTGAAAGCTCTGGTGAGCTGAGCGCAAAGTGGATTTCAATCTCCTTCATCCCTTAAAGAAGACAAGGAATTTCTTCATGAATACACAACACACACAGACCAGGACTTGTATGACAGTCCAATGTAGTTAATGTCTTATCCCCGTCAATTAGCTTTTAATTGCAACTACCGCTCCGAAGATGCAATTTGTCCAATTTCAGCATATTGAATAATTTCGACACAGACTATTTGCCTAATATGCTTTTGGTCCTTTACATTCCGCCAAGACTGTTCCGACCTATTGAGGCAACAACTGTACAAAACCACAGCAGGTGTCCGCTGGTATCTGGCACCAGGACATAAAAAGCAGATCACGTTGTGGATTGAACATGTTGGTCCAGCACGTCCCACAGCTGCTTAATCGGATTGAGATCTGGGAAATTCGGAAGTCTCCATAATGTTCCTCAATCCGTTCTCAAACAATTTGTGTAGTGTGGCAAGACGCATTACACAGCTGAATGAGGGCACTGCCATCTGCAGGGTACGATGCACTGTGTGTTGTGGACAATTCCTCCCAAACCATCATAAAAATGTCTTGTGCCACAGCAGATATTCTGTCAGTGCGGACCAGATGGGATGGCCATTATTGCTTCTGTACTTCGATGAGCCCTTGGGCGCCCAACATTTCCCCAGCATCCAACACGTTGCCTATGAGAACTGATTGTCTGCTCACCATCTAATCTACCCAGACCACGAAATGTGCCACTGTTATGAGATGACCAACGTTATTTGCTTCACCTGTAAGTGGTCATGTTTGGCTCATCAGTATGTAGCCATGTATAGATATATTTTGATATCCCTCCACACGCAAGCGCCATAGCGGGCTTCAGCCAACAACAAAAAAAATGTGTTAACCTCTGACCAATCAAATACTGCTGCCTTGCCTGTCTGTCACAGTGGGTTATGAGAGAGTGAGATGAGTCAACCACACCTGCTTACTAACACCTTCACAGCCTAGTCTAAATACCTTATTGCAATGCGGCAGGAAACGTTACGTTGAAGACCAAAGCACACGATTCGGACGACACCGTTTCAGCCAATCCTGTCTCTCCGCCAATGGCCGACAGCGCCACAGCAATGTGAAGCGTGAGGGATGGGGGCTATTTACTCTGACGCAGTGCTTCATATAACTTTACCTCAGGCGCTGAGGCCAGATTCCATTTATTATATTTCACAACTAGAGCCATTCAATCTGCTAGTCCTTTGTGCAGACAGAGCAGACAGCAGATACAGTAACCCATCGTGATGGAGTCGGCAAACAAAGGCACTGTATCCTTTATCAGTCCCTTCAACGGCTGAGAGAACGGGCTGACTGGCTGCCACTGGATTGAAAGAAGTCTGGTTAGGAGTTAGGTGTGTGTCTGTGTAAGTGTGTCTGTGTGTGTGTGTTGACGCTATTCACACTGTGACTGACACACCGGCCAATCGATGGCCACTACCTTTAACTGTTCCATTACCCAAGTCTCAATTCAACAGGGAGGAACATACACACTTACACAGTCTCTTTGCTAGGAGGTGAATGCAGGCTGACATCTTCCAGAAGCTTCCAGAAGCTTCCAGACATGCAGATTTGTCTGCTTCAACACGCAGGCCTCCCCCAAACCCACTCTTACTAGTTCTTCCTCCTCCCTCCCAAACAAACAAGAGAGGGAAAACAGAGGAAGAAAGCTGGAGGAGGGGAAGAGGGAGGAGAAGGAGAAAGAGGAGGAGGCAGAAATTGTAAGCTGCTAATTGTCAGCTTTGAAAAGACAGAGCAGAATTGTGTACATAAAAGAACAGTGGGAATGAATGCTTAATTCTCTTGATCAACAATGACACTGTCAAGCATATTTTGCTTAATAGTTAACAAAACCCTCTTAAATGATAGATGGAACAATAGCGAAGCAATGAACAAAACAAATAAAATATGATAAATATCTTAGAACCTAAAACGCACAATTGCAATTATTATATGTCTGACGTGGAAGAAGTTTTGCAATCAAATGCAAATTCGACTAACCCGTTGACCTCTGTCAAGTCGAACACAATGTTCCCTCTATAACCGAATGAAAAAATAGAAAGCCCTCTCAAACAGCAGTGCAGGTGGCAGTTGGTCGGCGTGCAGAACCGGCATTAAATAGCTGTTCTTACAAGACTTCCAAAGCTTTCGATAATGAGATTTTTTCTCTCCTCCAGAACAGCGGCAGCACTTGGTCTCTCTGCGGTGGTGTATTAAAACCAGAGAATGAATAATAGTGAGTACATGTCGTTCTGTACAATGTTACTGGCAATATCAGTGTTCGAGCAGAGCCCCACAGAACGAGTGCTTACTTAGGATCAGCTAACCCCCTGTCAGTGTAGTATCAACTTAAAGGCTAAACAGGTTTTGGATCAGCAGATAAATACACGCCCAGGTCAACACCATCTCGCAGATCCTATCTCCTTCTCTTCAGTGTATTGGGCTTAAAATGGCATTAGGCCCAAATCCCAAACTGTTGCAGATGAATACAACAGCAGGCAGATACAGTATTCATCTACTGCTTTCAAGTACAAACCTGCCTCCACCCCATCCACCCCCCACACACACACACGTCTTCCTCCCTCATTTCGTCTCCCTCCAGGCAGGCAGCGCTGCTTCTGAGCAGTCATATTTCATCAGCGTCTTCGTGGACAACACACAGGAACCCCTGTCCTCTGCGGCCGTCACAACGCTGTCAGCGATACGCTCCTCACACCGCACGGGATAATTGTCTTAGATGCAATAATTCTCCCCGTTGTACCGTCAAACGCTACAGGAGGGGGAAAGCACTGCTGCCCGACCCACACCGCTGTTCTCCAGTGAATTACACGTGATGTCGTCGTTCATTAGATTATTTATTCCCAACGGCGGGGTTGCAATGTAGGAGGCGTTTACGTTTGTAATAATCGTGTCTCTTTTCGGGGTCCGGAACATGCAGAATTCCGTGTGCGGCGACGCGTCCGTCATGTCTCCTGGTTCGTTGGTTATGACAATGACAGGGAGGCATTTGTGGCAGCGTGGAGGCTTCCTTATGCAGTGGTTACCGTTGGAGTAGAACGGCTTGGTACCATTCACACTGACAAGTTGACTGCTGTACTAACCGGGATACTGGGATATTCACAATGATTGTCTGGTATTTTGACGCAATCATTTCCATGGAAAGATTCTCGAACGCTAATTGTATTTTATGTTTTTGAACAGAGAGTATCAAAGACAAGGGAGAGGCAGGCGATCAGTTCTAACGGATTCATCTTGATGAGTTGTAATGCTCGGCAAGACGCGAGCAAATTGCGGGATTTTAAATGCGATAGTGTCTTTGTTTAGTTACTTACTCAAATCCCAGTGGTTATTCCAAAGACATTATTTGATGGGATGGCTGACAAGAATAGAGGGAAAAAAACACGTTCATTGTTAATTGTTCACCCTTCAACGCCCAACCAGGTTCCCACAGCTGGGGGTGAATTCCAAAGCCGAGCAGTGTAAGATTAAAACGGCATCGAATCAAACCTCTACAGAGAACACTATGTTTAGCTATACTGTACTTCCTCATATGTAAAGCGTGCCATTTTTCCACGCACCTCAACCTACTCAGTGCATAACATCCTTTTTAAGAAAGCCCATCCAAAACGACTTCCTTCTGACTTCCCCACACGGAGGTCAGAGTAATGTATTTTTAAATGCTTCAGCACACTGTCTGTAGCTAGTCTCCCCAGATAGAGACACTTTATTCATTTCCTCGGCATAGGCATTCAAAATCATAAACAGAAAAACAGACAAGCCTTCTCCAAGCTCTTCTACCTCCCCAGTCCGACTCTGAGGTAGCAGCTTTCCTTTTCAGACAGTTGACGCGGTGTTGAAGGCCCAAGAATGGACCCTCCATGTTTTAAAAGGACTGTGGCAAATCATCCTGGCATTCCGGCAGCCTGCCGGGCCAGTGACTGTTTGCCTAAAGCGGACTTTCACATGAACCGAACCTCGCGGACAACCGGATAGCCAGATAGGACAGACGGTTTTTCCGTTTTAAGTTTGGGTTTCTAAGTCTTTCATCATTGCTATGCTCGGATCTGTCTTGGTCGGCACGGTGGAAAGAAAATGTTTATCGGGAAGTGAAAGGAAAGAGGGAGTTTTTTCTGGGGGGGGGGGTCTTTTGGTTTGAGGTATTCTTCTCGTTATCTCTTCCCAGGAATTAGTTTGGGAGTGTTATCTCTGCATTGCTCGGCTGAAGGCAGCGGATGTGTTCAGAGGTAGAGGGGAAAGAGCAATCCACACAGATAACAACACCGCTGACTTCAGAATTGTAACAAATCAGGCCGACACACAGCTTGGATGCAGGTGGCTACATGTCACAGAGCTCGGGCCTTCCTGCTCAAAAGGACCAGGCAAGGGCAGGACACCCGGGAACTCTCATTCTCCAAGAATTAGGTAAAGAAGAAGAAGAAGAAGATAAGGCAAATCACTGGAGGTTGCTAAGGACGAGACAGCTTGCAATGCAAAGACATTAACTACAGGTCAGCAACAGATTTCCCTCTCTCCCAAGCAACAGTCTTATCTCTCTCACAAACACGCACGCACATCTTTCAGCAGAGTGAGTTCAATTTAAGAAAAGGTATTGTATTTGCATAGATCACAAATGCTAATTCTGATAATGTGTTAGAGTAATTAAGTCGTATGAAACTGATGTTATTTTTAAAGACTCCTATTGGGCTAAGATGTGGTCCATCTGCAGTGTACAGATCACTTTTTATAATTGTTCTAATTATCTTCCAGCCTTCTGACCAACCACTCGTTCAAAAATTGTCCCTAATTGCCTGTCTTGGCGTCCGCTGTAGAAAAGGTTCGCCATATAAGAAACGTAGAGCGTAACTCAATGTTGTGTGCTACAGCAAATTACACATAGCTTTTGGAAAAGGATGAAAAAGAGCTAATAGAGCAGTCATACGCTCCTACTTTAGATTGTAAATGGTCTACTTGTAATTATGCCGCGGTCGGAGCAGTGGAGAGTAGAGACAAAGCTGCCGTTGGCCTGGAACTTCTTTCTCACAACACATAGAGACTGGACAAGCCACACCAACGCCAGTCCTTTTCCCTAATGTGTGTGGTAACCATGGTGACGGTGGCAGGGCCAGGCAGGGCATCCGTCCATCACCAGGAGGCGTTGCTGAGTCTGTCAGCATGTGGCACATTGTCTGCCCTCTCTGCCCACTATATACCCCAGTGTCTCAGTACCCCCAGAGCCCTACGCAGTGCACTACGTCTGACTAGAGCCCTATGTAAAGCAGTGCACTACGTCTGACTAGAGCCCTATGTAAAGCAGTGCACTACGTCTGACTAGAGCCCTATGTAAAGCAGGGCACTACATCTGACTAGAGCCCTATGTAAAGCAGTGCACTACATCTGACTAGAGCCCTATGTAAAGCAGTGCACTACGTCTGACTAGAGCTCTATGTAAAGCAGTGCAATACGTCTGACTAGAGCCCTATGTAAAGCAGTGCACTACATCTGACTAGAGCCCTATGTAAAGCAGTGCACTACATCTGACTAGTGCCCTATGTAAAGCAGTGCACTACGTCTGACTAGAGCCCTATGTAAAGCAGCGCACTACATCTGACTAGAGCCCTATGTAAAGCAGTGCACTACGTCTGTCTAGAGCCCTATGTAAAGCAGGGCACTACATCTGACTAGAGCCCTATGTAAAGCATGGCACTACATCTGACTAGAGCCCTATGTAAAGCAGTGCACTACGTCTGACTAGAGCCCTATGTAAAGCAGGGCACTACATCTGACTAGAGCCCTATGTAAAGCAGTGCACTACATCTGACTAGTGCCCTATGTAAAGCAGTGCACTACGTCTGACTAGAGCCCTATGTAAAGCAGTGCACTACATCTGACTAGAGCCCTATGTAAAGCAGTGCACTACATCTGACTAGTGCCCTATGTAAAGCAGTGCACTACGTCTGACTAGAGCCCTATGTAAAGCAGGGCACTACATCTGACTAGAGCCCTATGTAAAGCAGTGCACTACGTCTGACTAGAGCCCTATGTAAAGCAGTGCACTACGTCTGACTAGAGCCCTATGTAAAGCAGTGCACTACGTCTGACTAGAGCCCTATGTAAAGCAGTGCACTACATCTGACTAGAGCCCTATGTAAAGCAGTGCACTACTTCTGACTTGAGCCCTATGTAAAGCAGTGCACTACGTCTGACTAGAGCCCTATGTAAAGCAGTGCATCACATCTGACTAGAATCCTGTGTAAAGCAGTGCACTACACAGGGAATAGGTTGCCATTTGGGACAGTGTCGTCTGTCTGCTACAGACAGCTGCCCCTTGGCGTGGGTGCCTGGCGCCCTCCCTTCGACCTGCCTCTCACACGCTCTCTCCCTTTTGTTGCTCACTTATTGTCAACTTCCACACTAAACAAAACAGCACGTCCTCCCGTGACACAAGCTAATTGATTATTGATGCTTCCAGGGCAACACTGACTTCGAGTCAATCAGAACGAAACGGGGAAATGCGGAGAGACAATGCGTTCGGCGCATTAGGGAAAAAGGATTTGAATGTAAAGCTCAAGCCTCAAGGACCTTCCTCTTCCCTCCTTTTCACCCTTTGATTAGACTGTCGTGACGCCTTGGGAACAGTCTCAGAGAGTCAAACAGCAGGAGGAAGAGGAACAGCCTGAATGTTTGGTTCTTGAAGTACAAACAACACAAATTACAATTCTGGTCCATTCGCGAATAATTCAAACGAGCCTCGCAGGCCATGTGATGTGGCGCTCGGCTAGACAGACTGACAGGCCGTCGGTGACGTACAGCCCGAGCGAAGTTCACTAACAAACATACGGGCAGACTTGTTATTCTGGAGGTCCTGTTGCCATGATTGCTGTTCTTATCTGCGGCCGCGGGGTAATTCTGTTACAGCAGGTAAAATATAGCACGGCTTGTGACAGCAGGGATAAACAGTGAGAGCGAGACCGGGGCTGAGACATGAGGAGATGGTGGCGAATGCTTAAAGAGTCTGTTCTGTGACGAGGGACCGGAGAGAGAGGATGACTGATGTGGCGAGTGTGGCGGGCAGATTGAGGCACTAAAGAATGGCTCGGACGAAAGATCCTGTCCCACGGAAATGAAGGCAATTCAGTTAACATCTTAATAAAGGCAGCTCGGCCCCGGAGCGGCAGCCGGGCTCCTGGATTCGGATTGACTGCACGGACCTGGGACCTCACACACTGGGGCCTCTAAGTTACTGTGGCACCAAGTCGACAGGGGGAACGTTTCTCCGATGTCGGGCCAACGATGCTTTGTGAGGGCGTTACGCTTCCCAAAGGACCGGCCTGAAAGCCAGCCCCCCACACAACCGTGCTCCAATAAATTCCCTTCAGTTTCTTTTTCTCAACTTCATTCGTTTACTGTCCGTGTCTCCATCTGTTGGATTTAGCAGTTACGAATAAAGGCTTTGTTTCAACAGGCTGCCAGGCCTTCGGGACTGGGAGAGGAGGAGACACCCTGGGCCCCAGCCATATCCTCGCTGCCGTTAATAGGCTGTGGATTTCTGTGGAGTTCCGGGTCCAATTTATTTTTTGCTGATCTAAAACCAGGTGCTCCCTGTCAACGTTATCTACCTAAAATGATCTAAAAGGCAAACCTATTTCAAAAATAGCACCGAGCCTTAACAGTTAACAATAGTTCACCGGTCGACTTGGCCGCCTGAAGAGAGAGATAGAAGGAGAGGAGAGAGAGGAGCTTTACTGCTCCACAGCTGTCTGGGAGTCCAACTCAGTTTCAGTGACTGGATTGGAGAATGTAAAGCAGAGGAGGAGCATTTATTTCCCTGTGCCATGTGTTGTTCATACCGGTACCAGCCGCTATTTACAAGTGTACAGGCCTGTGGCCATCAATCCACACTGGTCTCAACGGCTCACAAAGTGACTGCAGGCTACATGAACAACCGCACAACACAGCGAAAACCACAGAATGACTAAGACGTTCACCGTGTCTGTAAAAGAGATCATTGGCATCGTGAGGCACGATCGGCCGGCTGTATTCCGCACATATCTGTGAGTGTCGGGGGGAAACGCGGCAGGACTCGGGAAGGGGCCGTGCTCCCTCACGTCGACGCAACACATCTGGTCACCGCTGCTGACTGTCGTCTCCTCGTGGAATAATTAGGGTGGACAGCAGCTGAGCTATCTTTAAACCAGGTGTTGCTGAGCACTACGCTTATAGGAACAGCATAACAGGCAGATAATGAAATCATGTTGTACGTAACCAAAGACACAGTCAAGAAAGAACCTGAGTATGGAGCCAGTCTTTGAACCGTGTCGACATGACACGGTCTGCTCAGTTACATCCACGCCACAACCATTTTGCTACATGACACGGTCAGCTCAGTTACATCCACGTCACAACCATTTTGCCACATGACACGGTCAGCTTAGTTACATCCACGTCACAACCATTTTGCCACATGACACGGTCAGCTTAGTTACATCCACGTCACAACCATTTTGCCACATGACACGGTCAGCTTAGTTACATCCACGTCACGACCATTTTGCCACATGACACGGTCTGGTTAGTAACATACAACCATGTTCCAACATTTCAAGGTCTGCTTAGTTACATCGATGCCACAACCATGTTCTAAATAAATGCCTGCCACATTATTACCATAGCAGATGATTCAAATCTTTCGTACATCAATCTTCATACGGACACCCTCTCTCTCTTACTCACACACACACACACACACACACACACACACACACACACACACACACACACACACACACAAACACACACAAACACACACACACACACACACACAGGTAAACAGGTACACACAGGCATATATGTAGCATGGCTGAGTGGAGAATGTGTGGGTCAGAGAGATAGAGATCTCTGTTGTGACAGCTAGTCAGCTGGGAGTTTCAGATAAACCGCACACAAGAAGCATCATTAAGCTACAGTCCAGCAGAGACGATATGGAGACCTAACGCTGTAAAGACCTGAACACACTCAGCAGCTAGCAGGGCATTGGGTGTGTAGGCATGTGCGTGAGTGTGTTCCTGTGTGAAGGCATGTGCGTGTGTGTGTGTGTGTAGACATGTGCTTGAGTGTGTGTGTGTGTAGGCATGTGCGTGTGTTTGTGTAGGCATGTGCGTGTGTGTTTGTGTAGGCATATGCGTAACTGTGTGTCTGGGTGTGTGTGTGTAGGCATGCGGATGTGTGTGTGTGCGTGTGTGTGTAGGCATGTGCGTGGGTGTTTGTGGGTGTGCGTGTACCGGGGGGGTTGGCTGCAGGGGTTGGAATACACAGCCACTGAGGACGTTTGCACTGTTCGCTCATTAGAAAGTAGATCAAGGATTCCGCCTGCGTGCATAGTGACTTGTCAACGGCTGTCAAGCTACACAGGGTCGGGTGAGTTTGCCTGGGGAGACAGACCAGCCAGGCAGAAGAGGAAGTCATATCAGCGAGCGTTCATACTGGCGACACACACAGAATACACAAGAACACACAATAGGCTGCTTCTCCAGCCACCTCTGTCCTGTACGCATGCATGCTAGTACAGAGTCAAATATGTATTGTAGGGCCGTAACAAGCAGGCTGCTGATCGGATTGGAGGAGACCCAGGCTCTGTTGGGACCTGGCCCTGGACACAAACCTGGGCACTGATGTCTGAAGCAGTCAGTTGACAGAGGGCGCTCTAGAGCCGCTGTGTCGTCCCATCGAAGAGTCTCAATGTCAGCGGAATTCGAGAACATAACCACACGGGTTCGCCATGTAGTCCAGCATCAACTGTCTCCTGCTTCAACCCCGCACTGAAATCCTGAGGCTGAGTCGGTGGTCAGAACCTTGGCACTACACTGGTACTCAATGTCTGTAATACCACACCAGCCAATACAACAGAAGACCCGCAGAGACAGCGTGTTCTCACTAAAATACCCTGCAGCAGTAGATCCACTGAGATGCATCTTTTACCCCTCTAAAATAAATCAGTTTGAAGTGGAAATAGGTGAACGAACTACCCTTAGCACACATGACCTCCCAGTTACCCCACAGAAGACAGACGTATACTAACCCGGCAGAGGGAAATCGGTAGCAGCGAGATCAGCATTCAGTCACATAAATCCTTCCTGTCCTGATCAGCTGAATGAAATCCAATCAAAATACTTGAACACACGCTGAGGACGGAAAATAGGGAAATGGAGAGGTCATTTCAGCCAGGCGATGGCAGATTAGCCCGCCAGTCTGTTTGTTCGGAATTTCTCCAAAAGAGACAATTTCTCCGAGCATTGTGTAGTTATTCTTATTGATTAAAGTGTGTGTGATGTTCAGGGTTTCTCTCTCTCTCTCTCTCTCTCTCAACAAATTGCTTGAAAGTGCTACATTGAGCAGAATAGAAATGAAAATGTCTGTCCTTCAGGTGTAGGCAGTTTTTATATTATGGATTTACCGGAATATAGTGAAAAGGGAAATTTGGTCTGATTGAGTGTGGCTTGAGATATTATAAATAATATGAGCCTGGTGTACTGCCACAAACATACAGACAAGACTAATACCGATACAGATCGTCAGAGGTTGAGTTTTCTTCAGATTGGAGGTGAAAATAATTTGAATGTTCTAAACACACCGAGGATGAGTGAAGTGGTTTGTTCTCCCAAGGCTACAATATCTACCCTGGTGGTTGTTCTTCAGGTCAAACTATCACACTAATAATGTGAGTATAGGTCAAACGTTCAAAAATGAAGACAGTTTGAACCAAAGCAACAACGTTAGATTTCTTGGCACAACAAATAATATGCTCTCTGCCAGTCATGGGAAAATGCAAGTTATTGTCATGCAAATGTAGGCAATTTTCTTTTTAAGACAACATTTATTTCCCATAAGAGTCACTGTAATGAGCGCTTGCCCGGACGTGTGCGTATTATGTGCGTATTATATGTGTATTATGTGTGTGTGTGCATGTGCCTGTGTGTGGGACTGGAATTTAGGGTTTTTAAGTGCATCTGCTCTTCCAGGGCTCCGAAAGATGAGCAGGAGCTGAGGAGGAATTCTAAATTATAGCCAGTTGGCACCAATGCATCAGATACTATAGCCGCTTTCAAGGCTCTGAGAAAACGGCAGCTTTTAATCTGTCTTGCGGCATGGGCCCATACCACATTGCAAAAAGAACATTTCTCATAAATCAACGGCCAACGTTGTGGAATATTCGGATGTGAGAGAGATGGATGAGAGGGTAATTCGCGGCGACTAGTACATTTTGAACCGTTACTCAATCTTTTGACTCGGGCAATGCATTAAAGAACTGTAATAAGTTACATGCTTGCAAAATAATCCAATTTGTTCTCACATGTTGGACTGTATGAGGCGCGAGGCTTTAAATAGGCACTAGATCAACCCTAATCTATGTCCAGTGTAATGGAAATGGTTCTATTCGCTCTGGGGAGCACTGCTCCAGCTTACCCCTAATAACGGGGTCACAGTCAAGGTCAGGGTGGAGAGCCGATGCCCAGAGAATCATTAGGCTTTAGTTTTCGGTCTGGTGATTATTGGAAGTCATGAAATGCTTTGGGTTGATGAGAGGCAATTAAAAAACGGGTCCGTTGGAAAACTGAACACATTCTGCTAATTGATGTCTCAACTATCCCAAACAGCACGCAATACAAATAGCAGAGGATTGTCAGGATATCCAACTTAAACAGATTAGTTCCTGGAGCTCATGACAGCTGCAGTATGGCAAACGGATGACCGTGATGTGATTGTTAAACCCAACACCTATTTATGTGTAATTATGCTTTTATATCAGCATGCGTATGTGTATCTCCAATTTGATCGAAAAGTTATTTGTACCATAAAAATGTAATAACAACACTGAAATTCATCCAACCTGATATTTGAGAAAATCACACAAAATAAATCAATCTAAATATCATAATAGCTTAATGTCACAATTATGACCATAGTAATAAACAACCTTCTTGAGACAAAAAAGCCTAAGTGATTCACAAGTGTCAGGACATAATGTGTTTCTCACATCCATCAGCCTCCACATCGACATAATTTCAAACCAAACTAAGAAGACAAATGAGATTTTGTCCATGTAAAACCGAAACATACCAGGCAACCGAATTTACTCACCTCCCTATTTCAACTCTCTTTATGATGTTTGTATTCTGATCACACGGCTGAGCGTGTTCTTTCGCAGAGGTGATGGAGTGGCTCTGCTTACATCCAAGGAAACCGCTCCGAGTACCACCAGAAAGTCTCAATGATGCTGAAGCAATGTACACCTATAGTGGTCCTGTTCACTGGCAAATCCCGGAGAACACCGGACACCTAACATGCGCACAGATACTATAAAAGCCGACGCGCTATTTTATCTACAATGAAATGTCAACGTGCGTAACTTGGTTTCAGTCGCATTAATGTTTTTTTCTCCAAATAAGAGCATATGCCTACAGTACCGCGGATTATTGGGTTAGTTGTGTGTCCCCTACTATGCCGACCGCAGTAGTCTATCCTGCTCTCTGGGTCGGGCTGCAACCTCGCTCCGTACAAACGCACCCACATATACTCGCTTCCTCATTGGTCTGTGCCAGACTTGCTTTGAGAGCCGTGGCACTAACCGGACCCCAGCAGCAGCCGGCGTACAGTACCGCTTCCACAACACCGTTTAAACCCCGCCCCCGTTTAAACCCCGCCCCTTGTACATTATAATGGACGGGCTGGCTCGTGTGCGTGTTGCATCTATTAACTGTTTCGGTGCAGCGGCGGCGGGACATTGGTAACAGTGAATGTTTACGGTACAGTCGGTACTGAAATCAGCCTACCATATAAGTAGTAATAAATAAATACACGTGAAGTCACATATTCACGTTGTCGTTAAAGAGGCAGCCTTTTATTTTCTTCCGTTTTTGGCCTTTATATTGGCGATGAAACAATATGCACACATTATACATTGCATCAAACACTATCAAACTAGGCTTTTATCAGTACTGTCATTTGCGCTGATACTTGCAAATGCATATGAGATTTTTTTCTGCTTCAACGAGGACGTTTCAAGATGTGAATCATTCGAAAATGTGTTTCAAACCAGGTGATCGGGTGTCCCTATACAGAACCAGTTTGTTCGAGGTAGAACACCTCCTTTGACTGTAGACTGATTTATAAAGGCTTTCATTCTGAACTAAACGGTTCATAATTGGAACCAAAAAGCGTTCTACCTGGAACTGAATCGGTTAGTACCTGCAATCCCATTAATAGTTATGCTCCCACAGTAACAGTTAAATATCATCGCTTTTGCAACCGTTTTCTCTGAGTGTATTTGACTTACTGATAAATAATAGTAAATTATATTTAAAACCTAATGATAGGAAAGTAGTACAATTCAAAACAATTATATTTGTTACACATACAACGCCAGTGTTACCCATTACAGGAAACAGTTTGGTCAGATCTAGAGTTAATTTTGACCTGAGAAGTCTTATGAATGAAGGGGCTATAGCGTCAGAGTAGGATGGTGCCAAATCTGTTGAAGTACTGCCACCTATGGACACAACCAGGGCACTACTACCAAGTGCGACGGCATTAGGTATACCTCCGCAGGACATTCTCACATATCTATAAAAGCAGAAAAACATACCCTCAGATAACATTGTTGTATTAAGGCATTAACAATGGTTATGAAGAATAACGGATCAAATTAGATCTAATATTGATAGGAATAAAAAAGAGCATCACATGAAATAAAATAGAGCCCGGAGAGTCATGTGCTCTCCACAGTGTATCTATTAAAAACAACCAATGCATACTCTTTTTTCTTGAAAAATAGGAACAGTGGGATTGTAGGCCCAATGACAATGTACCTATCATTTTGCAGTGTATACTTTATCTCTTAAAGTGTGTCTTTCAATTTATCTTGTCAATTTTGCTGTCTTTCAATCTTTCCAATAAAAGGAGCTTTGTTGCCTTGCAAAATATATTTTGACATCACCAAAGAAATGAAAATGAACAATCACAAATGAACGGTAAAAATATAAACGCACAATGCAACGTTTGAGAAAATACAGATTCATTGACAGATCGGTGTGACAGAGAGTGAGAAATTGAGAGAAGCCTAGAAATATATCTAGCATTATTTGTCCTTGTGTTGTTCTTCCTGCTTAGAAAAAGCTTACCATGCAGTCGCAAGACAGTCACTTTCTATTGAGTGGCAGCCATTAGGAGTACTCAACAGTGCCATTGATTGGTTTTGAGATGAATGCTCTATCTAGCTCTCGTTACTTCTGAGGGAACGACTTGGTTTAACTTTCAGCCCTCCAAGTCCCTGGGCTCCCGAGGGGCAACAGAACAATGTCGTTTAAGTAATGAGAAGAACACTTAAAATCTGCCTCAGCACAAATTCCCTCCGCTTTGCTGCTCCTTCTCTGCCTTTTTCAAACAAGTCGCTCTAATTAATCAGCCATTTTGTTTGTGCTGCGTCGTATCTCCACGTTGCCTTTTGGCCACGGTGAAGAATGTCCAACACATCTTTGTCTTTTTCATCTTACTTTGATCTTGACAACTCAGTAGAATCAGATAAAATGCTCCACGCATTATTATCTAGTTACAATACATACATAGAAAACTTTATGGAAAAAAGGAGGTTTGGTCCATTCTCTGAAGCATCATAATTTGAAAGTCAGGAAAGGTATAAGAGCCTGGTATCTTTCAGCCATCAAAAGTATCTGGAAACTGCCAAAAGGTTGAGAATTCAGACCCGACTTTGTGTGTAAGTACTCAGAAAGCCACCAAACCCACTTACAGATGGCAGGGGCCAATAGAGGGCAGCCATATTGAAGTTCCACAGCAGCACTATCTAGCTAGCCTGCCTTTCAGATTCAAATGGATCTTACTCAAGCCACGGCGAAGCAGCGGAGAGTCCGGGGTAATCAAATACAGCAGCACTCTTAAATCCATTACTCATAGGCCTGTTTGGAACAAGCAGGGATTTGTTTGATTGGAACATAACTCAAGAGAGAGTGTCTGGTGGAAACAATCTTTGGTACGCTGTCTGTCTGTGGTGTAGAGTTGTATTGTTTTGCTAGACATGAGTGTAATAAAATGCCACTTAAAATGTGTATTTATCATATGCTTGATTTAAAACGGCATCAGTGTAAGAGAAAAAAAACTTGCACAAGATGTAAACTACTGGCCAGATAATGGATTTTTCTGATTAATTTATATATTCAATTATTATTTATAAATCTACGTTATTAAATGCCTACATACAATAGATGTTTTACAAAACATTGGACATCATTAAATATTAATTGTAAGAACCTCTGCTCTGCAATTTACAACTGAGATGTGTAAACCAGGTGCTTTTCTCTTCTCAAGGTGGTGGACAATAGTGAAATTTAAGCAATATTTGGCACAATATCTGGAACAGTGTCTGGATTTGAATTTGGACATAAGCGTACGAAGATACCTAATCACTTTACTGTGGTAAAATAGTTGTGAATCTCTTCATATCATAACTTACAGAAACCTAATGAGTTAGAGAAACTGAACTGTGATAGTAAACTTTTTATAGTGTGTTGTTTAATTGACACCCTACCAAATGAAAATACTTAATTACGTGGAAAGGAGCGTCTCACGTTGCTGTAATAGAAACCAAATCTGTTTAATACTTACACATGCCATAGCTGCACCAGAAAAATCTGTTACTAACACATACCATAGTGCACCAGAAAAATCCTGTTACTAACACATACCATAGCTGCACCAGAAAAATCCTGTTACTAACACATACCATAGCTGCACCAGAAAAATCCTGTTACTAACACATACCATAGCTGCACCAGAAAAATCCTGTTACTAACACATACCATAGCTGCACCAGAAAAATCCTGTTACTAACACATACCATAGCTGCACCAGAAACTATGATAGTTTGCTCTATACAGATGTCCTTACTGCTGAAGACATGGCATGATGGATGGCACCTGTCCTTTTAGTATCTCTAAGACCTGTCAGTCACAAGTGTGGCCACCTAACACGGCCAAATGCCCCGCTCATATGCCAGCCCGTATGCCACGCCCCTTTCCTACACAACCCCCGACCACTTTAGTCTGTCTGCATCCCATGTTCCCTAAGGCTAAGCAAAAATGGAAAAAAACACACACACACACACACACACACAAACATTATGCAGAGGTGCGGTGAATGCTAATCGATGGGCTCCATAACTTATCAGTACACTTCCTGCCGTGGGTTCCATTAATGCGCTGGGTGTCTGCCTAGCTGCTGTCACTGGAAGGAGGACCGGACACGCTCTGTGAGAGAGACGGAAACAAAGCAAGTCATCAGTCAGGAGGACGCTGACAGACGTACTGTTGTAGTCTGTGGAGCTCATCCCTTTACCTGTGAGTGGTTGACCTTGTGTGCTTGCATGGCTGATCGCTCCCCGGAGAGAGAACACACCGTGATTCACAGCACGCCCGATCCTTCCCTCTTCTCAAGTTGTATCGGAGGTAGAAAAATAAGCGTCACAGGGTCATCAGCTGCCATCTGCGCTCCACTGAAGTACCGAACAACTCCAGAGTTGGTGGGAAGTGTGTGGAAGAAAAATCGTCCAACTCCTTCTTCGGTCCACCCATTTTACAATAACGGTTCTCTGGCACATGGTGTCAATCAAGACCAGTGACTTCTGCCACCTGAACCGTTTCCATCCCCTGGCTTTGGGCCTCACAAACTGCCCATCTGGCCCACAGAGACTGAGAGGACTCCGCAGACAACATCAAGTCACCTCTGACCTGTAAACAAATGACATTCCCTGGTACTGTTTATTTGCCAGTGTTCACATGTACATTTGGATGTTAATGTGTACATTGCCTGTAAATCCATGTACAGTTATTTATTTATTCACCATTTATGTCTCATCAAATTACTCCGATACAACACAGCCGTGAACACAATGTGTGTATTTTCCAGTGTTTAAATCTTCAATACCTCTAGCAGCAACATGTTATATATGAACAAAAAACGGAATCAAGGAAATGCTGTTGAAATTCCCCCATGTAGAGGAAGACATTTCCATCTTTGTCAAGGTCAAAGGTTATCATTTTGGGGGATTGAGAGTGTGTGATATAGGGACCCATCTCCACAAGAGGTAAGGGCTCGGCACAGCCAAATACTTTCTTTTGGGTGATCAGTTGAGTGAACAAATCAAACACAGTGGAGATTAGGGCTCACCAACAATCATGTGAAGAGATGGCTGGCTGGAAGAATGCTGTTAAACTGCTCGCTGATCAAAGTGCTCACATGCTGTGATTTCATAATAACACGCGACGTTTGAAGGAGGTTGGCTGTGGCGCTTTGCATTAGTTTTTTCCTCCAGCCATGTTTGAGGATATCACAAGGGATCATGACAGAGATGGTAACACGACTCTGTTGTTCTCCCAGAATGCCGTTCCATCTCTTGTCTCGCCACGTTTGAAAATAGGTTTTGGGTTCCCCCTAATGTATGCTTAGTGTTAGCCAAACTAATAAAATGGTACTCCAAAAGTCATAATTTTTATTACAAAGAACGGTTTGATACCGGGAATGGTAAAAGATTGTTAGATTTAATTACATATAAAATAGACAATTACAGTGTAATCAGAAATGTATTGTGTAGAACAAATATGACTGTAAGAATGGGATGTAATGCTATGCCCTATTAATTTAATTTATGACACAGTTTCAGATACAACCCTGCTATTATTTCTAGGTAGACGCACAATCATTTCTGAAAAGCAATCACCCACTGAGATCTGTATTCCAATGTAGTTTTAAGTAGTTACTTGAAATGATCTAAAATACTCAAATGGCATTCAGAAAAGTGCTTTCCACCATCTTGGATAACACAGTATGGTGGTGTAGTGTAGTGGTTTAAGTAGCACACACACACACACACACACACACACACACACACACACACACACACACACACAGATATAGAATTATAGAGTCATACACATATACAGTCATACAGATATACAGTCAAAAAGATATACAGTCTCACAGATATACAGTCATACAGATATAGAGTCACAGAAAGACCACAGAAAAACCAAGCAATGCATAACCCTTGACACCAGCAGAGGAATGTCCAGCCCAATCACCCACTCAACCCTAACAACACAGAGGAAGAAGTCAGACAAATTAAAACTGAACTACACAGAGAATGAACTTAGACAAATTACAAAAGTGACAAGGTGAGGAAAACAAAAAGAGGGAGATGGAAGCTTTTCAAAGGTTTTTTAAAAACACAACCTACCTTACATGTTTTAGAATCAAGCCGATAAGGATTGTTTCAGGGAAAGGATAATGTCCTTTAGTGTAATATGACTTCACATGCAAATGTCCTGTAGTGTAATATGACTTCACAAGGTAATGTCCTGTAGTGTAATATGACTTCACAAGGTAATGTCCTGTAGTGTAATATGACTTCACAGGGTAATGTCCTGTAGTGTAATATGACTTCACAGGTTAATGTCCTGTAGTGTAATATGACTTCACAAGGTAATGTCCTGTAGTGTAATATGACTTCACAAGGTAATGTCCTGTAGTGTAATATGACTTCACATGGTAATGTCCTGTAGTGTAATATGACTTCACAAGGTAATGTCCTGTAGTGAAATATGACTTCACAGGGTAATGTCCTGTAGTGAAATATGACTTCACAAGGTAATGTCCTGTAGTGTAATATGACTTCACAAGGTAATGTCCTGTAGTGTAATATGACTTCACATGGTAATGTCCTGTAGTGTAATATGACTTCACATGCAAATGTCCTTTAGTGTAATATGACTTCACATGCAAATGTCCTGTAGTGTAATATGACTTCACATGGTAATGTCCTGTAGTGTAATATGACTTCACATGGTAATGTCCTGTAGTGTAATATGACTTCACAAGGTAATGTCCTGTAGTGTAATATGACTTCACATGCAAATGTCCTTTAGTGTAATATGACTTCACATGGTAATGTCCTGTAGTGTAATATGACTTCACAGGGTAATGTCCTGTAGTGTAATATGACTTCACATGCAAATGTCCTGTAGTGTAATATGACTTCACAGGGTAATGTCCTGTAGTGTAATATGACTTCACAGGGTAATGTCCTGTAGTGTAATATGACTTCACAGGTTAATGTCCTGTAGTGTAATATGACTTCACATGGTAATGTCCTGTAGTGTAATATGACTTCACAGGGTAATGTCCTGTAGTGTAATATGACTTCACAGGTTAATGTCCTGTAGTGTAATATGACTTCACATGGTAATGTCCTGTAGTGTAATATGACTTCACATGGTAATGTCCTGTAGTGTAATATGACTTCACATGCAAATGTCCTTTAGTGTAATATGACTTCACATGCAAATGTCCTTTAGTGTAATATGACTTCACATGGTAATGTCCTGTAGTGTAATATGACTTCACAGGGTAATGTCCTGTAGTGTAATATGACTTCACATGGTAATGTCCTGTAGTGTAATATGACTTCACATGGTAATGTCCTGTAGTGTAATATGACTTCACAGGTTAATGTCCTGTAGTGTAATATGACTTCACATGGTAATGTCCTGTAGTGTAATATGACTTCACAGGGTAATGTCCTGTAGTGTAATATGACTTCACATGGTAATGTCCTGTAGTGTAATATGACTTCACATGCAAATGTCCTTTAGTGTAATATGACTTCACATGCAAATGTCCTTTAGTGTAATATGACTTCACATGGTAATGTCCTGTAGTGTAATATGACTTCACAGGGTAATGTCCTGTAGTGTAATATGACTTCACATGGTAATGTCCTGTAGTGTAATATGACTTCACAGGTTAATGTCCTGTAGTGTAATATGACTTCACAGGGTACTGTCCTGTAGTGTAATATGACTTCACAGATATGTTCCAACCACATCACTAATTGAATATCCGCCTTCCTTCTCTTTAGCTGAACAAACCACACCCTGCATCGGGTATATATAATATAATCAGTAGGTCTAAGGACCAAAACATCTTGATGGAAGGATCTGGGAAGATAGATCGTGATGGAGAGATCTGTGTAAGTGTGAGTGGTCATTAACTTAAAGAGAAAAATACCATTAATTTCCGCTGAGAGCCAATCAGATTGGACAAGGTAATTGAGCCTGTGCCTCTCCCATCAATGTGATATCTGCAGTGAGCCATTGTGTTGAAGTGTTTATTATTATTTCGTCCTTGCTCTAAGGCATCTCACAAGCAGGGCATAGTTAGGGAACAGAGTGTTTGTGTTCGTGCCACGATCTCACACATCAGAATAAGACGTCGGAGACAGTTGGACCACGTCATTGCAGGAAAATGCGGCAGTGCCGGATCAGAAATAGCACTGAGAAAGAGGGAAAAAAACAGAGAGGGAGGGAAAGCTTGAGGGAGAACAAGAGGGAGCGTGGTAGAGAACGGGAGAGAGTGAGAGAGAAAAGAAAGAGAGAGAAGAGAGAGAATCACAGGCGAGCAAGAGAAGTGCAGATGGCCCAGCATTCAACACATCAGTGCCACAATCAAGCTGTCAGGGACGGATGAATAATGATGATAAAAAAACAATTAGGCACTTTGCGCCCACAGCAGTAAGTAATTTACACTGCACAGAGAGAAAAAGGTAGGCCTACCCCACACAAGTCGGAGAGGCTTCCCTATGCTGGTCTACCCTTATGCGAGCATACCCTCATACAAGCCTAAGCATATACAAGCAAACCCTCATACAAGCAAACCCTGATACAAGCCTACCCTCATAAAAGCCTACCCTCATACAAGCAAACCCTGATACAAGCCTACCCTCATACAAGCCTACCCTGATACAAGCCTACCCTCATACAAGCCTACCCTCATACAAGCAAACCCTGATACAAGCCTACCCTCATACAATCCTACCCTCATACAAGCAAACCCTGATACAAGCCTACCCTCATACAAGCCTACCCTCATACAAGCCTATCCATACAACCTACTCTCATAGAAGCCCCCATGCATACCTAGCCTCATACAAGTCTACCCTCATACAGGCCTACCCTCATACAAGCCTACCCTGATACAACCTACACTCATAGAAGCTCCCAACGCATACCTAGCCTCATACAATTCTGCCCTCATTCTGACCTACCTCATACAGCCCTACCTTCATGCAGGCTTACCCACAAACATGCCTACTCTCATACAGCCTACCCCCATGCAGGCCTACCCACATGCAGGCCTACTCTCATACAGGCCTACTCTCATACAGGACTACCCCCATGCAGGCCTACCCACATGCAGGCCTACTCTCATACAGGCCTACTCTCATACAGCCTACCCCCATGCAGGACTACCCCCATGCAGGCCTACCCACATGCAGGCCTACTCTCATACAGGCCTACTCTCATACAGCCTACCACCATGGAGGCCTACCCACATGCAGGCCTACTCTCATACAGGCCTACTCTCATACAACCTACCCCCATGCAGGCCTACCCACATGCAGGCCTACCCTCATACAGGCCTACTCTCATACAGCCTACTCTCATACAGCCTACCCCCATGCAGGACTACCCCCATGCAGGCCTACCCACATGCAGGCCTACTCTCATACAGGCCTACTCTCATACAACCTACCCCCATGCAGGCCTACCCACATGCAGGCCTACCCTCATACAGGCCTACTCTCATACAGCCTACCCTCATACAGCCTACCTTCATGCAGGCATACCCACAAACATGCCTACCCTTAACTCCATTGGATAAATGGTGGTTTAAAACAATGTTTATCAGAATATGAATCTTTAGAAAGTGCTGGCTATTTATTTTAACACCGGCTGCTCATTCTGTCTGAGCTCTTGATAAAGCATATTCTTTTAATTAGACACATTTCCACACTCCACCAGAGATGGCCTCTTATTACATATTACAGTGGAGTATGTCTGCTCGGCACACAGTGGAGGCGACTCACAGACGCACTCACTCACACACACACACACACACACACACACACACACACACACACACACACACACACACACACACACACACACACACACACACACACACACACACACACACACACACACACACACACACACACCTACGCACACACACAGCAGACAGGCAGGAACAAGACACCACAGTGCATCCTAATCAATTCACACGCTCATCGCTCATCGCTTGTCTCATGGCCCAGACCAAATCAAACGAGCCACTATTATGCAGAACCAAATTGTTTAATTGGGTAATCTCCCGCAGATTTCTCATTTCCCCCATCCCTGATCGGAAATGAGGCACGGTGAGAAATAGGAGGTATTGGTTTGCATACTAACAAGGAAACATTGGATATCCATGTCCATTGCAATTATCAGAAGATAAGTTCCACTTTGCGACGGTGTAGAAGGTTCACGATGCTATTGGTGGAGGCATGCTTGGAAACTGCTCTGAAGGCATTCTGCCAATGATAAAAGAGAAACGGACTCTGAGCTGGGTCACTGTTTAGTACTGTAGATCTGAGTGGTCTTTGATAAGCCCCTATACACAACAGGAACAGTCTGCAACCCGAATTGGTTGCTTAGATTCAATATATAACAGTCGATTTACAGTATTTTATCTTCCCCATGTGTGTTTTTATTAAATACAGCCGTGCTTTAGGCAAGTTGACCTTTTGTGTCCTGAATTTGTTTCTAGAGGCAGAACTTCTTCGGAAGGCATGAATTAATGTATGTGCTGTAGTGATACTAAAGTCAATATTATTGGATACACCACGCCAGGATCTCCTCAACAGACAGTGAGTCGCATGGCTGTAGTTTGGTATGCAAAATAGGCATCAAAGCATTTAGCTTTAACTAAAAGGACGTTTGTATGTGCTATAAAAAATCTGTACTACAGTATTAATATATACAGTATTAATATAATATTACATATATATATATATATTAGTAATATTACTACAGTTCAGGATTCAACACAATTCCCTTCAAACTAGTAATTAAGCAAGTTCAATGGTCATGACCACCTCCACACTGACTACTAACACTGGAACCCTCAGGGGTGTGTCCTCAGCCCTTAGGTTTACCTTTGATTTAATCAGCACTGTGTGTCTCTGCACTCCAGATTAATGAATCGTTTACATACAAACAAACTTAGCAAATCTCTCTATTACAGTGATAAACACATGCAAATTAATTAATAAAACACGTTTTTATTTTATATCCAGAATTGTGACTGATGTTGTGATGACAGTTGCGTGTGTGGTACAAATCTACTGACTCTTAATGAGCGACCATGTTCATTGACCCCTAGGTGCTCATACTTGAAAACCTGACTGTGTATTTTTCTCTCCTTTTGGTTGGTAACATAACTCGGAATAAGGGATCAAACAGAGGACAAAGCAATTCCATCCATTGTTCCAATCCATGCCAACGAATCTGTGTGATCTCCAGAGCAAAGACTCGTCAAGGCAGAAGGGGGGACTGATGAGAGCTTAGTGGCCGTGTGTCCTGGATCCCTCTAGACAGGGATTTAGTGGCTCTCGTCTGCCTGCCTGTCAGTGAAGGAGGCGGCTTGGCTGGCGTCACGTCCACGGTGATACCCTGATACCTTAATCCAGGCTGGCCTTTACAAAGCAGCCCTGCAGGCCCAACCAGCGGACCATGCAGATAGGAAATGTAAATTGGGGATTGGGGGTGTCAATGAGGAAATGCCAGGATCAGTGTGTGACATTGTCATTAACTCTCCTTTGTTCCTCAGTGTGCATGAAGAGGAACATGAAGGAGAGGAGTTGGGGCCATCAGTGGAGAAGGGCAAAGAACTTCCACTGAAACCAAGGCATGGCAGGATTTCAGAAGCCTTTTTTATCCTTTAATGTTTAGACGAGCGCACTGGTTATCAACATAAATATACAGATTTAAATTGTAATTTCTCAATTTCCCAAGTTCACCTATACAAAGAGATATAATGCAAGACACAACAGAGTTTCTGTAGCATAAAACCTTTGTGTGATGTTTTGATTCAGATGGGAGAGCACGTCTGCAGATAAACAAATATCCAAGCAATGTCCCTAGATAATAAGGGAATTCCCTGGGTCACGTGTACCGTGCAGGTTAAGGGGCAACAGGTTTAGGCGACATGTGTCCCATATTGGACAGCAGACATAATTGGTAGATGGTATTGATGAAAAGGTCATTGTTCACAGCTCCATGTTTCCAGAAAGTAGAAGGTATTCAATCCAACTGTTTGATGAAGTCAATTTTAAGCCGAACATGGACTTCATGTTTTCTTCCTTCATCCCCTCACCTTTCGGTTTCACACATTTTTGTCCAGCCAATCAGCCGTGTGTTTGGGCAACATGCTGCTACAGATGGTGAGGAGAACAGCACAACCATTGATGTCAGTTTTTATGACTTTTGATTTTTAGGAGCGGCATTATTCCAACCAAGCATGAACACATCTGATTTGACCAGAGCTGATTATAAAGGGGTCTATTTCTGTCCTGGATTGGGATCCAAGCTCTTATCGAGATCGATTTACATACTCTGCATTTCTCTTGATTATCATTTAGCCTAAAATAGGAACTTGGATTAGCAAACACAATAAGACAAAACATAGGTAATGGATCCTTGTATGCCTGTATTGATAATCCAATAAAAATCTGCCAATTTTATCCACAATAGTCATTTGCAACATCAACAATATCTACACCTTATTACGGATCAATACCTCTGGGATTTGTTTGATAATCTGAAATCATTCTTTGGTACAGAACAAATCCCTTGCATGGTCTGTCTGCCGTCATCATTGTCCACATGAACAAGCATATGACCATATTGTGAAGATTTTACCTCTGTGCTTTCAGAGATTCAAACTGATTCATCTGCGATTGGAAATTCCAGGCTGCATTCATGCACACACAAACGGGCCCAGGTAAAAATGTAACACATAAAGGATTGTACCAGATGCTCTGCATACAGTATTTATTATTTCTCTTATGTGTTTCCTGTCGCTGACGGGTGTTCAAAATTACCATTAGAAATGTTTACGGTAGTTTGTGAGTGATGGTTACAAGGCTGGTTTCTCTGAGGTTGTGCAGAATGTTTTAGCTTTCCCTCTTCTTCAGACCAGCAGCTGTCTGTTCCAGCATTGTACTGCTTTCGCTCCCTCTATATCATTTTATTATTTTCTGCTCTCTCTTTTTTCTGCCTCTTTCTTTTTCTGTTCTCTCTCTCTCCTCTCTTTCTCCTCCTCGCTTTTTTTCTATCTCTACTTTACTCTCCTTTCTCTTTCTCTCTCTCCTCTCTCTCTTTCTCTCTCTCTCTCTCTCTTTTTTCCTGTCTTTCCTCATATCACTCCATCTTAATCATGCATGCTGCAGCTGATTTATATTTAAATTAGATACATTCAAAGTTTCAATAATAATGCATTATTCAGAATCAAAATCGTTCTGAAGCACAACCAAATGTGTCCTTTAGGACTTCTATTATTATCTATAACAAAATGGAAAAATTTTACGACTTACCTCAACATTGTCTCCAAAAATCCATAAATCTTTCTCCCGAATTAATTTTCTCAAGATATTGGACGGCCAAATTCTGCAGACAATACAGACGTACATTTTATGTAATGAAATCTGTATCAATCTTACAGAGGCGTCAAATTTACCCAATTTGATTACTCGTGTATGAATTGGATCAACCCAAGTGTTGCTGTTTAAGAAGAAACCAATGTTTTTGGTAAATATGCATGATGCAATGTACAATGCGTGAAAATGCCTGGCTTGTTTTCACTAGTTGTTTATTGAGGAGCTGATACATACAATGATATGTAATCCATCTCAGAAATCATCTCATTATCTCTAAGAAATCATGTTTTATAGATATATACGGTATGCACAACATATGAATACACAAACGTGGCCCTTCCCTGAACCGATGAATGGAGATCTTAGTAACTAATTCAATATGCCTCAACTGTATCGCTCACGTACAGCAGAAACAGTCATTAAAAAACTTCTGTCTCATGAACGTGACTTATTACGAGGTACAAAGCCTAAGAGAATTTAATAATTCTTCAAAAGTAGTCAACTATCCATATGTCAATGTGAAAGTTTCAGGTTTACAAGACACTAAGCCAAATAAGTCACCTGCCATATAAAGTCATAAAATACAAGTGTTCCAAGTGTTCAGTACCCTGATGAGCATAGTAGTTTCAATTATTGAGTGGAAACGGCCTCACCCAGGACTCAGTTCTCGTAAGGAGACATGTGGAAAATGCAACAGAGCGCAAAATAATCTGGCCAGGTTGGGAACGTGGCAAGGAAGTATCTGTTATAAAGGTATTCGTAAAGCAAAACAGTAACCCATCCGCGATATGGGCAAAGGTATCGTGGTTAGATGCGACGAAGACAGAACTTTTTTTTGCCAAAATTCTAGCTCCTTAGGGACCTAACAGTGACAATGTATTTTGGTGACAGCAACATGCTGTGGGGATGTTTCTCAGCAGCAGGGTTTAGGCATCTTGATACAAAACCTAGAGCAAATCTGCAAATTGGGCAAATTCAGGCAGACACTATATGTAAAGAGGGTTAATACTTACAAAAGATTATAGATGTGTCACAAGTGTGATGAGTTTGTATTTGAACAAACTGAACTAAGAGCTGTAGTTGCCCAGCTATATACACCACTGCCCCAGCATCAGCCCAGAGCAGCAAACACCACCAAATGCATCTGCAACTGGAATAGAAATACTGACATCCTTACACTTTCTTCAAATAACTCTAATTTAAGTAGACCAGAATCTCTCCACAATTCTCTATTTTTCTGTAAATGTCACAATGTTACAATGAACCGTTGCATTTAAATGAAAATATTCAATTATATTATTTGAAATCTGATTTACCAGGATATATAACTGGGTACAATGGACAATGAATGCACAAATGGTGTTTGTTTTCATTTCAAAGCAATATATATTAACTAGTAATGCACAGACGTTTCTGTCTGTTCAGATAGAACGGTTACAATCATTCTGTAACTGTTGAGAAACTTCCTACTTTAAACTTCACCAGATATCTAAGATTTTAAAAATGATTCCAGCTGCTTTCTCTACACAATAGGATTCCGATGTGGACTTTTAGTCATTTTCGTGTTTAACCATTCCTGAGTGCTTTCTGAAGTGTGTTTGGGGTCATTATATAGCTGGATGACCCATGAACTTTGACCCTCTCTATAACACTGGATTTGACATTGCACTCCGAAATGCCTCATTATTCTCCTGATTTAACAATAAACATGTTTCAGGCATCCAGTGCCAGAACCAGCAAAGGAACCCCAAAACATCAGTGAACACCCTCTTCGTTTGACTGTAGGAGACTGGAGGTGTTGGTTCTTTTCATTTTGCTTTCTGTAAACATAGAAATGATGTGCTTAACCAAAAAAACTGTCCCATTCTTATCCAGAAGGATTGTGTAAAGTTTAGGCATTTTGGCATATTGAGAATTTGTTTTAACACTATGTCTCAGCAGTTAGATTCCAACCATACTACCGTCCTTCACTGGCTTGGTTGAAGGATGCTACAAATGGAAAGTATTGTGTCTTGTGACTGAAAGTCAGAATACATCTTAGTGGCACTTGATTGAGGTACTTTCTCCACCATTTGACAAATCCTTTGCTGCAATCTTCTCCAAAGTATTCTCCTGAGGTCACATCCGGGGAGGCTGGCTTCAGTGGCATCTGCCTTTAACTTCTGATTACACTACATGAAGTGAAAATAGGCTACAATCTGGTGTCTGACCTTCTAACAACGTTTTCTGGTTTTCTTTCTTTTCTCCGTGCCCACTGCTGAATACACACAGGGACACAATACAGGAACATGTGCAATGTTCTTTATCGAAACTGATTGAACGATTTCTAGTTCAATTCCAAAGTGAAGCAAATTCACCTGCTGTCTTGTCTCTGTGTGGAATAAGCAGTGCAGTGAACACATTGCTGAAGTTGAATCACACACATTGCTGAAGTTGAATCACACACATTGCTGAAGTTAAAACAAGCACATTGCTAAAGTTGAATCACACACATTGCTGAAGTTAAAACAAGCACATTGCTAAAGTTGAATCACACACATTGCTGAAGTTAAAACAAGCACATTGCTGAAGTTGAATCACACACATTGCTGAAGTTAAAACAAGCAATTTGCTGAAGTTGAATCACACACATTGCTGACGTTGAATCAAATTAATTGCTGATGTTGTGAAAACAGCTCCAACTGACATGAGGTCCAAAGACCGCCTTGACTTTGTAACTCCTTGTAAGGCATTTAAGTCAGTGAGGTCTTAAACATTGTGTCACAGGAAGTAGTGGTCATGGGAACTGTCAGGTACAACTGATCTTTTTCAGCTGTGAAACATTTATTGTGGGGAACCACAGAACAAATTTAGACTTTTACTTTGGTTCTTCAAGAATTGGTTCAACAATTTTAGAATATTCAAACAGATCTGCCACATGACATTGGATATAGATGTATTTTGGGAAAAAATTGTTATGCATTTGAACTTAAAACATTTCCTTTTGCTCTTTATTTCTGCAACATATGAGTTTTTCTTTGGTAGAGCCTAAAAATTACAGGGCGCGGAATACTTCAAACACAAGTCTATCTGTTCACCCTTGTCATTTTTGTGAGAGAATACAAATGATTGGCAGTATTTGAAATGCTGACAGTTATAATTAAACCTGGAAAGAATTAAATAACTATATAATTCAGAATATATTTAGAATCGAAGAATACACCAGGTGCAATGTCAAAATGTGCTTCTGCAGTCGCTGTTTTTTTTAGCTGACAATTAGTTATTTATAGCCTCTAATTGGTGGTTAGTCTAGCCAGCCCGCAGGGTGGGATTTCAACCTGGCAGGGAGGCCAGGTGCCAGGGCCCCAACATCCAGAGGGCCCCAATTCATTTGGTTAGTCATCCTCTCCATCCTCTCAGATATTTTATTACAACGGCATATGACGTGGGAAAATATGTATAATTATACGAAAATATCTGAGAAAGTCGCCTCTGTCTGATAAAATGTGACATAACATCTGAAAAACTTCACGTGGCAGAATGAGAATAATGCCAGTAAAGGTTCCCTATGCGATCCAGCACAGGCCGTATGTATTTCGGGGTTTTTCTGGGGCCTAGTGATGAATCCTCTGTGCTGTGGGCTAGCAGGGTGCACTGGCAGCACAAAAGGAACACCATCAGTCTCTGACCACAGCTCCTGGTCAGGTGCCCATGTGACCGATGGCCCGACCCGGCCACGCTCAATCACGGCTGAGCTGCCTCCTAAACTATGCCTCAGTGCCTCACGCGGCGCACTTGTTCTGATCAGGGCCCACACGGGGTGTGGTCAAACTGAAGTGCACTGCATCTTGGGAAACATGTTCCATTGGGACGCCGCCACGATCTAATCACCAACATTACAGTGCTCATGTCTCTGGGAGGTAATGAAATACGACTGGCTAGTATTCACCATCTACAAGTGTCCTTTATCACCAACACGCCGCACACACTTTACACTTTTCTCCACTCTCAGGTTCCTGCTGTTTGCCCTGAATCAGTCCAACTGTGCCTTACAAAGTGGCACTTTAACAAACCCGGCAGAGAGGCTGTGTCATACAGTATATTAAACACTATTTGTCTGTGATTATTGTGCACTGTCAGCTCTGCTGCTGTTGTTGTTGTTGTTTGGGCTTAATTAGAAAGTGCAGTAATTCTCGTTGTGTAAATTACAATGGAACTGATTTGTAAAGAGGGGGCTGGCTGGGTCAGGGAACTCCTGGTGTTTCTCTGCTTGACTTGTTACTACCCTGTAAAATAGTTCAATTATTAGTAAGCAGATCAATGAGACGCCCGGTGAAGGACTCTGCTCCCCTGGAGGAGTCGGTCAGACAGCTGGATGGCAACGACTGCACCTCCTGTGCCTCTATTCCACCGCCACCTCCTCTTCCAGGCCTTCTCCTCCACTCCTGCTCTCTAAACTCCTCATCCACCGTCCCCCCAACCACCTCCTCATCTTCTAATCAATCTCTCCATTTCTCTTTTACTCCCACTTCCTCCACTTTAACGACCTCCTATGACTCCTGCTCCTCCTCTAGTCGACACTGGTTATTATGTAGCGGTCATTACAGGCAAACGGGCAGAATGGGCTCTAATGGCCCTTTTAATTGGTGTCTAAATCCGAACCATTGCAAAGTCCTCAATCAAAGCATCATTTTGCCCCTGAAACGCATCCAGTCGGTCAGGGACACTGGCTCTGACTGAAACAGATGAACATCCACTCTGGTACACGACACAAAAACTGTCTGAAACTACCAACCAAATGATAAAAACAATAATATTCAGTCCTTATTATTCCCAACCTGACGTGAAACAATGTAGTCTTTAGAAATACTCTGCTTCCTTTAGCCATGACATCTTTTAGGGTTACCATGTTGGAGAACTGGCCCTGTATGAGTTCATATGTCTAATGAGTGTGATTCTGTATTCCTTCTCACATGGGATTTACTGTCAAAACTGTCAGAGGGATTACCTACTCCAGATGATTGATTGGGAAGCTTGTGTCTTGTGTTCCATCAGCACTGCTGATTGTGAAGAATGTTTTACACTGTTCCACACGATGCATTGCATCACATAACATCAGATGTGTCACGTCCCGATAGGAGATGAAGGAGGAGTCCAGACAAGAGAGGACGACGTTTATATGCTTCCGTTTAATGTTAACGAGTAATTACCGGTAGTGCAGCACATGCACTGCCCAGTGAGAAAATAATAAAGAAAGCGACGCAGCGCTAGTGATCCGTCACTTTAGAGCAATACTGATATTCAGATAAATCGAATAATCAATTCGATACAATTCAAAATGATACAATAGAATAAGGGACACGTAACAGGCAACAACACCTCACAAAGACCGGGCCAAACACAGGGAACGTATGTACGAGTCTAACAAGGGATAATGGGCACCAGGTGTGTGATAATGACGAGACAGACAATGTGATGAGAAAAGGGGCGGTGGCACTGATAAGCCAGAGACGATGAGCGCTGAAGCCTGCCCGTAGATGGCTGTAGACTGGGAGGAGCTGCAACAAGATGGTCAGAGTAAAAATGGACGTCTCGACCACAAACACACACAGTTCATTTATAATAGAACTGATGTTGTCATGAGCTCTCGACCACAAACACACACAGTTCATTTATAATAGAACTGATGTTGTCATGAGCTCTCGACCACAAACACACACAGTTCATTTTTAATAGAACTGATGTTGTCATGAGCTCTCGACCACAAACACACACAGTTCATTTTTAATATATAGCTGACATGAATTAATTTATAACAGAACTGATGTTGTCATGATGCCTCTACCAAAAACAGATCCATTTATAACAAAACTGATGTTGTCACGACGTCTCTACGACAAACACACACAGAGCCATTTATAACAGAGCTGATGCTGTCATGACCTCTCTACCACAAACACACAGAGAGATATTTATAACAGAACTGATGTTGTCATGACGCCTCTATGACAAACACACACAGAGCCATCTATAACAGAGCTGATGCTGTCATGACGCCTCTATGACAAACACATATGAAGCCATTTAGAAAACACTCTTCTTAAGAGCAGTACCATGGTCAGTATTGTTGTTTTACTACATGTTCTACATGTTCTACACATGGACTTACCTTTTGCGCCCGGATTAAGTTTGACGATCTTATAAAGTTGTATGTTTTGTTTGCGGATGATCCACAACATTTTACCGAACTACACTAGATCCATCTGGTTTGCTTCAGAACATCATCCTAAATGAACGGATGTTTTCAGCACAGAAGTGATTGAAAGAATAACAAGTTTTACAACAAAAACACAAGCAATACGAACTGTGGACCAACTGTAAGACAAAGGTAGAAGTGCAATTTCTAGCACCACTAAAGCCAAAAAAAATTGAAAATCCACTGCAAACGCACTTTTTAAAGCGATTTTTCCGGACAGATTCTTTGCCATTTCAGGTTGTGTTACAATGCACCTGAGCAATCAAAGACAATGTTACTGTCAAATAATCTGGAAATGCAAGTCATGAAGCTTCAAATCAAATGGCTAAAATGATCCTTGCCGTGTCTATCACACAATTCCATGTGTTAGCTTAGTATAAATCGCAAATTAAGGGTAAAGAAGGGCAAAGACTTCTTAATGGAGAATCTATAGGGCCATGTTCCTAATGTAGCAGAAAGAAAGATCCCCTCCCTCTGAGACTGAAAGAGATAACTAACAGACACATGGGCCAATGAGCCAAAAGAAAATGGAGAAACACACATTACCCTCTCAATGAGAAGAGGCCGCAGTGAATTACAAGAATAGCTACATACTATAAATTATTAAGTGGGCTGTTTGCTATTGAGATTTGGTGCACACTGGGTAAGCGTTACTTTAGGCAAGAATGGCCAGAGGTATTGCTGCTCTACATAATTTCACAGTGTGATACATTTTGCGATGTTGGGTGAACAACTGTATTGCCCATACAAGGTGTTATTATAGAGTTGCATTTTTGAGGGACCACATTAGGAAAGTCAATTACTTACTGTTACACCATGGTTTCCATTTTGTTCCCAGCGTCCCTGTGGCTGACGTAGAAAATAGACTCGGGCACAGTGCTCTGCCCTGACAGTGGAGTCAATTATTCTTCCTTCGGTAGCTCCAGTGTCCCTCCTGCCTTCTGTGGAGCAGATCAAATTGGATCATAATTTGATTAGTCTGGGGAATGATTATGACATGCCCTTGGCTGTAGAAGGTGTTCCGGACCTCGGTATCACACGCTGGTCGTCTCAGGTTGACGCACATGCAACAGAAGATCCGACTCGGAGACTCTGGATGCAGACAGTAACATACGTTAAAGATAGAGTCCATATTAGCAGAGATCAAGATAACTAAATAAGTATGTTTTGTTTGAGATAATGGCAGAAAGAACAGACAATGGAAATGAGCTATTAAGAAAAAAGACTGATCATGTTCATATAGGCAACTGCACCTGTGAGCAAACACGAACAAGACATGAAACTTGATAGGTTATGACAATATATTTCAGATCCTTTCCTGCCAACTCAACACCTCCGTCATTTAACCTCAACCTCACCTACCTCAGACGGAGGTAAGCAGGCAGGGTGTTAGGGTTGCCAAGCAACTGTGGACCGCCAGTGCCCGGCAACGATGCTTCCATGTTGCTGGTCCATACAGATGTCTTCACAGAGTCAAAAGACATCTTCCCATCCAAATGGCAAAAGAGTTTCAAGACAAAAGTACTGAAACTACTTTTTTTGTTAAACTGACTAATTGTAGAAAAACAATATTTAGTTACAAGAACGTGAGTTCACCTATTTTAACATGTTGTGTTACTATGACTCTGTCTTTGCTTGCAGTTGCCATCTAAACCAATTATTTATTTTTTGTTTGTAAAGTATTTTCTAACATTATAAAAAAATGTAGTGTGTATATAGAATGTGTGTATGCGTGTGTAATGTTTCATTATATAATGTTCTAAACACTCCAAACTGACTGATATCATATCAGAGTATCATCCTGCATAATATTGCTGTCTTCCTGGTGAGAAATATCTACTGTACCATATATCAATGCATATTTACGTTGTCGCATCAAACCTACATTTATGGCACAGTGGGAAATAAAAACACAATTATTGAGTACAGACACATTATTCAAAATGAATTTTGAAATATATAGTAAAATATTTTACTACATGCTTAGAATCAATTTCAGTAAACAAATATGAAGGTGTTGTGACAAACCCAAGTAAAACCAGAGAGGTGTCCTCTCTGGTCTTGGCATATGGCAGTCATTTATTTACAAATGTACTCAGTCACAAATTTTTTTAGGAGATAAAAAAACATAAAAAAAATGTTTAACAGCTTTCATTGTGTCTCAGGAGAGTTCAAAAGCAAGCATTGGAATACATTTATTTAATTTCAAATCATTATATCACTGTAATTTCACTATGTACGTATGCAAGAACACATTGTTATTTACAGAAATGACCTAAGAGAAGTAAAGATTAACCTTCTTACTCTTGGACCGAACAACAGTTTTTTTTTGTCTTGTCAGCTTTGGGATTAGAATCAGCAACCTTTCATTTACTGGCCCGATGCTCTGGTCCACAAATCTAAGGACCTCATGATGGAGTGTGTCTACTGTGAGGAGGCAGGACTCTGGGGCATTAAGCTACAGAATATCTCCCTAATCCAATCAATGCAAAAAAGCCACCACAACCAAGTTGTTGCTACCTTGAAAAAAACAAGTCATGTTCCCAAAGAACGTTTTTTTGTGATCTGGTTAATGTAGGGCTTTAAAGGGCTTTAAATGTCTTTATCAAGGTGAGATTCCCGTAAAGTCAGTGTATATTGAGATCGACTGTTACTTGGTGTTAAAAAAGATTATCTATTTTAGTAAATACTGTTTTTTGTTGGGTTATTTCCTTGCTGTTTGTTTTTCCTTTAGTGGCCTGTCTGTGTTAGTTTTATTGTCAATATAGCAAAGACTGCGACATATTATCCAACCGCTAGACTGCGACATATTATCCAACCGCTATTGGCTAGTCTTCCAAAGTAACTATCTGAGGCAGAGCAGGAGGTTGCTTTGTTGATACTGAGAGCACCATCTGTTTTGTTTTTCTATGCATTTAAGACAGAACAGAAAATGCTTAATCCAGTGTGGGAACGGACTTGTGGATTATAGATGTACTTTGGCATCAGCAAAGTTTTAACTAAAGGAATTTAGATAGAAAGTGAACAATAAAAGTCCAACAATACAACCCTGTAGAACTCCAGTATTGAAGTGGTATGGTCTTGATTCCATGAAGCTGTACACAGTGTGATCTATCTGCTTCTCTGGGGCCCTTTTGTCTTGCCCCTGATGTGGCCTAAATGGGGGCAGGTGTAACTCATCCAGGGGTGTCAGACTCTGTTCCAGGGTCCCATTCTGCAGTCCTGGGCCAGGAGATTCTCCCTGGGGCGCTGGTCTGAAACTGATACAGGAAAAAGATATCAGAACCTGATACATATACGCCACAATACAAACAGTATTCAAATCCAATAAATGCTTTGAGAGTAATGGAGTTTGATTGTTGTTGGCACAAAATCAGACATTCAACTCTTGACTTGAATGTGAGAATTATATTCTTAATCCGAAGGGTATTGGGCCACATTGTTTATTCTACGTGTATTATGTCCAAGGCTGTTTTGTTGCCCAGGTTTTCCTCCTAATTTCTTTAAATGTCACTGAAGGGTTCATGCCTTTCTCCAATTACCTTTTACTGTTTCCTATTTCTTTCTTCAATGGGTTTTGACTTGCGTTCCCAGAAGTACCAAGCCAACCCCCGAATATTAAATGCTGAGATGAATTCTGTGAGGGGTTCTTTGGTGTTTTAAATGTCCAATATTTCCAAAGAAAGGCTTTGTTGACATTTTGAGAGAACATTTTATTATTGATTATTATTTGACCAATAACTACGTCTATAGCTTTGGGTGGATTCAGCTCCTGGAGGTTCTGACTCCATTACAGTTAGTTGCTCACCATGTTTTGAATAATTGGGCAGATTAATATAATAAAATGCTTATCAGGCCAATAGAACGAAAGGGTAAATAAACAATCAAAAGTAACATTGTATTCCTCTGTCGTTCAGTGGATCTCATACAAGGTTTGATACAAGAGTTTGATTTAGTGAACTTTCCTCTGGTTACATTTCTGCACTATGGTATTCCACATGGTAAAGTTGCTTATCATTGAGATGAAACCGGTATGATTTCATCTAACTTGTTCACTGAGCAGAAAGCAGAGCCTGTATGTGTGACTTCTAGCAGTTTTTTAATTGGTGTGTTTGACCCTTCCACTTCTGGACCTTTCCTATATACATGCTCGAACAACAGCCTCATTCAGAGGTGGTGGCATCATTAGTGGCGTCTGCAACATTAATGTTCTTTACAAATGAGGGCGCCTCCATTTGCTCTGTCACGAACCGGGAGTCGGACACAAACGCAGGGCGAAAGAAAGACATTTATTAAACCAAATGTAACTATAACGTGAAAACACGAAACAAGACAGAAGCAAATGTAAGATTGGCTAACGCCAAATAAAGACCAAAAGACACACTGGAAAAATAGGAACTTAAATAATGACAGTGATTAGGGACACAGGTGAGGGCAATAAAGCAACAAAACAAGGGAGAGAGGGCATTAGATTTCACAGACATGGCATCCAACGGCAGCACCGGGTCCACTGATCTGTTGCGTAAACTCATTGGGCCAACAAGGCATGCTGCTCCAGAACCGGTAACCGAACCGTGCAGGACTTTCAGGGCGCTCTCTTACGGCGCGTACTTTTGGCATATTTCTTTATGGTTGGATGTGAAGTGTTCTTTGTATTCAGAGGGTTTGTTTGTCATTACAGTTCCATTAGTTTTGCATTCATTTTATTTGGCTGCCTGGAATGACGTGATACAGCTTCTCAAATGTACTGTACCTTACAGTTTTTTCCGATTGCTAAACGACAGTGGGCACAACTGAAGTCAAATGTGCAAAACTCTAACTACTGTCTGCACTACCAACAGTCACCTGAGCTAAACAGTTAACATCTCCTGCAAAAGTCATTTCAAGCAACACAACTCTTAACACACGTCTCAAAACCGGCTCAGTGCAGCCAAACATTATATACAATCCTCACTGAGATAACACACACTGTCACTCAGAACACACTGAGAGTAAAAACACTAACGTCAAACACCATTACAGAAAATACTAACTTGTTTGTTTTAATAATTTGGGTGAATTCAGAGAAAGCAATATTTTCCTCAAACAAAAGTGACATTCTTTCACATGAATCATTTTAATTTTAGAACATAACAATTTTTGAGGTAAATGAAAATTGGCAGTATACTTCAATAGATATATATTTGTATGTAATTTACGGTGTTACAGTAATGAGGAAAAAAGGTAGAAACTAAAAGTACATACAGTAATTCTAACAAAGAATTGAGGGTCTAATCCTGCCTATCTCCAGAATTAGGCCACAGGTTTTCATCAACATCACATCTAATGTTATGTCTTGCCATACATCTGGGGAACAACCTTCTGGAGTGCCTTATCCATCCCTGGCATTTTTCTGGACTTATGTCCTCACGTCCAGCACTCATGGCTTCCAAAAGAGACATTCGGTCATGTGGGTGGTGACCCAACACTTTCCACCTCTAGGCAGAGAAAAACTCCTCTATTGGGTTGAGGAAGGGTGAATATGGAGGCAGGTACAAAACCATAAACCTGCGATGTGCTGCAAACCAATCTGTGACAGCTGCAGAGTGGTGAAAAGCAACATTATCTATCGCAAACTATGACAAAAACTTGGGTGTTTCTTACTGGCTCCCCCAGTTCTGCTGGCACTAGCTGAGCATAGAGCTGTTCTAGGAAAGCTATACGCCTTTCTGTGTTGTATGGGCCAATGAGTGGTGTGTTGAGTTCTACCTATATATATATATATATATATATATATATATATATATATATATATATATATATATATATATACACACATGTGTTTACTAACAAGTCTAAAACAAGACACCTACTTTGGCTTTGAGCTGAAATTGCAATCAGCAGTTTTGATATGCGCCAAGATGAAATCCATTCTTTTTTGAATGTGTGGTTAACAGTTTTGACAACAGTGTGTTAGCATTTGAACAAAGTGCTGTGAATCCACAGTGTTGTGCAGGTTGTGGTTAAGGTAATGGGATAAGTGTGTATAGTTTTGAAAACTGTGTTCAAGCAATGAAAAGCGAACTAGAGTTTGGTCCACATGAACTGCTGCTGTGCAGACTGTAGTTAGAGTTTTGCACATGTGACTTCAGTTGTGCACACTGTCGTTTAGCAATCGGAAAAAACTGTAAGAATATTCACTGTTAAGAAGTGAGATCTGATTGTCATTGTCATGATTGTAGTCGGGTCATGTCTTGCCTTGTCTGGTTATGCCTCTTTCCTGGTCCTTGTGTGTCATAGTTTTGTGATTTCTCCTCTGTGGTCATTTGACACGTAACACCTGTGTTTGCCCCTCACCTGTGTCTTGTTTATCCTCATTAGTTCTTGTATTTAGTCTGGTCCTTTTGTGTCAGTCTTTGTTGGTTCATTGTTGCTGTCAGTCCTAATTTGTTGTGAGTCTTGCATTTGTTGTTTTCTTAGTATTTGCTCCAGTTCCAAGTCATAGTCATAGTAATATAAATAATGCGCATTTTCAACTTTTGTTAATGTGTCCTGCTTTTCTGCAAGTAAGAGCAATCCTTGACAGTTATTGGTTGTCTAATATTCAGAGAATGGTTTACGGACAACTGCATTTTCTGTAGAGCTTTTCAATGACATAGCTCGATTGGCAATTGCACAGATAATGTGGAGTAAGTGTTTTTAGTTGTTAAATCTTGATCCTATTTCAGTGAATTGGATTTAGATAATTAATTTATAATCCACTTTAGCCACGGAGCGTTGACCCTAAACTCGCTTAAGAGACGAGGAGAATTACGGAAAGAGGACGGGGCAAAAGGAATCGAGACAACAAGGGGACTTGTTCCCATCCTAATGTAAAGATGGAGACTAAACATTCACTGTGTCCTTTGCTCATCAATTTTTAACATCCAACATTTAGGGTCCCTCGCAATCCAAACAACCCGGGAGACAGATGACAGGTTAATGTTTATTCAAGAAATTGAAACACATGGAGCCTTTATTCCTACCTTCGAGTTCAGCCATACGTATATATAAATATATATATATATATATATATATATACAAATATAAAGCAATGACACATGAAACATTCCTTCCATCTTTAAACATAAAGGCTCACTAGGATGTAAGCATTCCTGAAGAACATTTCATAGTTTGAAATCCAAAAACTGGTTCCAACCATCTACAATATATGTGGAATATGTGACTGAAGTAAATCCAAATAATAAAAAGCTTTAAAAATGGTTGTTCCAGGTCAAACATCTAAATACTATTTTTTGAATTTGTTTTTTTCTTTTGGGAAGTAGCCTGGGGCCTGGAAAACCAAGCATCCATTGCTCCAAATGTGGGAAGTACTGTGGTGTCTGCGTCTGTGTCTGTGTTTGTGTGTGCATGTGTGTGTGTGTGTGTGTGTGCATGTGTGTGTGTGTTGTGTGTGTGTGTGTGTGTGTATGTGTGTGTGTGTGTGTGTGTGTGTGTGCATGTGTGTGTTGTGCGTGTGTGTATGTGTGTGTGTGTGTGTTGTGCACAGGCCTCCCCACTGACAGGTTTATTTGTTTCTCCCGGGCCCCTGGCTATGGTCACGGATTCCCTCTTGGGCTTGTTCAGTGTGAAACCAAATCCCTTAATTAATCCTCTAAATGTCCTCCACCTTTTCTACCATTAAAGCAATTACACTATTAGCGGCCATGCGGTCTGAAGACTGTCTAATGGGCGTGGGGTAACTGGTGCCTGACCGGGTTGTTGTTTCAGGCTGTGGGACTCCATGACCAGTGGGAGACATTCAGGCTTCTACGTGCAGAACATGTGTGTCCATCACGTGGGTTTGACAGCAGAGTGTTTATTTAACTTCCTGTTAACACTCCATATTAACTTACCCTATTTACTATATAGGTAACACATTACTACTACTATCATTAACTTACATTTTCGTAGTAACATAGATATTTATATGTAACTTATATGTAAGTTATATTTTATACTAGATGCTGTTTCTCTCTTCTTAAGTTCCTGGGGCAAACCTGACAGGAAAAGAAATCTGTCATTTGTCCCAAATGGGTCCGAGCAGAGAGGACGCTGTGGAAGACTGTTGCTGCAGTGGTTCCTCCTCCAGGTTGGGAACTTAATATAAGCATGTACAAAGGAGTTCTTAATGCTTTTTGTGTTTAAAGGGTGTGTGTGTAGAACTTCCTCTGTATTTATTCGGTCATAAAATAACAGAAATGTTGATTGGAGAATATAATAGGAATAATTTATTAAAATATACACACAAAAAAAAAAAAATTCTCAAGCAAAGTTCTCTGCTTGGCTTTGCCACATTCAAGCAAATTAGTTAAGCAAAAAGCAAAAAGTTATCTTTTGTGTTTCATTTGCCTGGTGCAATCACCCAATACTCCAAAAGTTACTACAGCAACAGATTACAGGGTAACATACCTTTCACATTCACTGTGCTTATAAAATGCCAGGAAAAACTAACATTAGCCCAGTACAAATAAAGACAGAATAACTTCACCAAGGCAGGCAGAAAAAACATGCAAATTGATGCGTTCTCAAATGTCAATTAAATCTTGTTAGTTCTATAAACGATAATACTGTTTGTTCTCCGTTATGTTCACACCAGCTAGCAGGAATAATTTCATGATAATTTTATCCAGCCAGACTGAGAAATATTAAGCAATAAGTAAACGGAATTAAAAAATATCCATATCTGAAAAGAATAGCTCAATGTTTGACATAAATATTTGTAGGCCCAGATTTCAACAGTTAGTGTGGCTCTTACACTGGCAGTACCCACAAACTGTAAGCATCAACTCCCCAACTGCCAATGTTAGCTTAGCAAGCAGCAAAGAGAAATAATGATGAAATTAATAGAATGAACTAGGTCCAGATAAAATAGTCCACATTTTATTAGAAATCACATCACTTAATCCGTATGTGAATGTGATTCAAAGGGTATCATCATTAGAAGACACCGGTTTAGACATGTTTGGTTCAATGTCATATGTAACCATGATTCTGAACATGTTGTTGATGATGACTGTGTTGTCAGATGTAAAGTCACTTAGCTTGCTAGTAGTACCTGGTCAGCCATAGTAGAAATATACAGAGATATGCAATCATCTTAAGTCTACGTATGTCCCAGTCTGATGTCGATTAGGTTCACCTGAAGCAATGTTTCCCGGGAATACCTGACTGTAAGATATAACTGACCTTTGCCCTCTGACCTTCATGGGTTAGCCAGCTTATATTGACGAGCAGGCTGACTACCTCCACTAACAGCACATCAGTGTGCTATCACACTCACAGCCTACTCTATTATCAATCAATCAGACCCACCTCACTCTAGCCTCCATTTCTCTCCTCCGTCTATGGAGTGTCTACATTCCAATTCCATCTAATGACAGGCAGCAGCTTTTCCACCTAATTTCGGTTGAGATGGCCTCAGTTGAGATGGCCTCAGATGAGATGGCTTCAGATAAGATGGCCTCAGTTGAGATGACCTCAGTTGAGATGGCCTCAGTTGAGCTGGCCTCAGTTGAGATGGCCTCAGTTGAGGTGGCCTTAGTTGAGGTGGCCTGAGTTGAGATGGCCTCGGTTGAGATGGCCTCGGTTGAGATGGCCTCGGTTGAGATGGCCTCAGTTGAGATGGCCTCAGTTATAATGGCCTCAGATGAGATTGCTTCAGATGAGATGGCCTCAGTTCAGATGGCCTCAGTTGAGGTGGCCTGAGTTGAGATGGCCTCAGTTGAGATGGCCTCAGTTGAGGTGGCCTGAGTTGAGATGGCCTCAGTTGAGATGGCCTCAGTTGAGATGGCCTCAGATTAGATGGCCTCAGATTAGATGGCCTTGTCATCTCACATGCTTTTAACTGGTGACAGCAGTGTACGTAATGACAATGTTAATAAAAGGTAATTTTCCACAAAGTCCACAAAGTTCAAAATGTTTTAATTGGTTTGTAAATATATACTTTCCAGAGCATTGAGAATACCTCCTCCCCACCCATAAGAACAATTCACAAATATCAATAGCTGTGTCAAATAGCATGGTTTTATGTCTCAGTTGATGGTACTCAGGGCTACAGACCAGAAGGTTAAGGGTTTACCATCGTTCCAAGTTCACTCTCTCTACCTGACCACCATGGTCTAGTTCACTCTCTCTATCTGACCACCATGGTCGAGTTCACTCTTTCCACCTGACCACCATGGTCTAGTTCACTCTCTCTACCTGACCACTATGGACAAGTTCACTCTCTCTACCTGACCACCACGGTCGAGTTCACTCTTTCCACCTGACCACCATGGTCTAGTTCACTCTCTCTACCTGACCACCATGGTCTAGTTCACTCTCTCTACCTGACCACCACGGTCGAGTTCACTCTTTCCACCTGACCACCATGGTCTAGTTCACTCTCTCTACCTGACCAGCATGGTCTAGTTCACTCTCTCTACCTGACCACCATGGTCTAGTTCACTCTCTCTACCTGACCACCACGGTCTAGTTCACTCTCTCTACCTGACCACCATGGTCTAGTTCACTCTCTCTACCTGACCACCACGGTCGAGTTCACTCTTTCCACCTGACCACCATGGTCTAGTTCACTCTCTCTACCTGACCACCATGGTCTAGTTCACTCTCTCTACCTGACCACCATGGTCTAGTTCACTCTCTCTACCTGACCACCATGGTCTAGTTCACTCTCTCTACCTGACCACCACGGTCTAGTTCACTCTCTCTACCTGACCACCACGGTCTAGTTCACTCTCTCTACCTGACCAGCATGGTCTAGTTCACTCTCTCTACCTGACCAGCACGGTCTAGTTCACTCTCTCTACCTGACCACCATGGTCTAGTTCACTCTCTCTACCTGACCACCATGGTCTAGTTCACACTCTCTACCTGACCACCATGGTCTAGTTCACTCTCTCTACCTGACCACCATGGTCTAGTTCACTCTCTCTACCTGACCACCACGGTCTAGTTCACTCTCTCTACCTGACCACCACGGTCTAGTTCACTCTCTCTACCTGACCAGCATGGTCTAGTTCACTCTCTCTACCTGACCAGCATGGTCTAGTTCACTCTCTCTACCTGACCACCATGGTCTAGTTCACTCTCTCTACCTGACCACCATGGTCTAGTTCACTCTCTCTACCTGACCACCACGGTCTAGTTCACTCTCTCTACCTGACCACCATGGTCTAGTTCACTCTCTCTACCTGACCACCACGGTCTAGTTCACTCTCTCTACCTGACCACCAAGGTCTAGTTCACACTCTCTACCTGACCACCACGGTCTAGTTCACTCTCTCTACCTGACCACCACGGTCTAGTTCACTCTCTCTACCTGACCACCACGGTCTAGTTCACTCTCTCTACCTGACCACCATGGTCTAGTTCACTCTCTCTACCTGACCACCATGGTCTAGTTCACTCTCTCTACCTGACCACCATGGTCTAGTTTACTCTCTCTACCTGACCACCACGGTCTAGTTCACTCTCTCTACCTGACCACTATGGACAAGTTCACTCTCTCTACCTGACCACCACGGTCTAGTTCACTCTCTCTATCTGACCACTATGGTCTAGTTCACTCTCTTTGCCTGTCTTCCTCACAATGTCCCTACTTGGAGCCCTACTGTACATTTACTGCACATTTACTGCACATTTATTGCCCATTTACTGCATATTCACTGTACATTTACACACCCCACACTCTCCACTCTCTTCTGTAGTGCCGCAGACGGACTACAAGACTAAACCCAACTCCCCTCCTTTGCTGTGGTCCGTATCTTCAACCAGGGAGGCTTGATTTGATTAAGCCCTGAGCTGTGTGGTTTTAGGCAGGGGGTCCTACAGTAGAGTACAGGGTAAATAGATGCTGAGGAGACAGTACTCCTGTATAAAGTCAGTCAGTGGGGTTTAAAGGGTACGCCAAGGATAAGTGTACCCTCTGCCTGGTGCGCTAATAACCGTCAGCCCTGATCCAACTCTTCTGAAAGGATCATTTAACCCTCTTTCTCCTCCTAGGATTGGATTTGATGTGCTGGCTGGTTAATGTACTAGAGTAGCCTTAATGAAATCTGAAGGCAGGCTAGGGAGGAGAAAAGGTCTGGCTGTGGAGCTGCAGGAACCACACAATTGGCAAAATTATTTGAGAAAAACTCTGGAAGCAAAAGAATGAGCTGCTTCTTTTAATTTTCTCCCCGGCCATCGGCCATAGACGGACGCGTCTGGGGCATCTTGGCCCGATCCGAACAGTCTGATGGGACTAACAAAAGCCAGCAGCCCCTGGGTTTATCTATGTGAGCTCCCCCATAATAAAGTGAATGCAGACGGGCACCGCGACTCTAATTGAATTTCCTGGATGTCCTATTGGGTCGTCTCACCTGAAGCATTGTTACCTCACGGGTTTTGTCATTACTGCTGGCCGGGGACATCAGACTCAGACCCAGATTCAGCATCTGCACAGAGCCGAGTCTGACGGTGATGCTGTTGCTGCTGCTTTTATATGAGATAGACGGAAGAGGACAACGAATAACAATGAGAGACGGAGATAGAGCGGAGGAAATGAAACTGTAGTGCTGTTTGTACTATCAGCCGCTCCGATTCCGTGCAGTATGTGTACACAGGTCGTTATTTGAAACTGTGCGTGTGTTTGTGTACACGTGCAATCACGTGTGGCTGCGTGCATTAGTGCGTGATATCTGTCGAGCGTCTGAGTGTGTGTGTGTGTGTGTCAAGTGCGGAGTACTTGACCTTCAGGGAGGCAAGGTTGCATTGCAGGGCACAGCTGGTGAGAGGAGAAGTTGACAAGTTGCTCTCTGAATTAATGATACAAGCCAAGGTCAAGTACATAGCTGATTATGCACCTCATCTTGTTCAGCCAGGGAGGGGAAAAGAAACAGCGGAGAACACAGGAGCACACCTGGAGACCTGATTTGGATCATACTCCGACGCCCCAGGTGATGTCACAAGTCAAAGCCAATTATTTTGTCCGCTTTTGTTGACCGAAGTTCGACGTGTAGAACATAAATTCAGCTTCTGCTCTCTATGGGCAGGTCCGATTTCATGTCATGAATCTTATTCTGGAAATGTGTTACTGCTTGTGAGAGCTTACATGCCAACACTGAAGTCCAACAACTGAATTAGTTACATTTAAAACAGTTATGGTATTCATTTATATGTTTGGAGCAAAACTGACTAACAAGATTCTCCCCAAAACATGGCAACATGCCATTCTCTGGGCCCGTGCCACATGACTCTCCATCCAGTCACATGACAATCCATCTAGTCACATGACTCTCTATCTCCTTGCAGCCGAGACCAGCCAAAGATGGATTGGAAGTGGAAAAGGTACTTAAGCCGAGGATTAAAATAAGGAAACCGTGCATTTCCAGTTGCCGCTTGTCTCTGCCCTGATGCCTTCCCCCTCCTGCACGGCTGTGAAGCCCAGCCGAGTGTGAGGAGATCGGTCTCGGAGACAGAATAACATCCTGGAAACATGTAATCAGGATGGGACCACTGTTCATTTGGGATGTTAGTGCAGTGAAGTGGGTAATGATATGGGAACCTGCTTCCTCTTCTCTTGTCTTCCCCCTCTCTCTCTCTCTCTCTCTCTCCCTCTCTCTCTCTCTCTCTCTCTACATGCGGCAGATGGGTATCTGTGACTGGGCTCATCGCCTCTCACTTCCCTTCCTTCTTCTCGCTCGCCGGAGTCACTTCTGCACAACAGCTTTTCGCCAGAAGAAATTGAAGAAGGTGGGGAAAGATGAAAGGTGCATATTACCCTGTTCGTGTTGTTGACTGGCCCTTTACAGCCGAGCTGGAAAATCAGTCTGAAACACAGGTGGACACGAGCAATTAGGCCGCATTCGCAAAGTTTGGCCATATCTTTTAAGCATGTTTTAATCATGTTCAGAGCACTTAAGAGTGTACATTCCAGCACTTTTAATGCTTTTGTGTCAGTGAAATGTGTCAAAGTAGAGTTGTGTAGGTTGTGTATAAGCGAGATTTATAATTGGGAAGAGTGTATTTCTAGCTCCCTGTTGTAGGAGGTTGGGGAGGAAAAATGAAATGTTCCGGGTTGTTATTCTGTGTTAGAATGAATACTTCACACTGTCTTCACACCTTTAAATAAGGTTCCTGCAGCGCCCCCTAGAGGTAAAGCTAAAAACAGACAGTCTCCTGGTAGCAGGAAGCAAGTGAAACGATTCTGAGGTGAGATATTGGGTCCAAAGCTTCTTTAACAACAAAATCCTGTGTTCTATCTTTCTTATGTGACTATATCCATGAAATATCCAGACAATTAGGGCTACACAATTCCCAGAAAATTCTGCTGGTAACCAAGCGGTGTGAACATCTGACGAGTTACTGGAAAGTTGCTAGATTGAATCACAGAGACGACAAGGTGATGAATCGTTTGTTCTGTCCTTGTGAAGGACTGTTAACAGAAACTGATCTTTGCTGTATATGGAAATAGGTCCTGGTAAAACAAGGGTCAATATATTCAAGGTCTGGTTCAGCAGTCAGAAGCAGAGATAGGATGACACATACACTTAATATTGATGTAGAGGCTTAGGTATTTTATCTAAAGTGAAACTCTGACGAGTGTAGTTATGTAGTTGCAAAAAATCTGGATATAAATATTTCCAGGTATCTAAAAAATGTGTAGACTAGTGTGGAGTCAGACTCATCCAATCTTTAGCGTGGTAGAGTGTGTGGTCTGGTGTGGGGTCAGCATCATCCATTCATTGGCGTAGTAGAGTGTGTGGTCTGGTGTGGGGTCAGCATCATCCATTCATTGGCGTAGTGGAGTGTGTGGTCTGGTGTGGGGTCAGACTCATCCATTCTTGAGCGTAGTAGAGTGTGTGGTCTGGTGTGGGGTCAGCATCATCCATTCATTGGCGTAGTGGAGTGTGTGGTCTGGTGTGGGGTCAGACTCATCCATTCTTGAGCGTAGTAGAGGGTGTGGTCTGGTGTGGGGTCAGCATCATCCATTCATTGGCGTAGTAGAGGGTGTGGTCTGGTGTGGGGTCAGACTCATCCATTCTTGAGCGTAGTAGAGTGTGTGGTCTGGTGTGGGGTCAGCATGTTATGTAATTACTTAGATGATGTAAAACGAAGACTAACTGATTTGGGATATTAATTATATTTTTCACAAACAAATATGGATAATTTATCACCAAACTGTCCCCGGTGTGTGAAATCTTGTTGGATGTTTTGCATTATAATCTGGTTCCATTTTGGTTCAACGTTTTTTTCCTGGATCTTGAAAGTTCACATCTTCCTGACATTGAAAAGACAGGTTCACGCTGATAATAGGAATTAGCAAGTTCCTGTGCATATAAACTACAGTTGTTTGGCGCAGAAATAACACTTAGGAGCGTGCCTGTCTAACATTGACACATTTATAATGACACATCAGAACTGCACCGCAGGTATCAGAGAAGTGTGGTGAATGAAGTAACTTTTCCTCATCTGTTTTTGCGCTATTCGTACAATTCTGTATGTTTTACGACAACAGAATTGTACGACAGTGCAACGAAACCTGGAAAACAAGCACAACTACTTTCTGTTAGATTTTTTAGGGGTTTACAAAGTCATTTCAGCTATGTGAAATCCTCAATCCTAGTTAACAGATCAGTTATGTTAAGTTATGATGCCTCTACAGTCTGTCTCGCTACATCACATTGCAAACAGAATGTCTGTATTTAATATAACATTCAATCGTGCATCTCCGTACCTAAGAGTGTAAAACTAACAATGCGTGATGAAGAGCCGGTCTCTGTAGTAATGTGGAAGGGAATACATTTTTGTTCCCTTTTACTAAAATTCCAAACAAATATCCCCATGTTGGTTCAACAAGTAGCAGGACGTGTTTACATGTGAACCCATTCTATCCTCACATGAATGTGACTAAGAGGGTTGACTAATAACCTCCAGAAATCAGGCGTGCACAACACAACACGATATAAGTCCTGCAAAGTCTCCCAAATGGTATATCGCTATGCAACCAGAACACCTCGCCTCAAAACTATTTCCCACTCAAAGAAAACTTCATCCATACAATAGGAACTGTGGCGGGGAGGGAGGGAGGTATTGACTTTTCGATGATTCAATTAAAATTTCATCAGATGTGTTCTTTTCTTCTTTTAGAAGAAACCAGAGTACAGAATATCTATGTATTAAAGATTGAAAAAATACAATATTCCCATAGCCTCCAAAAAACCCGCCAACTTGAGACCAGAAATGAATAGAAGTAATCACACCTCATGCCACAATGCCCTACAACAATATCAGTCTTAGGTTAGGATAGGATTAGGAGAATATTACTGCTACCATCGAACATCTCAAGTGGTCAGAATTACAGAATTGTGGGTAGTGAGGTTTATGACTTGTGTGTGGTGAGGTTTATGACTTGTGTGTGGTGAGGTTTATGACTTGTGTGTGGTGAGGTTTATGACTTGTGTGTGGTGAGGTTTATGACTTGTGTGTGGTGAGGTTTATGACTTGTGTGTGGTGAGGTTTATGACTTGTGTGTGGTGAGGTTTATGACTTGTGTGTGGAGAGGTTTATGACTTGTGTGTGGAGAGGTTTATGACTTGTGTGTGGTGAGGTTTATGACTTGTGTGTGTGTGGTGAGGTTTATGACTTGTGTGTGGTGAGGTTTATGACTTGTGTGTGTGTGGTGAGGTTTATGACTTGTGTGTGGTGAGGTTTATGACTTGTGGGTGGTGAGGTTTATGACTTGTGGGTGGTGAGGTTTATGACTTGTGGGTGGTGAGGTTTATGACTTGTGTGTGGTGAGGTTTATGACTTGTGTGTGGTGAGGTTTATGACTTGTGGGTAGTGAGGTTTATGACTTGTGTGTGGTGAGGTTTATGACTTGTGTGTGGTGAGGTTTATGACTTGTGGGTAGTGAGGTTTATGACTTGTGTGTGGTGAGGTTTATGACTTGTGTGTGCTGAGGTTTATACATTCTTAGTTTCCTTAATCAAGCAAATGTTATTGAACGCCATGTTTGGGTTTTTTAGAGGGATAGATAACACCAATGGGATTAGCTGTTGTGGCAAAAAAAACCTTTGTGATTTGTTCCGAGCACCATTCCAATGGTATCTGTTCCGGTCAGTGATTCCAGGGTTCTGAAGTCTTTCTTCATGTCTGTCCATGGTACTGAAATATCCTTCTATAACTCAGTTACTATCGGCAACACACTCAAAAAAAATCCTGCTTATATTTCATATTATCAAATCATCTTCGCTACTTCTGGTGATATCTGTATCTATAAAAAACACTTTTTCAGGAGTTAATAGCTAGATTGTATTACATGACTGAGTGACATTTACAGCGCAGCCAGCGCGGATGTAATACATAATACAGCACATCGTGTAAGTGCCTGTGTAATACTTTATACAGCACATCGTGTAAGTGCATGTGTAATACTTTATACTCACCTGGGAAATATTCCCCGGGGAAATAAATTCAATTACATCCAACATCTCAAAAGCAATTATGCCAGCTGTCAGATGTATACTGAGACATCACTTGAAATAGAGAGACGTATTTACACCAAAGGGACACACGGCTATGGGAGGACTGCTATGTTCGTCTCATCCAGCCGTGCTTTAAGACCAGCCTTCCCTCATTGAGCCCGTGTTGATCGGTAACTGGGAGGGCCAATTCATCCAGCATTGTGGGCTAATTCAGACCTCGGGGGCACTTGTCTGCATCCCGCCGGCTCGGCTCGCAGCCTCACACTCTTATGGCCTTTCAAGACTGTAATGTTCTCCCAATCAGGGGAACGTGATTGCCTAGCTACCTGCTCAAATCATGCAATCCCATAATTACAGCTTCTCTCCTCTTAGAGACAGATTCTCATTGACAACCAGCACAGGCTGTGATGTGTGGCTGGCTGAGACTGTTACCAGGCTGCACCGATCCGGATGGAATATTGAGCTTCCGCCTAAATTATCCAAAACTCCCCGTTTCTCACAAATGCGAGTTATATTTCTTGGCTGGATCTCTTCTGGCTCTTCTCAGGGGTCAGCGTAGGGATACGTTTTCAAAACGTTTCTTTACAGTTTGTTCACATCCCGAAAACATATATATATCGATTGTCGATTGAATAAAACCTCACACAGTTCATACGTAACGATTGGTAAATAACAGAGATAAACAAGACGGGATAAACAGTGGCGTTATTGTTTATCAGATCTGGCATATGGTTGCATTCTGCAGTTGTCAAAATGTCTACTAACTGGCAGATTTGCCCAGCGTGCCAAGACAACGGAGATGAACAGCAGGGCAGCGCAGCCGTGTCAGTTTGACATCGTTCACCAGAACAGAGTCTAACACTTAGGAGACGCACCAAGCTTTCCTAACACCTGCATCTTTTCAACTACACTGGCTTATGTTCATAAGGCTTTTGTTTTCGTCTTCTTCCTTTTGAAAGTTTTTCCGAGGCTTTATGTATTCACTGCAGTCACTCTGATCCGAGTCCAGCTGTTCAGGACTTCGTGGGGTTCGGTTGAAGAGAGAAAAAAGCCCTGGAGGCTGTCATCCCAGTCACACGGTGTAAAACTTTTCATCAGCATTGTCATTATTTTTGGTGTTTAACCGTCACAATTGGAGAGCTTCAGACAACACACCTGAATCACGATAACAACTGCCGACTCCATTTCATATAGAACCGCCGGCAGTAACTTCAACGCTTTGGCTCCGCCTACAACCTGCCTATTGGACAAATCCATTTAGGAGAATGTCATTGAAGCGGGTCTTCATGGTAGAATTGTGATTAATTAAGTAAACACTCGAAGTCTAGAACTAAAAATGTGAAATTGCCCACAATGCTCCAGGATCATTGCTCAACCGTGGTAGCTACTCTTCTGTAAGAATTACAAGTGGAGAAATATTTTACAATCTGTTTAATATTTTGCAAGTATGTAACTTTCAGTTTTTTCCTTTTAACAATTTTGAAGTGTTCACTTAATAAAGTTAAAACAGCCTTCACATTCAAGTCGGTAAATAAACAGACGCACAGCTCCACCCAGATACACAAACCCAGCAAGAAGCACCTCGGTCCAGACCAACCTGAATCTACAAGACACAAGCAAAGTCACTCACCAGCTGATTCTTAAACAGTCAAGATGCTGATCGAAAACAGCATCCCGGTTTACTGGTTTGTCCTTTATTCACCTCAGTTGGAGTTCATTCATTGATCCACTACAATACTTCAGCACAATTGTAACAGCTGGTGGGGGCCTGTGTTCTGCTGGCTGCTACATGGTCACAGTTTTTTTTGGTTCTGTTTTCATGCTATTTTATTAGTCTCACCGGTATCTCGTTTAGTGTCTTGTCTGCCCCTCTTAACGTCCGCATTCAAGCTCCTCCTATCCCCGTGTTTTTGGCAGTCATTATTTCACGTGCTTTAGGTCTAGTCTTACGTCAGTCTGTTTGTATGTTTATTAAAGACTGACGTTCACTTACCCCTGTTCCTGTGTCTTTGTTCCTAAGGAACATTAGAACAATGCCAGTCCAAGCCCAGCACATCTGAACATTATCAAATCCTGCTGGGAGGCCTTCAAACAACCTTCGTCTCTGGCTGAGTGTTGTCCGTCGCATTAACTCACCCTCCATGTTCAGAGTGAACAAGTTCACAGTGAGAATCACCGTGCATCTCCTCAACCACAAGACACAAGAAAACATTCAAATATTCCGCTGACACACTAACAAAAAAAGCATTTCTTTGACAGTGGCTAATTACCCTGTCACGTCTAAGACGTAAGCCTCAATTAGGAAGTCATTTTCTCAACAGGCCCCTGAGACTTCAGTTTTCGTGCTATCTGTGGTGGTGGCGCTCTGACAATCACGTAGATTAGACAAATTATCGGTGCTATTTGATCATAAACCCATCCTGTACCAAGTGTTAACAAGCTGAATGAGAGGAGCGCAGGTCACGGGGTCACGTATTGGATCGTTATGACGGGCCATTGGCTGCAGAATGAGGCAAAACATGGGAAATGACTTTCTTTGGGGAGTTGAGAGAGCGAGCGAGGACAGGGGAGAGAGAGTAAGAGAGAGAGAAAGCGAGAGAGAGAGGTGGAGAGAGAGAGAGAGAGAAGTGGAGAGAGAGAAAGAGAGATAGGTGAAGAGAGAAGGGGCGAGTGCGTGAGAATGACAAATACAATGGCATTAAGGTTAGCCAACTGTCAGAAATGTGATGGAAGTTAGAGGCACGGAGGCAGACAGCTTCCTCTTTACCTTGCCGATAATTGCATTGACTTTCAGAGGCAGCCATATCACATTTCTGCAGGACACAAAGAACAGGCAACCTGCATGTGCTGTAATGAGCTTTTTGATTAAGAAGGAGAAATCCGCTGGAGGGGAAAACATTCTTGTGAGAAAGGAGTAATTTCTCTCCTGCTACGGCGCTGGTAGTGTATGGGCGCACAGAGAGTGAGGAAAGAAACAATAAATGGCATCTGTAGACATATTGGAGAGCCCCAAACGCCCTCATACCAAAACCAGAGCCATTTACCCAGCTGGGAAGCCAAAACTAGGACTGCTGTTTGACACTTACACGTCAGAGTGCATTGTTATTCAGAATGGGATAGCTGTTTATCCTCAAATGCAGCTATCAGAGACAACCTGGGTGACATCAGAGAATGGAATGGGGGAGATGATGTGAATTCATGTGTGGGATGAAAATGTGCACAACCACTGAGGGGAGAGGGCGGGGTGGGTATTAGGACAGTGTGGAGAGGGGTGGGTAGGGGTGTACCTATGAGGAGAGAGACCACAGTATGATATACCACTGAGGAGAGAGACCACAGAATGATATACCACTGAGGAGAGAGACCACAGAATGATATACCACTGAGGGGAGAGACCACGGTATGATATACCACTGAGGGGAGAGACCACAGTATGATATACCACTGAGGAGAGAGACCACAGAATGATATACCACTGAGGGGAGAGACCACAGAATGATATACCATTGAGGGGAGAGACCACGGTATGATATACCACTGAGGGGAGAGACCACAGAATGATATACCATTGAGGGGAGAGACCACGGTATGATATACCACTGAGGGGAGAGACCACAGAATGATATACCATTGAGGGGAGAGACCACGGTATGATATACCTCTGAGGAGAGAGACCACGGTATGATATACCTCTGAATCCATCTGAAATTAATCTTATGTGCTTTTTGCCAGTCAGTGGAATAAGGAAAGCATGTGTGTGTTGGCCCATTGTTAGATCAAGCAGGTAAACAGATTTCTCATGGAAATAAGGCCGAGGTGCTCAGTAGAGTAAGTTGATTAAGAGGAAGCACTTAGCTGCATGTGGCTGCCATAATCACGGGAAAGGGTGACACATTGATGTAGAGGAAGACGGAGGTGGGGGAGAAGACGAGGGAGGAGGAAGAGGGAGTCGATGGCACTGGGCTGGCCTCCTGGGCTGGTCTCCTGGGCCAAAGCTCCATCTATAAATGTTTGAAAGTGCACCGGTGACAGCAGGCCTCATATTAATGAAGAGAAAGAGAGAGAGAGAGAGAGAGAGAGAGAGAGGAAGGGAGGGAGGGATGGGGAAAGGAGGAGGACGTCCAGGGACCTTTGTCAGCGTAATTCAGAAATTGCATATTTTAGGGATGTTGGCAAAAACCACGTCAATATTGTCTGTGGTTAGTTGCTTAACATTGCTTAGGTTGTGACAAACCTTCTTGAAGAATAATGTTGTTCTGTGGTAGTAAAATGCCTTTCAGGAATTTTCATGTTTTTTTGGCACCCTAAAAAATAATTTTTGTCCTGTGTGTCACTGAAATACCAAACACATACCAAACACATGAAATACCAAACACATACCAAACAAACACATGAAATACCAAGCACATGTTACTGCCTATTTCTGTGGGACTGAGGCTATGACTGACAACATCCTGCCTCCTTGAAATGAAAAGTGTGTGTCTCATTATGTTATTGATGGACAATATGACAGAAGTAAAATAATCTAAAATTAACGAACATCATATCAGGGGATTCTATAAACAATGTTCGAATTCCGATCTCAAAACGCCAAAATAAATCATCACATTTTTGGAGTTTGAGAATTGTTGTGTGAAATCGACTGTGGCACATCTTCTGGCAACATTTTCACTTGCGGAGTTCAATTGCTGTCATTGTCAAGGGCAGGAAGGAAGACCCTGTCAGCCAGGTTAATAACAGACTAGAAGAAGATTAAGTTTTAAAGCACAGAGACGAGTGGCAGAGACCCCACGACCCATAAAATCAATCTCTCCTGACAACGGGAGAGGAAATGGGTGCCTAGCATTGCTCTGCTTTGATTACTATCTAGAGAGGGGACGGCCTCGTTCTGAGGTCCTGATCGATACGGATCTATACAAAAAAATGAACAGTCAAATGCACTTACGCGCTTGAGCCGGGGAAAAGCATTAACGGCAGGTGAAAGAAAGACCTTTTCAATGGATTCGTAAAAGCCATTATACACTCACATATATATATATATATATCTCTCTATATATATATACGTATTTGTTGTTGCATTTTCTAGGGCTGTCTAAATGTTCCGCTTTAAGAACATGTCGTGTGTTTCCCTGCAGTTATTAATGACTGCGGGATGAATGCAGAACATTTGTTAACGTTCATATGCATATTTTGAACATTACAGACACTTTATGTTGATAACAATTGATCGCCACCGCTCACTGTGGACTCTGAAACCCACCGTTATCGTTATGCTTCACCCTTGACCCTGCATACATCACAACCCTGCAACCCGTGTCACCCCATAATCTGAATCTCATACAGTGTTTCACTCAGCTAGATGGGCGCGGTGAACCCTCGCCTCGGAATCTTCCCGATTAACGGTCGCCTTCTGCTTTCGCCGTTTCTGCTTCGTGTCTTAGGTGTCCTGCGACCTAAATGGATGCGGGAATCTGTGTGGCGTGGCGGCATATGTAAATGGAAGACGCTAAATTGTTTTCCATTTATTCTCAAGGTCCCCAATCTCCACCTCTTGGGTTGAAGAGATAAAGTGCTATGCAGGGAGGCGGTGGGGACGTGTGAGGTAATATGCCATTGGTTGGATCAGTACCAAGGTCACAAGGCACTTGTACCAAGAACCCTTTATGACTAAGTTGCAGTGACATATGATCAGAGTGCCTGACTAGAGTTCAGCCAAGTGAGAAGGAGGAACAGGGTGGTGTTTCATATTCCAGCCCTGATGAGGAATTCATGCCCCATGAACAATTGCCCTTGTATTTAAATGTGAACATAAGGCACAGTGAAGCATGGTGAAGCACAGTGAAGCACAATGAAGCACGATGGAGCATAGTGAAGCACAGTGAAGCACAGTGGAGAATAGTGAAGCACAGTGAAGCACAGTGAAGCATAGTGAAGCCCAGTGAAGCATAGTGAAGCACGGTGAAGCACAGTGAAGCATAGTGAAGCACGGTGAAGCACAGAGAAGCATGGTGAAGCACAGAGAAGCATAGTGAAGCACGGTGAAGCACAGAGAAGCATGGTGAAGCACAGAGAAGCACAGCATGGTGAAGCACAGTGAAGCACAATGAAGCACGATGGAGCATAGTGAAGAATAGTGAAGCCCAGTGAAGCATAGTGAACACAGTGAAGTACAGTGAAGCATAGTGAAAAGCATGATGAAAACGGTTTTCTTCCTCTGTCCTCTTTAGCTCTTTTGTTTTAACACTTCGTTGCCAGACGAGCTGTCATGGGACCGGCAGAAGAGACGGACAGGGACGCCGCTGTAGAATTTCACAACAACAGAACAGGCAATTAGGATGATGAGTTCTGTTGGATGCTTAGACAGTTAGAGAGAAGAAACAGTGGCCATCAGATAGACATCCATCGTCTCGTCTTCATCATCTGCAGTCACGGAGGAAGAGTGTGGAGCTGCCATCAGAGCTAGATTTAGCTGATGACTCACTGTAGTAGGGGGTGTAGGCAGTGTGTAGACAGTGTGTAGGCAGTGTGTAGGCAGGGTGTAGGCAGGGTGAAGGCAGTGTGTAGACAGTGTGTAGGCAGTGTGTAGACAGGGTGTAGGCAGTGTGTAGCCAGGGTGTAGGCAGGGTGTAGGCAGTGTGTAGACAGTGTGTAGGCAGTGTGTAGCCAGGGTGTAGGCAGGGTGTAGGCAGTGTGTAGACAGGGTGTAGGCAGTGTGTAGGCAGGGTGTAGGCAGGGTGTAGGCAGGGTGTAAGCTGGGTGTACGCAGGTTGTTGGAAGGTATGAATTGGTGTTTGGAACAAGAGATATGTCATGTGGCAGTGAGGTGGTGTGGAGAACGTGCTGACCTCACAGTCACATAAAGATAAACTATTCCCCCGCAGCCTGAATACAATGTACATATCTGCCCCAGTTACTGGCTTCTAATGAATGTGTGAGTGAGTGAGTGAATGTGTGTGTGTGTGTGTGAGTGAGTGAGCGTGTGAGTGAGTGTGAGTGAGTGAGAGTGAGTGAGCGTGTGAGTGAGTGTGTGAGTGAGAGTGAGTGAGTGAGTGAGTGTGTGAGTGAGTGTGTGAGTGAGTGAATGTGTGTGTGTGTGTGTGAGTGAGTGAATGTGTGTGTGTGAGTGTGTGAGTGAGAGTGAGTGTGAGAGTGAGTGAAGGACAATCTTAATGTATAATAATGTATCTTCTTGTTCTGGAGGAGCTGGATTTAGCTGCCAGTCATTAACAGTGTGAGGATTGATATTCACCACTTTAGTACTGCCTACTGACAGTATGAGCCAATGTGGACTGAACGCCTATTGGTGGAGCACATGTCATTATTAATCCAGACACATGTTTGTCCAGATGCAAAGATTTTGTTTAAAGACACAACAGCCTTATCTACTGTCAATCCTTGGACTTTGTGTACAGTTGTTGCCCAAGCTAGTTTTAACGGAAATTGTCGTCGCAGTCCTCCACTATTGGTTACTCTATCCTCAGAGGAGGGAAGCATATTCGGAACGTTGTTTGTCTGAATGATAATTACGCAGTATTTGTAGAGTACGGAGCACAGCATTCTACTTAGAGTGCTGTTTTACAAAGGCTATGGCCATACAGTTATCTCCTGAGCATTTTAATGGAAATAAGAGTCACTGGGCTTTGGCCAACGGACATCAAATTATATTCAATGGGGTTACATTAGATGCCATTTAATGTTGTCCCGTTTTTGTTCCCATTTTTCTCTGCCTTTCTGTGTCTCTCTGTTAGAAAACACGTCCCTTTTATTGCTGCCTACCTTGTCATGGGGAACGCAGTTGGAGAGGGACACACAGCACACACACAGCAGACACACACACACAGCAGACACACACAGCAGACACACACAGCAGACACACAGCAGACACACACAGCAGACACACACAGCAGACACACACACAGCAGACACACACAGCACACACACAGCAGACACACACAGCAGACACACACACAGCAGACACACACACAGCAGACACACACACAGCAGACACACACACAGCAGACACACACAGCAGACACACACAGCAGACACACACAGCAGACACACACACAGCAGACACACACAGCAGACACACACACACAGCAGACACACACAGCAGACACACAGCAGACACACACAGCAGACACACACAGCAGACACACACACAGCAGACACACACAGCACACACACAGCAGACACACACAGCAGACACACACACAGCAGACACACACACAGCAGACACACACACAGCAGACACACACACAGCAGACACACACAGCAGACACACACACACAGCAGACACACACAGCAGACACACACACAGCAGACACACACAGCAGACACACACACACAGCAGACACACACAGCAGACACACACAACAGACACACACAGCAGACACACACACAGCAGACACACACACAGCAGACACACACAGCAGACACACACAGCAGACACACACAGCAGACACACACAGCAGACACACACAGCAGACACACACAGCAGACACACACAGCAGACACACACAGCAGACACACACAGCAGACACACACACAGCAGACACACACAGCAGACACACACAGCAGACACACACAGCAGACACACACAGCAGACACACACACACAGCAGACACACACAGCAGACACACACAACAGACACACACAGCAGACACACACACAGCAGACACACACACAGCAGACACACACAGCAGACACACACAACAGAAACACACATCAGAAACACACACAACACACACACACACAGCAGACACACACAACAGACACACACAGCAGACACACACAACAGACACACACAGCAGACACACACAGCAGACACACACACAGCAGACACACACAGCAGACACACACACCAGACACACACACAACAGACACACACAGCAGACACACACACAACAGACACACACAGCAGACACACACATCAGAAACACACACAGCAGACACACACACATCAGAAACACACACAGCAGACACACACACAGCAGACACACACACAGCAGACACACACAGCAGACACACACAGCAGACACACACACAGCAGACACACACAGCAGACACACACAGCAGACACACACAGCAGACACACACACAGCAGACACACACACAGCAGACACACACAGCAGACACACACAGCAGACACACACACAACAGACACACACACAGCAGACACACACACAGCAGACACACACAGCAGACACACACAGCAGACACACACACAGCAGACACACACACAGCAGACACACACAGCAGACACACACAGCAGACACACACAGCAGACACACACAGCAGACACACACAGCAGACACACACACAGCAGACACACACAGCAGACACACACAGCAGACACACACAGCAGACACACACACAGCAGACACACACAGCAGACACACACACAGCAGACACACACAGCAGACACACACAGCAGACACACACACAGCAGACACACACAGCAGACACACACAGCAGACACACACAGCAGACACACACACAGCAGACACACACACAGCAGACACACACAGCAGACACACACAGCAGACACACACACAGCAGACACACACAGCAGACACACACACAGCAGACACACACAGCAGACACACACAACATACACACACACATCAGACACACACAGCAGACACACACAGCAGACACACACACAGCAGACACACACAACAGACACACACACAACAGACACACACAGCAGACACACACACAACAGACACACACAGCAGACACACACATCAGAAACACACACACAGCAGACACACACAACAGACACACACAGCAGACACACACACAGCAGACACACACACAGCAGACACACACAGCAGACACACACATCAGAAACACACATCAGAAACACACACAACAGACACACACACAACAGACACACACAGCAGACACACACAGCAGACACACACACAGCAGACACACACAGCAGACACACACAGCAGACACACACAGCAGACACACACACAGCAGACACACACAGCAGACACACACACAGCAGACACACACAGCAGACACACACAGCAGACACACACACAGCAGACACACACAGCAGACACACACAGCAGACACACACAGCAGACACACACACAGCAGACACACACACAGCAGACACACACAGCAGACACACACAGCAGACACACACACAGCAGACACACACAGCAGACACACACACAGCAGACACACACAGCAGACACACACAACATACACACACACATCAGACACACACAGCAGACACACACAGCAGACACACACACAGCAGACACACACAACAGACACACACACAACAGACACACACAGCAGACACACACACAACAGACACACACAGCAGACACACACATCAGAAACACACACACAGCAGACACACACAACAGACACACACAGCAGACACACACACAGCAGACACACACACAGCAGACACACACAGCAGACACACACATCAGAAACACACATCAGAAACACACACAACAGACACACACACAGCAGACACACACAACAGACACACACAGCAGACACACACAACAGACACACACAGCAGACACACACAGCAGACACACACACAGCAGACACACACAGCAGACACACACAACAGACACACACACAACAGACACACACAGCAGACACACACACAACAGACACACACAGCAGACACACACATCAGAAACACACACAGCAGACACACACACATCAGAAACACACACAGCAGACACACACACAGCAGACACACACACAGCAGACACACACAGCAGACACACACAGCAGACACACACACAGCAGACACACACAGCAGACACACACAGCAGACACACACAGCAGACACACACACAGCAGACACACACACAGCAGACACACACAGCAGACACACACAGCACACACACACACAACAGACACACACACAGGACACACACACACAGCAGACACACACAGCAGACACACACAGCAGACACACACACAGCAGACACACACACAGCAGACACACACAGCAGACACACACAGCAGACACACACAGCAGACACACACAGCAGACACACACAGCAGACACACACAGCAGACACACACACAGCAGACACACACAGCAGACACACACAGCAGACACACACAGCAGACACACACACAGCAGACACACACAGCAGACACACACAGCAGACACACACAGCAGACACACACACAGCAGACACACACAGCAGACACACACAGCAGACACACACAGCAGACACACACACAGCAGACACACACACAGCAGACACACACAGCAGACACACACAGCAGACACACACACAGCAGACACACACAGCAGACACACACACAGCAGACACACACAGCAGACACACACAACACACACACACACATCAGACACACACAGCAGACACACACAGCAGACACACACACAGCAGACACACACAACAGACACACACAGCAGACACACACACAGCAGACACACACACAGCAGACACACACAACAGACACACACACAGCAGACACACACAACAGACACACACACAGCAGACACACACAACAGACACACACACAGCAGACACACACAACAGACACACACACAGCAGACACACACAACAGACACACACAGCAGACACACACACAGCAGACACACACAGCAGACACACACACAGCAGACACACACAGCAGACACACACAGCAGACACACACACAGCAGACACACACACAGCAGACACACACAGCAGACACACACAACATACACACACACATCAGACACACACAACAGACACACACACAGCAGACACACACAACAGACACACACACAGCAGACACACACACAGCAGACACACACAGCAGACACACACAACATACACACACACATCAGACACACACAACAGACACACACACAACAGACACACACACAACAGACACACACACAGCAGACACACACAACAGACACACACACAGCAGACACACACACAGCAGACACACACAGCAGACACACACAACATACACACACACATCAGACACACACAACAGACACACACACAGCAGACACACACACAGCAGACACACACACAGCAGACACACACAGCAGACACACACAACATACACACACACATCAGACACACACAACAGACACACACACAGCAGACACACACAACAGACACACACACAGCAGACACACACAACAGACACACACACAGCAGACACACACACAGCAGACACACACACAGCAGACACACACAGCAGACACACACACCACAGACACACACAGCAGACACACACACCACAGACACACACACCACAGACACACACAGCAGACACACACACACACACAACAGACACACACAGCAGACACACACAACAAACACACACAGCAGACACACACAACAAACACACACAGCAGACACACACAACATACACACACACAGCAGACACACACAGCAGACACACACAACAGACACACACAACAAACACACACCGCAGATACACACAACAAACACACACAGCAGACAAACACACAACAGACACACACAACAAACACACACAACAGACACACACAGCAGACACACACACCACAGACACACACAGCAGACACACACAACAGACACACACAACAGACACACACACACACACACAGCAGACACACACAACAGACACAGACAACAGACACACACACACACACACACACACACACACACACACACACACACACACACAGCAGACACACACAACAGACACACACAGCAGACACACACAGCAGACACACACAACAGAAGTGCAGTGACACAAACACAAAGGGAGAGCCAGGAGGAAGCCCGTGTTTAATGGTGTATCTCTGAATTAGCAGGAAAAGGACAACTACAACAGGCAGCAGTTAAGTGACTCCTCTCAATGGAAGCTCCCTGAGCCCCGGGGCAGACAAACTAGAGAAATACAAGCACGGAGAGAGTCAAGAACAAAGAGAGACATAATCAGAGAGACAGGCACAGAGAGGGACAGGCACAGAGAGGGACAGGCACAGAGAAAGAGACAGATTCAGAGAGACAGGCACAGAGAAAGAGACAGAGGCAGAGAGACAGGCACAGAGAGAAAGAGGCACAGAGTGAGACAGAGGGAGAGAGAGAGACAGTGGCATAGAGAGGCAGAGGGAGATGGAGACAAGCACACAGAGAGAAAGATAACAGTGAGAGAGAAAGACGTCTGCAGGCACAGCGAGAGGCACGGGGAAAAAGAATAAAGAACCATTTTGGAGACCTCCTGTGCATTTCCTGATTCACTGATGCTGTAAAAGCTTGGAAGTATTCTGGGTGAGAGACAAGCAGCAAATATCTGATATGTCTATGATTACCATAGCCTGTGGGACTTTTTGTGATATTTAATTCCTGGAAGTATTTTCACCGTACAACGTTTACAAGTATTATACAGTGCACATGTACATTCTATAATTAGAATGACATTCTAGTGAAAATAAATATATCAATACAATGTTTTGACTAACCTCCTTTTCAACAACATGACACCCACCTGCAACCACGAGTCTACAGACACCTATGTCGTACTGCTGTCGTTGAAGGAGTCATCGGTTCTCAACCCTGTTGACCTGTGGAGAGAGCAGCTTAATTCTCTCAAAATGTATTGGGACATTAAAATCGATATAGCCATTTCTCCCTGAACACTAAACCAATGCGAAAATTAGATTAAAAGGCAGAAGTGTTACCGTTTGTTTCCTTTTTTTCAAAACACCTATCTCCAACCAACTATGAACAAGAAAACTATTTCAATAACATCAGTGAGTCGGCAATTCATTGATATCACCAATCACCAAACTTTCATCTTTTCACATGCTTTGCCGAGCCTTTACTAAAGCCACGTTGAGCTGTTGATTGTCTTTGGGAGTTCAGCCACCTCCTCAGCAAGTGAAATGCCTTTTTAATTGGATTAAAATCAGAAGATTGACTTGGCCAGTATAACAGTGCAGCTTTTTCCCCCTGATCAAGTCATTGGCTGCATTGGCATGTGTTTTGGGTCATTGCCCAATGAGAGCGGTGGCATTTTCTTGTACTATATTGATGTACGAGATGCATCTGTACACTTCAGAATTCCTTCTACCGTTGCCATCTAACATCATCATTAAAGATAAGGGAGTCCATTTCAGAGGAAACCATGAAAGCCTATGTCATGACACCAAATGTTCATGTTTCACAAATGAGCTGTTTGCTTTGGATCGTCTCCCTGGATCGTCTCCCTGGATCGTCTCTTTTTTCACACTTACCGTCCCGTAACAATTTCTTAAAGATTCCTCTTCGTCCGTCTGTACATGAAACTCTGTTCCATAACGGTCCTGGCCTATCTCGGATGTCTGCATCTTGCATTGTAGCGTTTGTAATTCTGCAGCAAAACTCTGCAAACATCAGATTCTGACACTTTTTTGGGACATACCAATCTTTTGATTTTACTATGACTAACTGCAATGGGTCAAATTGAGTTTCTCATTCTTAAGCCTCCTATAACAATTGCTTTTCTTTCATAGACCATTTCCTAGTCTCCATGTTGGATAATCCGTCTGACACTAAACGCATATGAAGGAGGATTGCGCCAATGAGATACTAGGAATTTAATCACATGACTTTTGCAGCACAGTGTCATTGGACCTCTTCGTGGGTTCACGTGAACAACCGGGTCTCTATGTATTCACAACGGCAGCTTTCTACAACTGGTGGGGCCCAGATGGTTCCAAAGAGCCAGCAATATCGTCAACCAGTCAGTGTCATCATGGCTGTAGCACAGATTCATATTACCTATTTGGCAAGTTATTGTTCTATTGTCCAAATGATATGTTCTGTCAACTTGCCATATAATGGGTTTCCTGTGTATCGCATGCAGCTTTAACTTTAACTGCCGTTGTTGATGTCAATGTCATGTGTTGAGCTAAACCTTTGCTTGCCACTGCCATGATATTCCTTCTTGCATGTTTACAGAATAAATGACTAGCTAAATATTTAATTTATTTGTGCAATAATAAATAGCTTGAAGAGGAGAAAGATACATACCTGTTGAGATAAAAATGATGTCACCATTTGGCATCGTCCCCACATCCCAGCCAACCAGGAGCCACCACTGGTCTGGTAGTGTAAAATACAGAACCCATCCTCAGGGTCACGGCCAGGCCACTCCCTCAGATGAGGTGACCTGATGAACACAGGGACAAACAAACTGAAACAACAAAGAGGAGAAGAGAGAGTGAGAGGGGAAAGAAAAGAGCACCCAGGGGCAGGTTGGCGGGTGTAAGGAGGTGATGATGGCTGCTGTCTGATGGTTACGCCTGGGGGTACTGTGCATGCAGGTTTTGTGGTCTCTACAGGCCTGCTTTCAGACACATGAAGGCTATCTAAGACGGAGGGTCAGATAATGTCTGACAAAACCTACAATGGCCCACAAAGCGACAAGGCCCTGTTTGACATGCCAGTTTCAGACTCATTTCGACTTGCCCCCGGTGGATAGAATGATGTCTGGCCAATCACAGAATAGTGTCTCCGTGGAGATGGTTGGGTCTGATGTAAGACATGCTTTCTGTGACATGTATTGTTCATAGATGAATGTGTGAGTCAGGGTGGACGTGTCACTGTGTGTGCTATCGCTAGCAGCTCATTAGCTTACGTACTTAGATGGACCGGTCATAGGGCAGTTCTGGCAAATGTAGCTGACTGGACCTGTCTTTACACTAAATTATAATTAAAGCTAGTAAAGTGGACTTGAGGTTAGAAATGGGTCGGTGTGTAAAAAATGCTTAAGCTGATGTCTGGCCCCCAGTCTGTTCCTCGCTCACTTTAATTACTGCACTTTGCGTGGCTGGGTGTGGAAGAAGCTGTGAAGAGCATGTCATTGGGTGTCTAGGAGTGAGGATACGAGGAGTGAGGATACGAGGAGTGAGGATACGGGGGCATGGAACTGGGGGTACTCTAGGACACACTGGTACCCTGATCTGACTCATCTGCCCTCCTCCTCCTCTCCTCCAGCCCCCCTCCTGCCCTCCTCCTGCTCTCCTCCTGCCCTCCTCCTGCTCTCCTCCTGCTCTCCTCCTGCCCTCCTCCAGCCCTCCTCCAGCCCTCCTCCTCTCCTCCTGCCCTCCTCCAGCCCTCCTCCAGCCCTCCTCCTCCTCCTCCTCTCCTCCTGCCCTCCTCCTGCCCTCCTCCTGCCCTCCTCCTGCCCTCCTCCAGCCCTCCTCCTGCTCTCCTCCAGCCCTCCTCCTGCCCTCCTCCTGCCCTCCTCCAGCCCTCCTCCTACCCTCCTCCTGCTCTAGTCCAGCCCTCTGCTCTCTGATTAATGAGTGTCGTCAGGTACCGTCTGTTTCCACTCAGGCCAATTAAGACGTTAGATGCTTCCACATGACTTCATGCTCTCAAACAAACAACCGGACCTCCGGGTTTATTCTCTCTCTCACTCTCCTGTTAAGCTTTAATAGCATGATTGGGGCGGTCTTTCTCCCTTTCACAATTTTACATGTTCTTAGTGTTAAATAAAGAAATATATATATATATAAATATCTTACCCAAGAGTTAGTATCTTCTTCCCAATCTGTTTAAGGAGTTCTATTTCATACTTACATTTTCTGGTTTCTGGTCCTGGGAACGCCAAGCGGTGCGTGTTTTAGTTTATGCACCTGATTCCAATTAAAGACTTGATGAAAGGTTGATTACATCAATCAGGTGTGTGAGTAGTAAGACAGCATTTGAATCAGGTGTGTTGGTAGGGCAAAACATGAGCGGGAAATACGGCATTAGATTCACTTTCAGGACTTAAAATGAAAAGGGAAACAACACAGTTTTCACATCATAAGATGTAGAAATGACTTTTAGATATGCAAAGTTGAATGGAATCATCAAGGTTTTTCAAATGGAAAATGTGAACTTTGTGGGCAGCAAACATTCAACTGGCATGAACAATAATTCATCTCTAATGGGGCAAAAGACTGAAATGTAACAGGGTCCTCAATTAGAGTCAACACTGGGCAGCTGCTTATAATTGGGTACGACAGAACCTCTAGTGCAGTGGTGTATAGAGGCCACTCCCGCTGTCAGGCACCAGACACCCATAGAGGTGTATAGAGGCCACTCCCGCTGTCAGGCACCAGACACCCATAGAGATGTATAGAGGCCACTCCCGCTGTCAGGCACCAGACACCCATAGAGGTGTATCGAGGCCACTCCCGCTGTCAGGCACCAGACACCCATAGAGATGTATAGAGGCCACTCCCGCTGTCAGGCACCAGACACCCATAGAGGTGCATAGAGGCCACTCCCGCTGTCAGGCCCAGACTATCGGCACCAGACACCCATAGAGGTGTATAGAGGCCACTCCCGCTGTCAGGCACCAGACACCCATAGAGATGTATAGAGGCCACTCCCGCTGTCAGGCCCAGACTATCGGCACCAGACACCCATAGAGGTGCATAGAGGCCACTCCCGCTGTCAGGATATTGTATTTCGTGTTAGCCTCCCTCTGATGGAGAAACTGGGGTTGGAACATCACTAAAAATGGAACAATCAGCAGAGAATGTCAGGATGTTTTACATCTGACGGCAGGAGAACCTGACCTCTGTTTGGGGGCTCAGCTCTCCAGAAGATCTGTAATGATATCCAGACTAACAGACAACATGGAATTAATCATGGAGCACTTATCTAAGTGGCACGCTGATGTGGACAGTGGGACATAATCTCGCCTGGATCCGATATCCTTTCTGCGATAGATGTGGATATCTAACTCGTTTTAGTAAATCCACATTCGACGGGCAAATTAATCACTGGCTGCTTTGATCTAAATGCTCTCAACCATCCATGAGTTCATACATTAACCCTCTTTGCTCCAATATCAGAAAATGTACTGAAAATTGCCAACTATATCACACTATTATTGAAGAGATCAAATCACTGACAAAGATGTCCTGAACCAAATGTTTAGTTACAACGTGTGTTGTATATGACCAAAATACCACAGCAGACTGCCCACAAAGTGCATGATGGGAGAGCACTTCTATGTGTTGTGTTGATTATGAGCACAGCAGATTTCAGTTTAACTTAGCTCTCGGGCATAGGTTTGTTAATCAGTGGGCTATTTAATATCCCTGGTTAGGTTCACGGGTGCTTGTTATTAATATAATGTTACATAGGTTTGTTAATCATTGGGCTATTTAATATCCCTGGTTAGGTTCACGGGTGCTTGTTATTAATATAATGTTACATAGGTTAGTTAATCAGTGGGCTATTTAATATCCCTGGTTAGGTTCACGGGTGCTTGTTATTAATATAATGTCACATAGGTTAGTTTATCAGTGGGCTATTTAATATCCCTGGTTAGGTTCACGGGTGCTTGTTATTAATATAATGTTACATAGGTTAGTTAATCAGTGGGCTATTTAATATCCCTGGTTAGGTTCACGGGTGCTTGTTATTAATATAATGTCACATAGGTTAGTTTATCAGTGGGCTATTTAATATCCCTGGTTAGGTTCACGGGTGCTTGTTATTAATATAATGTTACATAGGTTAGTTAATCAGTGGGCTATTTAATATCCCTGGTTAGGTTCACGGGTGCTTGTTATTAATATAATGTTACATAGGTTAGTTTATCAGTGGGCTATTTAATATCCCTGGTTAGGTTCACGGGTGCTTGATATTGTTTTTTTTATGTTACGTTTCATGTCGGTGAGTGTTGGTCCTCATATAGTCGCTAATGTTAATTGTAAACGTATATGGAGGAATAAACGCCCCGAACGGATTCCTCCGGCGCTGCCTCGCTCCTTTCCGACCCTGCACCGTAAGGATCCATGACAATGCAGACCTTAACCGTGGTATATCGGTCAAATACCCACAACCCCTTTGGGTGCCTTATTGCTTGTACAATCTTATTACAACAGCACAATGTATATTGTGTTATAGCAGTCGTTTACCACGGCTTTCAGACAATCAGCATTCAGAGTTTTAAATGCCCAGATTAAAATACCGCCAGATAACGGCTGTAATGAGTGCTGCAATGCAGCAGCCATCTCTGCCAATGTGGAAGCGGACGCTAATGACATTAGCCGTGGGTATCAGTCGATCATATCAGTCATAGGACGTAGCGGAGACGGTCTCCTAATGTGCACTGATTTGTTCTGTGTGTCTGTGCTTGTGTTCTCCGTGTCAGGGACCGCTTGTGTTCTCCAGGTCCCGGTTGCTGTCCGCCCGGCGCAGAAGCGAGCCGTCACTTTGTGTTAGAGGGCCAGTCAATCACAGGCTGGGGGCTGTCGCTCATCAAGGCGCTCTGCATAATTGCAAATGCAGGAATGTGCCGAGATTTGCACCTCCCCGGAGAGGAGCCTTGTTGACACACACAAACACACACACACACACACACACACACATACACAGACGCACACACACTCCAATGACAGGGGACATGTCATCTGTCAAATGGTGATGGGCCAGTGTTGTGATCTGCAGTGACACATCTGCACTCTGCCTGACACACACCGGCCATCTGACAACAGCACTCACTATAGAGGCAGACCGACAACCCTCACACACATCCACACACACACCATGCTGAGGAGACAACCCTCACACACTTCCACACACACACACCCTGCTGAGGAGACAACCCTCACACACATCCACACACACACCCTGCTGAGGAGACAACCCTCACACACATCCACAACACCCTACTGAGGAGATAACCCTCACACACATCCACACACACACCCTGCTGAGGAGACAACCCTCACACACATCCACACACACACCCTGCTGAGGAGACAACCCTCACACACATCCACAACACACCCTGCTGAGGAGACAACCTTCACACACATCCACACACACACCCTGCTGAGGAGAGAGCCCTCACACACATCCACACACACACCCTGCTGAGGAGACAACCCTCACACACATCCACAACACACCCTGCTGAGGAGACAACCTTCACACACATCCACACACACACCCTGCTGAGGAGAGAGCCCTCACACACATCCACAACACACCCTGCTGAGGAGACAACCTTCACACACATCCACACACACACCCTGCTGAGGAGAGAGCCCTCACACACATCCACAACACAAACTGCTGAGAAGCAGTCAGCCCTCACACACATTCACATAGTCAGCCGTTATGCCGATACAAAAGCACATTAATTTAAATTGACATCTGCTACAGATGTGTTTTAGAGACAATAAAGTGGCTACGGCATACAGCGTATATACTGAATACTGAATGTTTAAAATTCAATTACTGGTTTCAATTTACATATTCTGTATATTTTTTACTATATTAGTCGGCACCATAGTTCGATTAAAAATATTTCGTAGGGTACTAACGTAGAAAAATACTACTCACCATTACAATATTAAGTTTGTGTTTCACATGAAAGTACCAACTCCAGAGAGTTTTTGGTGCTTTGCCTTTTCTGTCTCCAATCATTTTCTTTTGTTGAACCCAGTCACATTTCCCTTCATTCTCTCCTCTGTTGCCACCAGGCTTTTGGAACTTTTTCAAGCCTCTTGACCCGTAAGAGAATGAAAAGGCATAAAGCAGTGACTGCTGCAGCACTCAAGAAAGACTGGGCAAAATTAACGAAGGTGGGGAAGACGAGGAGCGCCAGGGGCATGACATTGCTGAGTGTCCGGAGGGAAGGAAGGAGAAAGAGAGGGAGAGAGAGGGAGAGAGAGAGAGGGAGAGAGAGGGAGAAAGAGGGTGAGAGAGAGAGAGGGAGAGAGAGAGAGGGAGAGAGAGAGGGAGAGAGAGGGAGATGGAGAGGGAGAGAGAGGGAGAAAGAGGGTGAGAGAGAGAGGGAGAGAGAGGGCGATGGAGAAAGAGGGTGAGAGAGAGAGGGAGAGAGAGGGAGGGAGAGATAGAGAGAGGGAGGGAGGATGGGATGGATAGAAGGGAATGTTTTCTATGTCACTGCAGTCCCATATTGTCCCAGGAAATGTCATTGTGCCCTTGGGAGCTGCAGCAGTGCTGCCAGGCTGGACTCATCTGTCTGAGCACATTTAGCTGGATCCTCCATGGCCAGACCCTTAGGACAACCAGGAGAAAATCCTTTTCACTTTGTCCACAGCACACTAGCTAACTCACATACTGTAACCTCCGTTATTCTGACCTGATTCTATTGACTGCTCAGTTATAGGAAAGAACTGCACTCATGTTTGACAGGCTAGCCCCGTTGACTAATGGAACTGTAGCTATAACATCTGTTTCACTGAGTGTGTCCTCAAGGCCCTCATACAGCCTTATTTATGGTTCAGATTTAGTGTCATGTCAAGATGTACTACAGCGAATCAACATTAAAAACGCAGAAAATGTTTTAACGAGAGTCACAAAGAGAACCAAACCAACAGGTACCAAAATGCCTCCCGAAATTACATGAACCGTCGTGTTTAGTCATTTATGGAAAGTGCTTCCCTCTCCGATAATATACACCATCTAGCCTGCCAGACTGCTTTGATGAGATGCACATCTATTCCTGAATATCTATTCCTGCACATCTATTCCTGCACATCTATTCCTGCACATCTATTCCTGCATATCTATTCTTCTTTCCAAAGTTCTACCAGCCACAGAGATTGCTAATGGAATACAAATGTAGGATTTTAAAGATCTTGGTAATTAGCTTAAATGAACCCAAACATAATGAGCACGATACTTCCACCGTATTTACACCGGGTAGGAGCTGAACGGTTTCAGTTGAAATGATTGACATCGCGTAACAAAAACATTTTCATTGATGGGTAATTACGTATGAATTACAAATTGGCTCTTAATTGGCTATTAATTGGCTCTCATTATATTGACCTGAGGACTAACCTGATTGCCACGGCACACTGAACTTTGATCCGACAAGTAATTCCTTCCCTGTGGTGCTACTGGATATTAGAATAGTGGCGTGGAACGTGTGTGGAGCTCCTGGAGTGATACTGTCATGTTTGCACATCAGCCCCGTGCATACCAAAGCATTGAGTAATCCTCTAATCAGGTTAATTTTGTAATGGCTGCGAGGCAGCGGACACATGCATGGCTAACGCTGCCTAACCACTGCTAAGGATTACCAGAGCTCATTAAAGAGGGGGAGCACATGATTGGAGTAGGTCACAGGCTCTGCTTTGCTCCAAACCAACATGGATACAGGACACAGAGGTTAGGCAGGGGGGGAATGAGTGGTTTATCAGGCCCAGACAGGACACTTACTGACTGCATCTCCAGGTTGGGCGGGGGGTGAGTGGTATATCAGGCCCAGACAGGTCTCTTACTGACTGCATCTCCAGGTTGGGCGGGGGGTGAGTGGTATATCAGGCCCAGACAGGTCTCTTACTGACTGCATCTCCAGGTTAGGCAGGGGGGGAATGAGTGGTTTATCAGGCCCAGACAGGACACTTACTGACTGCATCTCCAGGTTAGGCAGGGGGGGAATGAGTGGTTTATCAGGCCCAGACAGGACACTTACTGACTGCATCTCCAGGTTGGGCGGGGGGTGAGTGGTATATCAGGCCCAGACAGGTCTCTTACTGACTGCATCTCCAGGTTGGGCGGGATGGGGGGGTGGTATATCAGGCCCAGACAGGACTCTTACTGACTGCATCTCCAGGTTGGGCGGGATGGGGGTGGTATATCAGGCCCAGACAGGACTCTTACTGACTGCATCTCCAGGTTGGGCGGGGGGGGTGAGTGGTATATCAGGCCCAGACAGGTCTCTTACTGGCTACATCTCCAGGTTGGGCCGGATGGGGGGGTGGTATATCAGGCCCAGACAGGACTCTTACTGGCTGCATCTCCAGGTTGGGCTGGATGGGGGGGTGGTATATCAGGCCCAGACAGGACTCTTACTGGCTGCATCTCCAGGTTGGGCTGGATGGGGGTGGTATATCAGGCCCAGACAGGACTCTTACTGGCTGCATCTCCAGGTTGGGCAGGGGGGGTGAGTGGTTTATCAGGCCCAGACAGGACACTTACTGGCTGCATCTCCAGGACACAGCATCAATATTGACTCAGGTGAGGTTCATAATGATATGGCTTATTGACTGTTTCATTAACAGACTCACATTTACATGTGTCACTGACCAGCAGAGACAGAGATGTGGGGGCAGTGTGCTGTTTAGGGATTTGATCAATTTGCAAAACTGACCCCAACGGCTGTTACCTGTATGTCTGATTATATAAATGTAAATGTGCTATTTATTAAAGAAAGTTTGAGAGTTGGTATATTGAGATATCTGAATGCAGGGGCACCATGCAAAATGCAGTTTGACAGACGAGCACCGAAGGCAGCCGCATTCCACCTGAGAACTATAAATGTATCACCTGGTCATGTGAAATGGCATTTCTGCCTCGCCTCTCCGTCTGCACTAAAACATTCATAAAGGCCAGTAAGTGGTGAATCGCCCTCAGAGGAGGGAGGCAGAACTGGCTAAAATGTGATGTGGGAATTAAGGCCGGTCTCTGCAACAATTGCTCTCTCTCTCAAAATCACTGACATTAGTTCCCGGAGTTGAAGTTTCTCGCCACACTATATTTGAGGGGCAGGTGGGTTTAAACATTTATAAGGACTTGGGGGCATTCACGGACAGCAAGATTGAATTTCTCACATACAGTTTATCTGGTACTGGCAGCTGGGGACGTCTTGAGGGTGTATTCAGGACCTTGTCAATACGCGTCCGCCGTATTGGCTGTGACATTAAATTAAATAGCTTATTGACTGGTCTGCGAGTTGGCAATGAAGTAGATGGAATGCAGGCTCACCCTGCCTGCTCTGACCTAACCTGCCGTGGGTCAGCGCTCCACAAATAACACAATAATACAGGTTGATCTCTGGCTTCTCTCCACTTCCCCTTTCGCGGGCTCCTTTATTTGTTTTTAATTTGTATCGATGGTTCTCCCCTGGCTTCTGATTGATGGATACATACTGTGGGATTCGTGGCGCTCTGGAAATACCACGCTCTCTCTCTAAGGATCTCTATGTTATAGTTTTATCTTTTTACTTTCTTATTTTTACTCGTTAATTTTTTTCCCACCATCACGACAGTAAATGAGCGAGGTGCTAAGCCAGTTTGCAGACAAGAATGACAACAGCCATTGGGATGGCATGCCATTTTCAACTGTCTGTTGACTGTTGACGTCTCTCTGCTGTTTTGCTATTTCTTTTCCTCAGGGGGGGTTACTGACAGTTTACCAAGGAAGGAAAAAACCTCACATATTTGGAGTCCATTTAGGAATTTTGTTAAAGGTTATTCGGAAAACAATGTGTTCAACAGTGTGAATTTTTATTTATCTATTGAACTCTTGTTCAGAATGTAATCCAGAGAAATCAACATGCCTTGGGCGTTTGTCTCTATACTGGGTTAGAGCATTTGGTTCCTGGGAATATAGTAGGAATGTTTTCAGTGTTTTGGGTTGCACATTTCTTAGGGGAAATACGCTGTTTTTGCTGACTGGTGAAATGTTATGTAATGTAAGATAACTTAAAATGTTAAAGCATTTTTGGCTTATTCAGGTGTTTTTTTAAGTGGACAGTGTATGTGGGCCCTGTTTACCTGAGGAAGTGATGCATTGTGGGAACAAGACAAGCTGGTGGAGGGAGTGTGATGCTCTGGACAGTGTTCTACAGGTTAAGACTAAATGTTAACATGTTAAATTTTAGGTTTTTCAAAGAGCACCAATAGTTATATGTGTTCTATAGCCATTTAAAAGCCAGCCATGAAACCCTGAACCGTATATTCTGGAGGCACTTTAGTCCACATTGCTGAAGCTGAATGCCAGCTGAGGGGGGAGAACAGAATTACAGAGAGAGACCATTTCCCAACTGGTTCAGTTGTATCACAGGCTCCACTAGACCTGCGGTGGCCCGCGCTGCTGCTCCCACAGTGTGATTGATGCAGCGCCACCTGCCACGCTGTGAGGCGCATGCACACGCCGGAACGTGTCGCTGGCCAGATGTAGTTTGGTTAATGTTGTGTGGATGTGGAGTGATAATGATAAAATGGCACTTTACAAGTCTGGAGAAAGAGATGGAGGAGGGAGGCGGGAGGACTAGAAGGGAAGAGGAGGTGGGAGGAGGACTAGGAGGCATAGGAAGAGGACTAGGCGGGGGGGAGGAGGGAGGAGGAAAAGGAGAGAGTATGGAGGGAGGAGGGAGGGAGGAGAGAGGACATAGGGAAGAGGTAAGAGGGAGGAAGAGAAGGCAGGAGGGAGGAGGGGAAGGAGGGCAGAGGAAGAGAGAATGTTGGGGGTGTGTGTAGGTGGAGGGAGTAGTGGAACCAGTTAGGACCAGTTAGGATGTGCATGTGGTGTGTACGTTTGGGTCACTGTAAGATCTTAGTATAAATCAAAAGCGCTAGCTGATGTCGTAGCCGTGTGCCTCATTCCCCGCAGAGTGAAACAAATGTCCAGTATGTCAGAATGTGTTATGTGTGTGTTATGAGTGCGTCGTGACACATTCTGTTTCCTCCCGCCTGCCACACTGACCAGTCAGAACCAGGCAGACGGGACACAGCTCTATTGTGACCCGTTTAGATGCCCCATTACTCCAGCTCAGCTGCTAATATATAACTCAAATAATTACACAGTACATGCAATAGAAGTGTAAATAATATATTCTCACAAATGTGATACGATACATGATTTATGATACGTACAGGATCATAACGGTCGTAGGTGATACACATGTAGAAATTGCATCGGCTTCACTTTCAAGCTCTGGTACACCCCATTAGTTTGTCATAAATTACAATTTCACTGTAACTGGACATAGCAGGAGACTTGAAATACATTGATTGTGACAGTAATTATAAGAAGTCGCTACTATTTCGAAAACCTATAATCTGCTATGGTTTCAATGTGCAACTGCGTGTTTTCACATGTAATTTTCTTTAACAAGCTCAGTAAACTAGAGAGAGAATTATATATTTTTTTTACAGTGCTTGGCCTTTCAATGACGACTTTGCTCTTTGAGTCATATTTGCATTCACATTGCTATGTTTGGAACAGAACCATTATTTTTTTCCAGAATATACTCTGGGTATGCACTCTGGGTAAATGAACCGGGCCGGACAAGAGATCAGAATTCAAATCAGTTTTATTATTTTATTAAGTCTGTTTACACACACAAGGAATTTGTTCTGACCCCTAAATGCAACATTTAGCACATATTTTAAAAAGTACTAAGGGGTTGGGCTAAGGACAGTGAAGTGATAGTGACCTGGCTTTGAACAGTTCTTTGAGGGACGGCAGCTCACATCCAATGGTCCGCTCTGCAGAGCGTATGATCAGTTGCAGTCTGTCTTCATCCTTGACAGTGGCTGCAGCGTAACAGACGGTGATGGAGGAGGTCAGGATGGACTCAATGATGGCTGTGTTGCTGTTAATCATCATGGACGTTGGCAGTTTGTACTCTTTCAGCTGCCGCAGGCAGTACAGTCTCTGTTGTGATTTTTTGTGAGAGAGTTGATGTTCAGCTTCCACTTGAGGTCCTTTGCGATGTTATACAAGGTAGGAGAATATTTCCAGATAAAAAATTGTTGAATAACTGTGTGAAAACCTTTTTTAATATGTCTAGTTCAATTCGCAACTCTTGACAAGCTTTGTGAATAGGGAAGAACGGTATATTACGAGTATATTAAGAGATGAAGGCTTTTTTTATTTAAACTGGTTGCTTTTAATAAAATATTTGTCATGCTACCTTTCACTGTGCATGCAATAGCTGACAGATATTTCTTTATCTGCATTTTATTTTTATTTAACCTTTATTTAACCAGGTAGGCCGATTGAAAACAAATTCAGCTCTTCTGTAGAATGTAGAATTCAGTTCAGCTCCCCTGTAGAATATAGCATTTCTTTAAAGCTATAGCTTTTATTATCCTTTGTATCCATACAGACATACAGTTAGGCAAAGAACTCAGATAACAACCATTAAAGTTCCCACTTTTGTTCTGTTAACTTTTAAATTCCTTCCGTCTCCATTTTGTCACCTATTGAACAAAAACAATACTATAGAGCTATAGAGTCAGAGAAAAGCCAATGGATTTCCTAACCTCTGTAATGTCCCTTCTATTCACGTTCGTTTCTGTATTTGCTTTTAATTTGTATCGATCTCCCACCCACTCCTCAATTTTGCCGATGTCAAAGGGGTGAAGGGAGCATTACAATATACAATGTTTTTTCTCCTCTCTTATCGAAGGCGGAAATGAAAAGCAAATGGCACCTTTGTCCTGGACGTGCGTCTGCCCAGGCATGAGGGGCTTTGAGGCGCTGGGCAAAATTGAAAAGGTTGGAGGTTCACATCCCCGGACAATGACAGCCCTCCCGGCCCTCTGCCTCGACTCCTGCAGCTCAGGAGATTAGAAGTAGCCAAGAGAGATAGGCGGTCTGTGGAGGTGCCCGATCGAAAAGGCAAAAGTGCTCGCATTGGCCAAAACAGACGGACACGTGGCAGAAGATACCGTGAATCATTCAGAACCGACCTTGGCTTGATCTTCTTTGTCCCAAAGACAGATTTTGATTATCTCCGGCACCGAAAGGAAAACTCTCCTTACAGACTGAATGAAATCAATAACGAAACAACGCATAATTAACAAGGGCACAGGTCATGTGATATGAGAGGATACCAATCAGATTGCTTTTCTCTACATGAGTATACGTGGTCCTAATATGATGGTAAGTGACACACCCGCACTCTAATTAAAGCCAAACATTTGATGTATTTGTATGTTGATACAATTATTCAAAAAGCTTGCGATTACAGCATGCATGAATTCACACACTCAGACATACACAATAGCACAGGTATACACACATAGACACAACTCCTTAATGTGCTGCAAAGCCAGACTGTCAGTAGGCTCTCCAGAACCACCTCAGAATACCTCAGAACAGAGAAGACCTCTAAACATTTCACAGGTAGATATACAGTGTTGAATTTAACCAGACACACCGGACGATCTAGCTCTGTTTATTCCTGCCATTACCATTTGTTTCACTGAACTAGTCTTGTCTTGATCTTCACTCATGCCACACAACCGGATATAAACAACTCACAATTTCAGTAAGGGCTCTTGAGAACGCTGGTTTACTGTGAAGAGCAAATACCAAGATTCCAGAGTTCAAAGGATAACAGTTACATTGTCTCTTTGGTTGAAGACAAAATATTAAACAGACATATCTGGTTAGAATGGGTATGTTACTTAAATGATTTACCGTACAGTTTCTTTATGGTAAAAGTAAATATTTCCTTTTTTGTATATATCTTCTTGAACCAGTTGTGATTTAAGTCATCTGTAGTTTAACCCCTGCATGGCTGAAGTCTCAGGCCCTTCCACAACCATATCATCTGTCAGAGTAAGAAAGCCTCCCCACCTCTGATCTCATCCCCCTCAGACCGGTCCTATACCTCACATATCTCACATCCCACAAGCAACCAATCAATTTCCACCAGGGGTTCAGAGAGAAAGGATTGAGAGAGAGGGAGAAAGAGATAGGGGTGCAAGGATGAAACCAGAAAAGAGAGAGATGGAGGTGGGGGTTCAGGAATGAGAGGAAGAGAGAGGGCTAGACAGACCGTGCAACAAAATATGTCTGTATTTTGATTTGCCTCAGAAGATCATTTTTAAAGTTCAGCTCCCGTTGATGTTGGTCTGATCTGTCCTCCCTCCTCTGGCGTTCTGCCGGGGGGCTGGATGTTCTCACTTTCTAGCATGTGCCGTGTTTAAATTAACTGCTACAAAAATGACAAGGGCTCCACAGAGGCCCGGACGACCAACAGTGCTCAGCACATTCCCTGGGTTTTTAAAGGCACTGGGACCCACCCACCCCGCGGCCATTGGCAGTCCGGGGGGAGACGGAGGGTGAGACAGAGGGGGAGACAGGGACCGAAACAAGGGAACGTGTTGCAACGAGATAACCTGTGCGGGACAGAGCCGTCGGCCTCCACGACGCAGAGCAACGCGGCACCTCTTTGACAGCCTTATTAAGGGGGAAAGGCATGGCGGAATAGAGGTCTATCGACAAAGGGATCAGGACTGAAGAAACCTTTCTTATCACCAGGACACCAGGGATTAGAGTCTGGCCTCCTCTGATAAATTAATTATTCCCTCTTATCTGTCACATTTAAAAGCTGTCAGACACACAGGCTGAGCCCCCCGCCGCCCCTCACCAAAACCATACTACTGAACTGTCTCCCTCTGATAGACAGAGAATCACAGCGAGATTTTCATTCAGAATACCGTGTGTGTTCTAACACCTCGTCATCTGGTCAGTCCGAGTTCCGTCAGGTAGGTTTTAGCTAATCAAGATGAGGTGTTCATCCTCCCTGTGTTTTCTATTACAACAGACCGGGTAAACACAGGAACTGGAGACTCTCCAGAAACAGTCGAATTACAGGCCGTGCCAAGATATCCTTCTGGTTAATTCATGGGGATTTGAATAATTTAAAAGAATGACTCCTTTATTTGAACAATTCATTGTGAGATATTGACTGAGGGCTAAAGACCAAAGTCCATTGTTTTTCAAGAGAAGGGGCGCTGCTCTATAAACCGTAATCAAATTGAAGACGAGAGGGTTCTTACTGCAGAGACAGGTCTTACTGACGGGTCACACACCTGCCTTTTATGGTGATTGAGTGGACTGCCTGATGCCTGTTAGCCAGCAGACCTCTAGTCTCCCAGACGGACAGACGTACAGCTGCAGCAGCAAACCTGGGTTTAAATATTAGTCTAATATTTCAAATGCGACCTCAGGAACACACTATGGACTACCCACGTGCCGTACAAGTGGGGTTTCGCCTTTACTTTACGACTATACTACCGGGTACATTTAGCCAAGCTCAGTCAAACTCAAATGAAGAATTTTCAATTATTTCTATGTTGTTTTAACCCGGGACTGCGTGGCAACAGGCTATACCTGTAGGGTTATCAGGCAGACAAAGCGAGGGAGGGGCTGTTCAGGGCTCCACCAGCCCCTCTGCAATAACAGCAAAGCAGCGAATGCTCGGAATATTAATGTCTTCTCATATTTTATTAATCCCTAAATCCATGGGATACCAGATTGGTGCTTTATGAAAAGAAAACATCAATCCTGTGAAGGTAATGAGGAACATGATGGAGGGAGGGAGGAAGAGGGGTGCAGGCAGTGGTTTAGGGTTGAGGAATCTGAACCCTTCCAGATATTGGGGAGAAAACCAATATTTGACTATCTGCTGCTGGGGCCGATCCATTATACGTCTGCCTCAGGGGGTGGAACCCAACCCAGCCAGGTCTTTTATTCTCTTTTATTGTGATGCCGTGTCTTTGCGAAATGTGATGCTTCTTGTTTAACAAACCAGCCTCTTCCTGCATGAGATGTTTTGGGGTTTTGTTCTGGGGTGAAACAGAAATGCTTTTGTTGCGCTGATCCTGTCACAGATTGTCTCAGTCTCAGAGTGATGCAGTGTAATAGTTTTCCAGCAAAATACGCCACCTGTATTAGATGGTGCGAATAACTAAATGAAAGCATATTCAAATCTTACCTGACTCATTTATATGACATGTTATTCAAAGGAATGGTCATGCAATATGAGAGTTGAGAGAATATTATTTATTAACTTTGTAAAATGATTGATTGCGTTATGAAAAGCGTACACGTTGGAGTGCATTATTTAAGGATTTACTGATGAGACGTAGACAAGACAAAGAGATGCATATTGTGCCGGAGGCCGGGAAAGGCTCTAGAAAAAGATTCAGAGAAAAAAATGATTGAACTTTTTCATTTATCAGTACAGCGCAGAATAGGACAGGACAAAGGTATTTTAACTCGATTTAACATTTGACTTTTCAAATGAAACAAATTTTCAAATGAAACAAAAGTTGCCCAATCAGAGACCAATGCAAAAGAAATATTCGATCAGATTGACAATGTGGAGATGTGGAGAGTGTAAATACTCATTAAAAACATGGAGATTCAGAAGTCTCAGAAAGGAGTTGTATTATTTGGCATTACTTTCAATACTTGCATTACTTGAAGGTAGAGAGGATCGGTTCTTCTTGCTCCTGATAGGACCGTGGGTCAACTTAAAGCTAACGGCATTAGAAACCAACGTGTCCCGAGTGGTGAACCTTTTGTTTCCACCCCAGGCCTTTAGTGGGGAGCACACGGCTAATGCTGATTGGGCGGTTTGTTTAAGTTGAGCACAGCTGTTGTTAGTTTGATAATCAATTGGGCTATTTAGTTTCCTGGGGATATTGTCACTTTGCTTTGCATTATTTCAAGTTACGCTTCCTCATGTCGATGAGTGTCTGTGTTACGTGTATGTTAGACTTGTTATATTTTAGTAAGTTGCATGTAACACATTTTAACACATTTTAGCTCTGCGTTTGGCTCATTCACTGCACTTCATCAAAGCGTTACGTGACACAATGTGAAATGTTGCTATTAAAAATAAAACGTAGACATCTGAATGGGTTCATCATGTGACTTTTTTACCTTTACATTTTAATACATTTTTTGTGGTTATCACGGTTAATACTTTCTATATAATGTGGATAAAGTGTCTGAACTGACAGTTCATCTTTCATTATCCAAATTAATACTTCCTTGGAATGAAATAATCATTGGGACCAGGTGGTTCTGTGTGTGTGTGTGTGTGTGTGTGTGTGTGTGTGTGTGTGTGTGTGTGTGTGTGTGTGTGTGTGTGTGTGTGTGTGTGTGTGTGTGTGTGTGTGTGTGTGCGCATGCACTTGATTATTTGTGTGTTATTGTTTCCAAGCCGAGGCACTGATGTGATTATGTTTTTGTGAACAGATGGACAACAGACGTAATGACCACAACCACCATTGATTCACCGTAATTTACCTTCTCTGTGTGGGAATTCACAGAGTTCATTCCAGATATAGTACACTCTGATTGGATGATGGATGTCGAACAGTCCCTGGACAACAATTCCGGAACACTGGGTGAAAATGGAAGACAAAATATCTGTGTAAAGAATGCCACTATGTTCAGTCATCAAGCATCTGGACCACATCAGCTTTAAAACAACCATATAGGTCTGCTTTGGGTTTAGGTGAGAGAGTGTCTGATGTTGGCTGTCTCTATAGGCCTAATGAGAAATCCGTCAAATCTCATTTTAAATAATATCACAGTTTTTCTCGTCAAACACACCCTCTCCCCTCCTTAATCGCTCCCACTAGCATTGCTATATTTGGTCAGAATCGTCGAGCCAGTAAACAAAATGTTGCTGGTTCTATTTCCCAAACTGACAAGGTGAAAAACACAACCATTAAGTCTCTAAACAGGACAGTTAACTTGATTAGTCCCAGGTTGGTGCTGTAAATACCAAATTACCCCCATCTGACCTACACCCACCAAACCTTTGCTTGTCTCTCCTCCACCCGACCTCCACCCACAGTGCTCCATTCCTCCCTCTCCCCTCCACCCGACCTCCACCCACAGTGCTCCATTCCTCCCCCTCCCTTTCACCCAACCTCCACCCAGTGTCCCATTTCTCCCACTCCCCTCCACCCAACCTCCACCCACAGTGCTCCACTCAACGCCCCTCCCCTCCACCTAAGCTCCATCCGACCTCCACCCACAGTGCTCCATTCCTCCCCCTCCCCTCCACCTAACCTCCACCCACAGTGCTCCACTCAACCCCCCTCCACCTAACCTCCACCCACAGCGCTCCATTCCTCCCCTTCCCTTCCACCCGACCTCCACCCACAGTGTTCCACTCAACCCCCCTCCACCCGATCTCCATCCAGTGTTCAGCCATCACCCTTACATACCTGACACTGCCCCCTCGAAGTTCTTCACCATCTGAATAACTTTAATGAGCTATGGAATCCATTAGTGTCAAGGTGGTGACCTGAGCCAGATGTAAGCCTGGCCATTAGTAGCTCTATTACGTCTAACAAGTGCTGAACTGTCGAAGGGAAAGGCCATGGGCGCCTCAGGGCAGCCGACAGCCGCACGGTCTGGGAGGATGTGATGTCCGGATGAGGAGCCTTTGCAATGTTTCTGTAATTCCTTTAAAGGTCACAGCAGCATTGGTATTGAGGCCTTTCTCCTTATCGTTGTTTGCTAAGTCGTCTTCCACGTCTCTCAGCGCTGATTTGATCATCCGCTCTTGTCCCCCTGTCACTCACAGGCTTCGGCTTGTCAGCTGGGTGTACCCATAAGCAATATGTCATGAGGGGGTGTGGTTAATGACCAATTGACCAACCCAGATGACATCCTACAGGGTTGTGGCGGCATCTTTAGCACCTTTATTTCCAAAGTAAAAAAGAACTTGATGCCCGGGGTTCAAAATTACCAGGAAATCCAATTGGGTAAAATGTATGAAGGTAAAACAGCGACATAAGTTTTTTTCTTGTAATAGTTTTTTTTCTTTTGAAACTCGTTTTGTACAAAAGTTTTTCTTTCTTGTAATTCGTTTTTGTTCTTTTGAAACTCGTTTTGTACAAAAAACCAACGCGCAGAGTTTTGTCACTAAAATTCCACCAGCACTGTGACAAAAGTTTTTCTTTCTTGTAATTCATTTTTTTCTTTTGAAACTCGTTTTGTACAAACGTTTTTCTTTCTTGTAATAGGTTTTGTACAAAAAACCAACGCGCAGAGTTTTGTCACTAATATTCCACCAGCACTGTGACAAAAGTTTTTCTTTCTTGTAAATCAGTCTGTGCCCAAACGTTTCACTGCGTTTCCAAACAGAAACCTCAAACGTATTCTGACCAATGAGCGGAAAGCTATCTTAGCGTGGCCCTTTGAACTTCAACCAATCGTTACTCCTTGCAAAGGGTAGAAGAAAAGCCATGGCTCGGCATGGTCAGCATCTGTTGAAAAGCCATGGCTTTTTTCCTCTTTGTAAGGAGTAACGATTGGTTGAAGTTCAAAGTGCCACGCTAAGATAGCTATCCGTTCATTGGTCAGAGTACGTTTGGGGTTTCTGTTTGGAAACGCAGTGAAACGTTTGGGCACAGACTGATTTACAAGAAAGAAAAACTTTGTCACAGTGCTGGTGGAATATTAGTGACAAAACTCTGCGCGTTGGTTTTTTGTACAAAACCTATTACAAGAAAGAAAAACGTTTGTACAAAACGAGTTTCAAAAAAGAAAAATGAATTACAAGAAAGAAAAACTTTGTCACAGTGCTGGTGGAATTTTAGTGACAAAACTCTGCGCGTTTTTTTGTACAAAACCTATTACAAGAAAGAAAAACGTTTGTACAAAACGAGTTTCGAAAGAAAAAAATTAATTACAAGAAAGAAAAACTTTTGTCACAGTGCTGGTGGAATTTTAGTGACAAAACTCTGCGCGTTGGTTTTTTGTACAAAACCTATTACAAGAAAGAAAAACTTTTGTACAAAACGAGTTTCAAAAGAAAAAAGACCAATTACAAGAAAAAAACTTATGTCGCTGTTTTACCTTCATAAAAATGCGTTACAGTTACATTTCCTATTTCATCTGCACAAACATATTAATATTATGACCTCATTGTCCTCAATGGTTGATACCGGACAGGTCTCAGTTTCTTGCTTTCTTTACATTCCTTTACATTTTTTTAACAAAGCCCATACAAAGCAGGCATAACATAACAGAGATAGAACATCTGGGTTTTCAAATTAGTTTAAATGGGAGAGTAGCGGAAAAAAAAGCTTGACGCTCACTTTCTGAAAGATTCCACTGTCCACAGGATAGATTTCCAAACTGAAATAATATTTATTTTATAAAAGTATGTTTATACAAAATCCAAAAATCAATATCTTAAGTAAAAAAAGGATTGAGGAGATATAAAGTGGATTGAATTGATCAGTATCGCATGGAGTCACGTCACTTCCGGTTCAGGCCACGCCCTCAGGTGAAGTCACAGGTCCTGCATCTCCTGCTTCAACCCCTAGGTGGTATGAACTCAGATAACATTGGCTAAAAAAATGTTAATTATCTAACACAGAAAATAATCCTTATTTTAGCTCCTACAGGGAGGGTTGATCTGGGCAATAACTGCATTTCTCTTTTAGTGCACTCCAGAATGTCTGGTCTTCAGAGAAACAAGAGCAATTTGCCGTAACAGGTAGTAACAAGTAACCAGTTGGGTTCTGCAATCACAAGGCAGCCCAAACATTTACAATATCTTTACAACAAGTATTTGTCATTATAACGTTCAAGAAAATCACAAATGTTCCCTTTTTCAACACATACTTAAATAACAACTATTCCCTTCACTGATTGAATCCCAAATCACATCCTATTATCTATATAGTGCCCTCCTTTGACCACCCTGCTAAGACACTAGTAACACATTGAGTACAATGCAGGGAAAACTGTGTTAATCATTTGCATCAATCATCTCTATCCACATTAGCTCCTGGCAAAGTGCAGGACGGTCCCTTGCTGTGTAGTTGATGCCAGGTGTTAAAATCCTGGTCGTGGTACAGCAGAGGGTGGCACAGAGACAGTGCCTGGTGGTAGAGCAGAGGGTGGCACAGAGACAGTGCCTGGTGGTAGAGCAGAGGGTGGCACAGAGACAGTGCCTGGTGGTAGAGCAGAGGGTGGCACAGAGACAGTGCCTGGTGGTACAGCAGAGGGTGGCACAGAGACAGTGCCTGGTGGTAGAGCAGAGGGTGGCACAGAGACAGTGCCTGGTGGTACAGCAGAGGGTGGCACAGAGACAATGCCTGGTGGTAGAGCAGAGGGTGGCACAGAGACAGTGCCTGGTGGTAGAGCAGAGGGTGGCACAGAGATAGTGCCTGGTGGTACAGCAGAGGGTGGCGCAGAGACAGTGCCTGGTGGTACAGCAGAGGGTGGCACAGAGACAGTGCCTGGTGGTAGAGCAGAGGGTGGCACAGAGACAGTGCCTGGTGGTAGAGCAGAGGGTGGCACAGAGACAGTGCCTGGTGGTAGAGCAGAGGGTGGCACAGAGACAGTGCCTGGTGGTAGGGCAGAGGGTGGCACAGAGATAGTGCCTGGTGGTACAGCAGAGGGTGGCACAGAGACATTGCCTGGTGGTAGAGCAGAGGGTGGCACAGAGACAGTGCCTGGTGGTAGAGCAGAGGGTGGCACAGAGATAGTGCCTGGTGGCACAGAGACAGTGCCTGGTGGTACAGCAGAGGGTGGCACAGAGACAGTGCCTGGTGGTAGAGCAGAGGGTGGCACAGAGACAGTGCCTGGTGGTAGAGCAGAGGGTGGCACAGAGACAGTGCCTGGTGGTAGAGCAGAGGGTGGCACAGAGACAGTGCCTGGTGGTAGGGCAGAGGGTGGCACAGAGATAGTGCCTGGTGGTAGAGCAGAGGGTGGCACAGAGACAGTGCCTGGTGGTATAGCAGAGGGTGGCACAGAGACAGTGCCTGGTGGTAGAGCAGAGGGTGGCACAGAGACAGTGCCTGGTGGTACAGCAGAGGGTGGCACAGAGACAGTGCCTGGTGGTACAGCAGAGGGTGGCACAGAGACAGTGCCTGGTGGTAGAGCAGAGGGTGGCACAGAGACAGTGCCTGGTGGTACAGCAGAGGGTGGCACAGAGACAGTGCCTGGTGGTACAGCAGAGGGTGGCACAGAGACAATGCCTGGTGGTACAGCAGAGGGTGGCACAGAGACAGTGCCTGGTGGTACAGCAGAGGGTGGCACAGAGACAGTGCCTGGTGGTACAGCAGAGGGTGGCACAGAGACAGTGCCTGGTGGTACAGCAGAGGGTGGCACAGAGACAGTGCCTGGTGGTACAGCAGAGGGTGGCACAGAGACAGTGCCTAGTGGTACAGCAGAGGGTGGCACAGAGACAGTGCCTGGTGGTACAGCAGAGGGTAGCACAGAGACAGTGCCTGGTGGTAGAGCAGAGGGTGGCACAGAGACAGTGCCTGGTGGTACAGCAGAGGGTGGCACAGAGACAGTGCCTGGTGGTACAGCAGAGGGTGGCACAAATTGGTTTGGTGCCACTTGGAGCGGGCGACTGGATGCCAGGTGTAGCTGATGTGTTGTTTTGCACGAATAACTCAGTCAAGTGCCTGCAAGCTCAAACATGGTTATTGAGCAATCACTATAAAAATATGTTTATTTACAGGGTCAATTGAATGTGAAAGAAATAAAGCATGTGAAGCATGCTAACACCTGTTATATTATGCCAAATAATGAAGTACAACCGTTGAATATGTTTCTTGTGACAGCTTTAGGACTCATCACATGGTCCTTTCGGGATGGAGGTGAACAACATCTTCTTTACTTGGAAGGGACTAGATTGGAAGGGACTAGAAGCACCAAAAGTTTCTGTGTAACGTTAAACCATCTTTAATACCGTAGTTATGCCCTGCAATATGTATGCATTTTTATTCATTGGATCAAGCATTCAAAGCTTTGCTGGAAGATTCTCTTAAATATGCAGTCCCCCTATTTAAGGCCACAGGTTGTAAAAGTGGTGCTGTGCTGACAAAAATTATCCCCCGAATATGTTGTATTATGTCATGCATGAGCTAAAAGTCTCTACCTCGTAAACGTCCCTGAAATGTTTGTCTATATTCTGTATACAGGACACTCTTGTAAAATTATACTTGTTCCCATTGTTTGCTCACTGACTAATTAAAATGGGGTAACTTAATGAAACTTAATGTAACTTAAATGTAATTAGAAAAAAATCGAAATCTTAAAAGATTTTATGAGTTAAAAGAATGCCCTCTGGGGAGACAGAGGGCAGTCCTTTTTGCCTCTATGATCTATATTCACATGGACGATTCATTTTGAGCCCAGGAATAGGTCATATGGGCTAAACTGCATAGTGAATAATTTAATATTCTATTAACATTTAAATGTGACATTGATTTGACACTGTCGGGCCTCGGTGATATGACAAGGTGCTAGGAGGTGGGGAATGGAAAGCTGGCCTATGATAATTGCCCAGATGGCTTATTTTTTTCATGTTTAATGTCATCTTGTTCAGGCCTGTTATTGTACCCGTCGAGAGCGGAGATCAGTTTGCACGTTATAAAGGTTCACACTGGCAACAATCTGAAGTGTTCAGGCTAATTGATAAAGTACATTTCGATAGCTACAGTAATTATCCGAAGCAGGACATCCAATATTTTGTTTTCTATTTCTCTGTCCCTGTGCAGAGCCGGCCAAGGAATAACCTTACAGAATGTGACTAGTGGATTTGAAATACACTGAATAGGTGTGTGTGAACAAGTGTGTGTGCCTACAAATGCCTGTGTCGAGATCAAAGAGTCCGTAGCCCAGAGCCCATATCCACCCGACTGTCAGGACCAGAGAGATATGGAGCACAGGCCATGTGACATTCCTGACTTTTAATGATCTGTTTACAGCCAGACAAACACTCGGACAAGACCGCATTATGAAAGGCAGCGTTGCCACTTTCACATTCAGAGAGTCTGTATTCACTGGACAGATGCCTGCATATTGTTCCTCCTATAATTACAGTGCAATTACCCAGCAATTATAGTCGGATAGGAAGAAACGGAGAATGACTTTCAAAAATGTGTACACAATTAGCACTTATGGCACCTTGTGGCGAAGTGCAAAAATTCATCCGAGTACCCTCCAAGCCATTGTAAATACATTTATTAAGATTTCTGAGGTGGAAGACAAGCAGTTTACTCATCGCTGGCCATTCGGAGTGGAATACAATTGGATGCAACTCTGCAGAACTGAGCCTACGGCAGGAAGAGCCTCATTGTATTGGCCTCTCAGGTCTAATACCAAACGGCATTCTGCTACCTCAGCAGGGCTGGAGGACACAGGCACAGGCGACATGTTGTGCTCTAAGAATGGCATTCTGCGGTTTCTGTTCAGTATGGTGACAAAATGGTAAGTCGTGCCCTGAAACAGGAAGCTGTATCTGTTAGTACTTGTTATAACGACAACACTCTGTTATCTGCTAGTACTTATTATAACAACAACACTTTGTTATCTGCTAGTACTTATTATAACAACAACACTCTGTTATCTGCTAGTACTTATTATAACAACAACACTCTGTTATCTGCTAGTACTTATTATAACGACAAAACTCTGTTATCTGCTAGTACTTAATATAACGACAACACTCTGTTATCTATTAGTACGTATTATAACAACAACACTCTGTTATCTGCTAGTACTTATTATAACAACAACACTCTGTTATCTGCTAGTACTTATTATAACAACAACACTCTGTTATCTGCTAGTACTTATTATAACAACAACACTCTGTTATCTGCTAGTACTTATTATAACAACAACACTCTGTTATCTACTAGTACTTATTATAACGACAACACTCTGTTATCTGCTAGTACTTATTATAACGACAACACTCTGTTATCTACTAGTACTTATTATAACAACAACGCTCTGTTATCTGCTAGTACTTATTATAACGACAACACTCTGTTATCTGCTAGTATTTATTATAACAACAACACTCTGTTATCTGCTAGTACTTATTATAACAACAACACTCTGTTATCTGCTACTACTTATTATAACAACAACACTCTGTTATCTGCTAGTACTTATTATAACTACAACACTCTGTTATCTACTAGTACTTATTATAACAACAACACTCTGTTATCTACTAGTACTTATTATAACAACAACACTCTGTTATCTGCTAGTACTTATTATAACGACAACACTCTGTTATCTGCTAGTACTTATTATAACAACAACACTCTGTTATCTGCTAGTACTTATTAAAACATTAACACTCTGTTATCTGCTAGTACTTATTATAACATTAACACTCTGTTATCTGCTAGTACTTATTATAACAACAACACTTTGTTATCTGCTAGTACTTATTATAACAACAACACTCTGTTATCTACTAGTACTTATTATAACAACAACACTCTGTTATCTACGAGTACTTATTATAACAACAACACTCTGTTATCTACTAGTACTTATTATAACTAGAACACTCTGTTATCTACTAGTACTTATTATAACAACACTCTGTTATCTACTAGTACTTATTATAACAACAACACTCTGTTATCTGCTAGTACTTATTAAAACATTAACACTCTGTTATCTGCTAGTACTTATTATAACATTAACACTCTGTTATCTGCTAGTACTTATTATAACAACAACACTCTGTTATCTACTAGTACTTATTATAACAACAACACTCTGTTATCTACTAGTACTTATTATAACGACAACACTCTGTTATCTACTAGTACTTATTATAACAACAACACTCTGTTATCTACTAGTACGTATTATAACAACAACACTCTGTTATCTGCTAGTACTTATTATAACAACAACACTCTGTTATCTACTTGTACTTATTATAACAACAACACTCTGTTATCTACTAGTACTTATTATAATGACAACACTCTGTTATCTGCTAGTACTTATTATAACGACAACACTCTGTTATCTACTAGTACTTATTATAACTAGAACACTCTGTTATCTACTAGTACTTATTATAACTACAACACTCTGTGTTCATAAAACTAGCCACCGGATTTGTGCATTAATTGCTTTTTTGTAATAAAACGAACCTATGGAAAATATTTGTTCTTGATCATGATTTTGGATGTATTAAAGTTACTATGACCGTGACCAGTATTGGAATCTACAGTAAGAGGCTGGAGAATACCTGGAGAATACCTGAAGAAAACCTGGAGAATACCTGAAGAATACATGAAGAATACCTGAAGAATACCTGGAGAATACATGAAGAATACCTGAAGAATACCTGGAGAATACATGAAGAATATCTGGAGAATACATGAAGAATACCTGGAGAATACATTAAGAATACCTGGAGAATACATGAAGAAAACCTGGAGATTACTTGACGAATACCTGGAGAAAACCTGGAGAATACATGAAGAAAACCTGGAGATTACTTGACGAATACCTGGAGAAAACCTGGAGAATACCTGAAGAATACCTGGAGAATACCTGGAGAATACATGAAGAAAACCTGGAGAATACCTGAAGAATACCTGGAGAATACATGAAGAAAACCTGGAGAATACCTGGAGAATACCTGGAGAATACATGAAGAAAACCTGGAGAATACCTGAAGAATACCTGGAGAATACATGAAGAAAACCTGGAGATTACCTGAAGAATACCTGGAGAAAACCTGGAGAATACCTGGAGAATACCTGAAGAATACCTGGAGAATACATGAAGAAAACCTGGAGATTACCTGAAGAATACCTGGAGAAAACCTGGAGAATACCTGGAGAATACCTGGAGAATACCTGGAGAATACCTGGAGAATACATGAAGTATATCTGGAGAATACATGAAGAAAACCTGGAGATTACCTTAAGAATACCTGGAGAATACCTGAAGAATACATGAAGAATACCTGAAGAATACCTGGAGAATACCTGAAGAATACCTGGAGAATACCTGAAGAATACATGAAGAATACCTGAAGAATACATGAAGAAAACCTGGAGATTACCTGGAGATTACCTGAAGAATACCTGGAGAAAACCTGGAGAATACCTGGAGAATACCTGAAGAATACCTGGAGAATACATGAAGAAAACCTGGAGATTACCTGAAGAATACCTGGAGAATACATGAAGAATACCTGGAGAAAACCTGGAGAATACCTGGAGAATACATGAAGAATATCTGGAGAAAACCTGGAGAATACCTGGAGAATACATGAAGAATATCTGGAGAATACATGAAGAATACCTGGAGAATACATGGAGAATACCTGGAGAATACATGAAGTATATCTGGAGAATACATGAAGAAAACCTGGAGAATACCTGGAGAATACCTGGAGAATACCTGGAGAATACCTGGAGAATACCTGGAGAATACATGAAGAAAACCTGGAGATTACCTGAAGAATACCTGGAGAATACATGAAGAATACCTGGAGAAAACCTGGAGAATACCTGGAGAATACATGAAGAATATCTGGAGAAAACCTGGAGAATACCTGGAGAATACATGAAGAATATCTGGAGAATACATGAAGAATACCTGGAGAATACATGGAGAATACCTGGAGAATACATGAAGTATATCTGGAGAATACATGAAGAAAACCTGGAGAATACCTGGAGAATACCTGGAGAATACCTGGAGAATACCTGGAGAATACCTGGCAGGGTTAAATAAAAGATAATAAAAGGTTGTGATTCTTGCCAGGACCAGGATTGCCGACCTCTGGAGAAGACAATTGTAATTTTTGCACACTAACTCAGCCACACACCAGAGACAATAGGACCCATTTAATAGCACCAGTTCTACACAGATGGAGTCCAGAGGGTCTCATGCATAGTGCTGCTCGATCCTTCATGTGTGATCTGGAGACTGTAAGGCTTTGTATTGCTGTATTGCCCAGATGGTGCGTTTTAATGTTGTCACCATTTGAGATGCGCAGCTGATGTTCACACAACTCGCTGACATATTGCAGCCCAAGTAATAAGCTTAGTACTGTACACGTCTATGCAGGACTACGTGTGCCATAATATGAAATAAATACATAAATAAATATCTAAATACAAAATGAAATACTTAAATAATTAAATACTTAAATAATTTCAAATGATATAGACATGATTGTTGATAATTGAAATGCAATGGGGGCGGGACCTAGCCTATTTTATAGAGCTGCTCTCATTGGACTGTGTGTTTAATGCTTGGAACACTGTGATTGGACACTTTAACGCAAACTAATAAATGAGAGCTGTCAATGAAGTAGCACACAAACAGGTTTCTGTGTATCCTTGTCAGCTATGAATCCAACATTGGATCAACAACTTCATACCATCCAAATGAAATTACAATTGCATTTTATTAGCATTTTATATTCTAAATATATTATATTTATTTTTGTATTTATATATTTATTTATGTATTTATATATTTAATATTATGGCACACATAGTCCTCCATACACGTCATCATACCCTAATTTCAAAAGAGAACCAAGTTAAGTCAACCCCTATAGAAACGACGCCATTTGGTTACTACAACAGTTGCCTACCCTCATGTTCCGTCGTCTGACTCCATGTTTGCGTGTTTGTTGACTCTGCGTCTGTCCTTTAACTTGGTAGCTTATCTCCACAGCCCTCAGCACAGCAGCTACACTGGAACACACCCGGGAGATGCTATACGCCTGGAAGCGAACAATTCCATGCAATGACCTCTGATGCTCTTGGGAATGATAGAATGTGTTCTCTGCCTTTAATCTGTCAAACTTTACAAATAGGAAAATGAACGAAGCCACAGCACCTAAGTCGTCCTGGCTTTATCATAACCAGAGCTTAAAAAGGTGCTGACAAAAACAGAATAAAATGACAGCCTCAGATGCGGGTATTCATCAAAAAAGGATAATGAAATGGCATGCAGCATACCATAATGTGCCTGCTGTAATTCACCAGGAAACCATGGCGACACACAACCAGGAACACATTGTTATAAATGGCATGCAGCATACCATAATGTGCCTGCTGTAATTCACCAGGAAACCATGGCGACACACAACCAGGAACACATTGTTAGACTCCAAAAGAGAGATATGTTTAATTGATAGAATGCATGAAATAAAACAAGTGGAAATCAACAGTGAATTTCCACATATTTTTGTAAGAGAGTCACCACTCTAACTGAGGTTTTTCAATTCCAACATAACAACGGGTTAGCTGCTTAATGCCTGGGCTTTGTGCTAGATATAACAGAAGAGAATGTTAGCCATGTGTTGGGGTTCAGCACCTCACAGTGAGACAGCCCTCTATTGATAAAACTGGTTTCTACCTATTACCGTAGTATGAGACCTGTTGGGCCACATGAACGACGGAAATGGTGGATGCTGTATATGTAAGTGTATGTGTGCACGTATGTGTGTGCATGTCTGTTATGTCTGCGTGCGTGTGTTGGTCAGAGCGACCAGAGTTGAAGACTTTTCCTGGCCTCACGTATTATTAGAAACATCCATTAGCCTGGAGGTGGCAGGATGTGTGTAATCAGTGCTCTATCAGAGGGAGCAAACAGGCTATTACCCAATATCCACGTGTGTGTGTGTGTGTCTGCTTGCATGTGTGGGCGTGTGTGGGTGGGACTGACCCTTGTGTTCAGTTATCATTACTGCAGTGGAAGGCCGCTAGGACCAGGAAAGTGAAAATCCCTCCGACACCGTCAGCACAGCTTCAGTCCTGGCCGCTCTAGTTAGGATGTAGAGAGAGGGGGAACTGCCCTCCACAGTTAGGATGTAGAGAGAGGGGGAACTGCCCTCCACAGTTAGGATGGAGAGAGAGGGGGAACTGCCCTCCACAGTTAGACTGGAGAAAGAGGGGGAACTGCCCTCCTCAGTTAGGATGTAGAGAGAGGGGGAACTGCCCTCCACAGTTAGGATGTAGAGAGAGGGGGAACTGCCCTCCACAGTTAGGATGGAGAGAGAGGGGGAACTGCCCTCCACAGTTAGGATGTAGAGAGAGGGGGAACTGCCCTCCACAGTTAGGATGTAGAGAGAGGGGGAACTGCCCTCCACAGTTAGGATGTAGAAAGAGGGGGAACTGCCCTCCTCAGTTAGGATGGAGAGAGAGGGGGAACTGCCCTCCACAGTTAGGATGGAGAGAGAGAGGGGAACTGCCCTCCACAGTTAGGATGGAGAGAGAGGGGGAACTGCCCTCCACAGTTAGACTGGAGAAAGAGGGGGAACTGCCCTCCACAGTTAGGATGTAGAGAGAGGGGGAACTGCCCTCCTCAGTTAGGATGGAGAGAGAGGGGGAACTGCCCTCCACAGTTAGGATGGAGAGAGAGGGGGAACTGCCCTCCACAGTTAGGATGGAGAGAGAGGGGGAACTGCCATCCACAGTTAGGATGGAGAGAGAGAGGGGAACTGCCCTCCACAGTTAGGATGTAGAGAGAGGGGGAACTGCCCTCCTCAGTTAGGATGGAGAGAGAGGGGGAACTGCCCTCCACAGTTAGACTGGAGAGAGAGGGGAACTGCCCTCCACAGTTAGGATGGAGAGAGAGGGGAACTGCCCTCCTCAGTTAGGATGGAGAGAGAGGGGAACTGCCCTCCACAGTTAGGATGGAGAGAGAGGGGGAACTGCCCTCCACAGTTAGGATGGAGAGAAAGAGGGGGAACTGCCCTCCACAGTTAGGATGGAGAGAGAGGGGGAACTGCCATCCACAGTTAGGATGGAGAGAGAGGGGGAACTGCCCTCCACAGTTAGGATGGAGAGAGAGGGGGAACTGCCCTCCTCAGTTAGGATGGAGAGAGAGGGGGAACTGCCCTCCACAGTTAGGATGGAGAGAGAGGGGGGGAAACGCCCTCCTCAGTTAGGATGGAGAGAGAGGGGAACTGCCCTCCACAGTTAGGATGGAGAGAGAGGGGAACTGCCCTCCTCAGTTAGGATGGAGAGAGAGGGGAACTGCCCTCCACAGTTAGGATGTAGAGAGAGGGGGAACTGCCCTCCTCAGTTAGGATGGAGAGAGAGGGGGAACTGCCCTCCACAGTTAGGATGGAGAGAGAGGGGAACTGCCCTCCGCAGTTAGGATGGAGAGAGAGGGGGAACTGCCCTCCACAGTTAGGATGTAGAGAGAGGGGGAACTGCCCTCCTCAGTTAGGATGGAGAGAGAGGGGGAACTGCCCTCCACAGTTAGGATGGAGAGAGAGGGGGAACTGCCCTCCACAGTTAGGATGGAGAGAGAGGGGGAACTGCCCTCATCAGTTAGGATGGAGAGAGAGGGGGAACTGCCCTCCACAGTTAGGATGGAGAGAGAGGGGGAACTGCCCTCCACAGTTAGGATGGAGAGAGAGGGGGAACTGCCCTCCACAGTTAGGATGGAGAGAGAGGGGGAACTGCCCTCCACAGTTAGGATGGAGAGAGAGGGGGAACTGCCCTCCACAGTTAGGATGGAGAGAGAGGGGGAACTGCCCTCCACAGTTAGGATGGAGAGAGAGGGGGAACTGCCCTCCACAGTTAGGATGGAGAGAGAGGGGAACTGCCCTCCACAGTTAGGATGGAGAGAGAGGGGGAACTGCCCTCCACAGTTAGGATGGAGAGAGAGGGGGAACTGCCCTCCACAGTTAGGATGGAGAGAGAGGGGGAACTGCCCTCCACAGTTAGACTGGAGAGAGAGGGGGAACTGCCCTCCACAGTTAGGATGGAGAGAGAGGGGGAACTGCCCTCCACAGTTAGGATGGAGAGAGAGGGGGAACTGCCCTCCACAGTTAGACTGGAGAGAGAGGGGAACTGCCCTCCACAGTTAGGATGGAGAGAGAGGGGAACTGCCCTCCACAGTTAGGATGGAGAGAGAGGGGGAACTGCCCTCCACAGTTAGGATGGAGAGAGAGGGGGAACTGCCCTCCACAGTTAGGATGGAGAGAGAGGGTGAACTGCCCTCCACAGTTAGGATGGAGAGAGAGGGGAACTGCCCTCCACAGTTAGGATGGAGAGAGAGGGGGAACTGCCCTCCACAGTTAGGATGGAGAGAGAGGGGGAACTGCCCTCCACAGTTAGGATGGAGAGAGAGGGGGAACTGCCCTTCACAGTTAGGATGGAGAGAGAGGGGGAACTGCCCTCCACAGTTAGGATGGAGAGAGAGGGGGAACTGCCCTCCTCAGTTAGGATGGAGAGAGAGGGGGAACTGCCCTCCACAGTTAGGATGGAGAGAGAGGGGGAACTGCCCTCCACAGTTAGGATGGAGAGAGAGAGGGGGAACTGCCCTCCACAGTTAGGATGGAGAGAGAGAGGGGGAACTGCCCTCCACAGTTAGGATGGAGAGAGAGGGGGAACTGCCCTCCTCAGTTAGACTGGAGAGAGGGGGGAACTGCCCTCCACAGTTAGGATGGAGAGAGAGGGGGAACTGCCCTCCACAGTTAGGATGGAGAGAGAGGGGGAACTGCCCTCCACAGTTAGGATTGAGAGAGAGAGGGGGAACTGCCCTCCACAGTTAGGATGGAGAGAGAGGGGGAACTGCCCTCCACAGTTAGGATGGAGAGAGAGGGGGGTTGCTGGATAATATCTGTGGATGGACAGACGGGAGATTTATTTTTTGTTTTGAGCACAATTGAAACCCAATATCCCTTTCAATGTTGTTTAAACGTACTCTAGCAAAATTAATATGTTTGTATTTGAAGTGAAATAACCCAATAATGTGAAGCCTTAGCAATGATCTGTGAATCAACATGTCATTTGTCACTGTACGTGTGGAGACTCTGGGCAGCACACTTTGATTGATGCAAAGCTGGACCAGAGCACTGGTGAGAACAAAGAAGGCAAGTGTGTGTGTGTGTGTGTGTTTGTGTTTGTGTTTGTGTGTGTGTGTGTGTGTGTGTGTGTGTGTGTGTGTGTGTGAGGGCGGCTGGTCGGACGGGGGGTTGGACGATGAAGGCTCTGTTTATAACATGCTGGAGATCAGCTGTGATTAAGTCTCTGATATGATGAGGGTTGTCAGGACAAGCCGCTAGCTTTAATGAGCAATGCTTTGAGAGCTGATTGGAGGAGACAATGGTGTCACACTGAGGTGGATATTATGCCTCAAGTCAAAGCGGTGACACACAAATTTGCATCTTAAATGGTACTTTAGTCTCTAGGTAGTGCACACATTTTGATCAGTATCCATCGGGCTGAGGAGCACTACATTGGGACTAAGGGGGCATTTGGGACTTAAGCACATCTGTACTGAGTGGACGCCATTCCGGATGTGTAATTACAATTGATCATTAGCTAATAGATCTCAATTAGTTGTGCTTTATGCTGTCGCCTTCCTTTGGCACCATGAGAAAACAATCAATATGACAAACACATGACAACAATATATTTTCCATTTTTTATTTAAAAAAATATTGGTAAACAAGGCACTGTTGAAGAAAAACATCTAGAGCAATCCGTTGTATTAACTGGTGCAAGCTTAGCAGTTTAATTGCATACCCACAGAAGAATGACCCTAATATTGGACATCCAATATATCAACATGATTAGAGAAATATAAATGAACTAAATGAACAATTAGGCTCGCCCATAATGAATCCATATTATGTTCTGCCCATCAAGCTAAAATAAAAGCATGTTTAAATATGATGCAGAATATCATGCGTGTAGGTATTTCATGGTTCGCCTACGCACAGTAGAGCAGTGTGATCATATTGTCCTAAAGGATCATGGGGGAACTCTAATTTTTCTGAATTTCTCAAGGCCATTGGTTGAATATATTTATGTCCTGTTCCATCTCATGTGGAGAAACGAACCCAGATTTATATACAGCCTTGTTCCCATCTAAGAGAGTAACATTAATAACCGGTGTTTTAAGTGTCACCCATCAGGAGCACCAGGAACATGACTTTATTTCAGCTTTATCACCCCGCTCCCTCTCAGGAAACAGAATTGCTCGCTGTCCGAAATCTCCAATAATACCCGGTTCTCTCGTTCAATCTCTCTACGCATGCGTTCCTACAGAGCTGAGTTTGGACGCTCGCGGAGGACATAGGCTTCAGATCGAACGGAACCCCTGGACTTGTTTATGGTTGTAATATACTTTTTTACGGCTCCCAGGAAGAGACAATTACATCCTATAATTCAAATATGTCTCCGTAGGATGTCGGCAGGAGTAGCAGAAGTGATATGGGTTAGGAGGCTGGGGGCCTTCTCTGTGAATCCGGGGCCACAGAGTGTGTGTGTGTGTGTTGGGGCACTGGGGAGCCCTATTTTCCACCATGAACACAGACATCAGGCCCTATGCAGCGTCAGCAGCACATTTATTATCCCTCATCTATTTCAATACATCACGGAGCTTCCACTGAAACAATAGCCCAGATGGGAGGAGTGTCCGTGCTAACGCTCATATAGAGACACGGAAACACATGACCTAGAAACAGGCTAACATATCACCGCTTTAACCGAACCCTATATTGGACAGATGAGGTATTTCGCTTCCCCCGGTTGAAGGGAAACATCCGTAACTTTTCCGAAGGTGACTTTATAGAGTGGTTACTGTTCGCAGTCATGGGAGTTTCGCTCGAAAAAAAGAGAGCTTCTCTCAGCGCACTGGAATGAGACGATCCACTTGGACGAGAATAATCAGCTAACGCAGGGGATAAACAAGAATATGAGGGCC
>CM055728.1:23144177-23469490 GCA_029465975.1 Dallia pectoralis | reverse complement strand
TGCGCAGTATTTTTTGTTGCTTTTTTGTATTGAAAATTTATAAATATTCTGTTATTTAAAAATGCATTTTTCTCATGTGGAGCAATGGTTGTCAAGTGAGGAGTTGTAGCTTACTGCAGAGGTATGATGCAACACTCTGTAATAGTATTGGCAATGAATGAAGAAACAATGTCAATGTGATGAAAATGTACACATGTTTGATGGTACTTGCTATTTTATTGAATTAAACAGATTTATACTTTGATATTATTCATTTGTATATTCTTTATTTTTACTCTCCCCCGACTGGTTTATTTCTCTTGCACACACACATGACACACGCTTTGTAGGAATGCAAGGTTTAACTCTAAGTGCCGGATTTGCAGAAAAAGATTAAGCCTAGCCCTGGACTAGAAGTATATTTTGTTTGTTCAGGACTAGGGTTTATCTGTGTCTGCGATACTATCCCTAAAAGATTACGTACACGCTAACTCTTAAGATCACATTGATCTCTTATACCACTGGACCACTGATTTGGACAATAATGAGTGATTTCATTTAATGATTGGCAATCAAAATGACAGGTTATGTTACTGAAACCCAGATGTACATTCCAGCACTACAAATACAATTAAAAATACAAGTGTATGGTTGGAGGACCTGCATTCTGACAGCCGTTCTTTTCCACCTGGCAAATGTCACCATTATCTTAAGCACACACCTTGGCCAATAGTCTGGTCGGTCCACTGACCCCATGAAGAGTTCAAGGCCTCACACTAGCAGATTAATCAGCAACTAAACTGCCTCGACACACCAGCTTTTTTTTGTGTAACACATGCCAGCCTCAAATATCAAGTGACCAATGAGACAATCTGAAGAGAAGAGATTTTTAATGTATAGGCTATGTTTGGTTACTTATCCAAGGATGGTTCAGTTTGCTCAATATGACAAGATAACTAGCAACATTTCTCTAGTTGAATGTGGACATTTCTGAGGAGTTGCCCATTAAGAATTGCCATGCATGCAGGGAAGCAGTGAATGCTTTCACCCTTCCATCACGTGAAGGCCTTTAGTTTACGAAAGAATGCAGGGCGGAGGTTTGTAAAGAACAAGACATAGTTGTATGTGTGTTAGTGAATTACGAGTCTTGATGAGGCATTTTACCACTGTCATCCTTGTGTCACATACAGAAGAAAGAACATTGTTTTGAACACGTTCGATTTCACAAGCCAACTTCCTAAAATGGAAACCGAGTACATTGCAACAACCCCTTCCTGTTCCATCCATGAATTAAAAGTCACACCCAATAAACAATGTTTTAAACCAATTTATTAAACAAACTAGTAGCAGGTGTTAATAGGTAAATATTTGATCATTTATGCTGTATACAGTGAACAAAAATGATTGGTATCTAAAGAGAAGTAAGTTTAAACATTGTGTTATCTTGGAACAGATGTTTTTTATTAAACATCAGTATTCATATGTCATAGCATGCATACTAATGATTAACCTAACCTATATTAGCATGTCCTGCATAACATGCCGCACAACTAAGCAGTTTTAAATCAAGCTGATAGTTTAACACTCAATGTCAACTGTTGGGTATCCCTTTCAATTGTCCACAGTTTAAAAAACACGCTGATTGTGGACAAAAACGTATTCCCATTCAAAATCATCTCTGGACCAATGTGTAATATTGTCATTTTTTTTCGAGTTACGACATGTCAAATGTCCTCACATGGCCAGATTTGTTCAATCTTTCTATATTTAAGAAGACTTCTTGTTCCTACAAGTATTGTGATGTGTGTACACACACAGTGGTCAAACTTGTTACTTGAGGTGACCTCGTGGCCCCGCCCCTTTGCAGCTCCCGCCCTGCAGTTCCTGGAGACTATCCTGATCTCTGCTAGAGCCGGGCTCAGACAGAGAGCAGGGAATTTCCCACACTGGATCACATTTTTTCTGGAAGGCAAAGCCCTACCCCCTTTTTTAGTTTTTACCGTCAATGAGCCGTTGCTGTCTGTAAAACTCCCATTGCATCATAGCTCCTCCAGACCAATAGCCCTAGCAACTCCTGATAGAGAGACGTTCAAAGAGAGCACTCCCACATTGTGTTTAAAAGGTTCCACAGGACATAAGTCCACTGGGTTCAAAATGCTAAGATATCTCCTCATATATGAATTGTTGTGTTGTTTAATTTGAGTAATGTGTAAATAGAACATTCATGCCCGTTTTTGTTTTATTTTTGTTTTGTTTTAGCTTTTTGAACAAAGAATTGATTCTCACATGATATCAAAACATGACCGGATGACTTTCAGAAGTAGTTATTCGTTTTCAACAAAAAAATTGCTTGTTCCAAAGCCTGGTCAAACAAGGTGAACAAAAAACCTGTTGTGGCCCTGGGCTAAGCACCTAAACTTAATTGTTCATTTAAGTCGCTTTGTGTTGGAGCCAATTCATTAACAATTCATGAAAGTACGTTTCATGTCACATTACTTTCTAAACATTGTGTGTGTGCATGTGTGTGTGTGCGTGTTGTTTATTTTAATTTCTATTTGCTGACTCCAAGGTGAAATCTAGTACTCCTGGGGTCCGACACTTAACAAAAATACATCTGAGATACACGTTATATATGTTAGAGATATATGTTATATATTATAATTCACAATTTGTAGACGTAAAATACAAATATTAACAGAATAGAAAGCCCAACTAAAAACACACATTCTGTAACTTTGTCTCTCTTCAGTGTACCTCTGGTTGACAAAATACAGACAGCCAAAAGGCTAAATTACTAGTAGTACAGCAGATCTTTACGTCAAAAAACGCAGAACATATTTTTATAACAGATATTGTACAATGTCCAATCTTTACAACAACTTTGTCAATGATCTAACCATTTATGCAAACCACAAGTTTAGTCATTAGTGAACGTTATGAACTAAATCCAATGCTCTTCATTTTAGCTGTAGGACCTGTTTGTTGTTTGTCACCCACTCTGACATTCTTGTCACTGCTTAATGAGCTCATTGGCTTTGGTTGCTGGTGTGAGTACCCTCCCAGATAAGAGGGACTCCAGAGTTAATAACATGTACGGGGAGGATAGAATAACATGGGCTTTAAAGGCATCACAACCTGTACGGGAGAGGGAGGGTTTATACTGGACGTATATATAGCAGAGGTCAACCTAATAATGGTTGAGCATTTTGACTTGACATGTAAATGTGTTGTTAACTGCTCCAGGTTCATGAATCTTGAATAAATACATTTTTATTATTAAAAGAAACTACAGTCTCTGTCTTCCCTTTAAATAATTCCACGATACTGGTCTGCAGCATGGAGTCAGGAGCATATACATTGTCATTCTAGCTTTATGGAAGTTGAAGAAACAACGTGCCAAGGTAGTTGCCCTGAGGGACTCTGCACGTCTCTGACATTTGAGACGCTTTCTTTGAAAAAACCTATATCTCTAAAGGCATACAAAAAATCAACAATGCTTTTGCAACAAGAAATATTCAACTAAAATACATTAAATAACCAGTTCATTTAAAAAGTTGAAACAAGGATTTGTGTCAGAACTATCCAGAATGTGTGAACTACACATAATCAAGAAAAAACTTCCCGAATTGAAATTGAACTTTGTTTTAACACATATTTAATTTCATTTTGGTTATTTAGCTCAACTACAAGATTTATATTGCTACTCAACAAGGTTTCAAAAAGCGTAACTAGAACCTTCTACTCCCTGTATCACTGTTAAGATATGGAAGACCAATGAACTGCCTGGTGATGTCATGGAGCATTCAAAGAACATATACCTACAGTCAGTTGTGGGGGTGGTTCCATAATGCTGTGGGGCTACTTTGCTGCCGCCTGCACTGGGACACTTGAACATGTGATGGGCATCATGATATCAGTTGATTGTGTTTTTTTGGTTCAATGTTCTATTGAGTGTTCATAAACGTGATGTTTGTTGACAGTTGTGCCACTTCTAGCAGAGTACAAGCACAACCACAAAAGCTATCAAGGATGGCTAAACAGTTTTTCACACTTCTCTGTTGTATACTGCAATGAGTTCAGATCTTGATTCCTTAGAGAACATATGACACCAGCAGAAATCAACTGTTGGGCGAAGACACTCCTTAAAAAATGCAGAACTGGAGTGGTTTCCTGCTAAATACTTGGTCAGGTGGTTGCCAGTAGAGAAGTGCAGGAAGATAACTGATGGTTAAGACAACCATAGAACTGCAGTTACACTACTTGGCTAAACATATGTGGACAAAACTATTGAGTTCAGATGTTTCAGCCACACCCAGGCCTTACAGGTGCATAAAATCCAGCACATGGAATCTCCAAAGACAAATATTGGCAGTACAATAGGTCTTACTGAAGAGCTCAGTGACTTTAAACGTGGCACTGTCATAGGATGCCACCTCTGTTACAGGACACTTTGTGATATTTCTGCCCTACTAGTCCTGCCCAGTCAACTGTGAGTGCCATAACTGTGAAGTGAAAGCGTCTAGGAGCAACAACAGTCTAGCCACCAAGTGGTAGATTAGGCCAACTCACAGAGCAGGAGTGTTGAAGCGTGCAGCACAAAAGAACATCCCAGAGGAGTGCCGACTCGTATAGCTGTGAAATGAGGAACCACTTACCGTACATATTAATGCCCATGTTTTTAGAACGGGATGTCCGACAAACTCATATAGGCGTGATGGCTGGGTGACCATATATTTGGCCACATAGTGTATCTTTGCTGAAGAGCGTCAATGAGGGGTACCAATCATTCTGTCTGTGCCCTATTTTTAATTTTCTAAATTTCAATAATAAACTCCTGTGATAATGTGAGGAAATGTTCTTTGTTTTATACTTAATTTTTCTGAAATGTAAAATCATTAAGTAGAGTGTGAATGTTTATGTCCGCAACTATGCATATTTTCAGGCATTTTTATGCTTTAATTGACTGAGACAATGTTAACAGATAGAGGAGAGAGTTTTGCTGAAGGAGCAGTGGGCCGATGGCGCTGCTGTAAATGTGACCATGTAGACCGGTGGAAAATTTTTGACTGCTTTTGTTTATCAATAATAATTTATGGTCAACAACATCTCAATGGTAACAATACAGCTTTAGTATCATGGATTTTATTCTTAATTTTGACCATTTTACTAACTGAGTACAATAAAAACATTGTGCCCATTTGTATATGCTTGCCGTCAAGCAGTATTAATTGTTGTAATCAATATAACATATGTAGTAAAACATGTCTTTCTCATCAGTAAGAACATGGAGCCAACTGATTTGGCGGGTGTTAGAGCAAAGGGTGATTTTACCATTTTGAGGTAGTGGAATTACTTTAGCTTCCTCCCGCCCCTGTGGATACTCTTTAATGCTTTTACTGAACGTGTGGCAAATATAGGCTTGGCAATACAGCCTGCTGTCAAAGATGTTCATATGTTTATATTATTATTAATGAAAAACAAGAGCTTTTCCAACGTGAGGATGTACTCAACGTCAAATTTTATAGGTGAAAGGTTCAAACATCTTTATACTGTATACAGTTACAGTTCCTGGCCACGCAGGACATTGCTGCATCTGATAAGATCATTTTTGTAATAGTTGACAACTTAGAACCAAATTACAAAATTCAGTTTCGCTCAAGTAACCCAAGGCGACGTAGAAACCCTAGGTGGGCCCTAACCTAGATAGCAATTAGATTAACTTGTCAGCCGGATATCCGGGGCATTGGGCTTTCTACGGGAATTCAGACCTGCTGAGATACCGTAAAAGGCCGGTGGGTGATCTGGCTTGGAGTGAACCCAGATTTCAACATCTCTACTTCTCCTATTTGACTCTAGATGACTGCGAAGAAGCACAACTGACGTGCAGTAGCAGAGACTTGTGGTCACTGCAAAGCAAGTATTATGGGTCTTGTGAAGGTCTTGTGAAAGAGAAGGCCATCCTGCTCTTGCACAAGGAAACACTGGCCAGTGACAAAGCAGCCATGTAGCTGGTATCACTCAGTTTACTTAAGGTTACAGTGTCATCCTAGAATTTGTATGTAAAGGTCAGAGATGCCTGGCAAGCCGTGTCTATATAATACTACACAAACACTGCACAATTAACTTGATCTCTATCAGGAGTTGCTAGGAGAGCTTGATCACCAATTCACAATTTTACTTTCGATATTTCAGAAACGTAGCAGAAGCCATGACCCGAAGTGTCTTAAAATTGACACATTCCTCTTAAAGGGCCACTTCACCGAAAAAAAAAAATAATATCACTTATCGTGGTCACTTATGTAGTAGAAATGTGAAAGAATTTTTGAAATTGGTGCCTTCTAGGCAGAGAAAAAGATTAAAATGTGTTTTTGGCTCATGTGGATGAAAAACACCAAATCCCAGAATGCACTTGTTTCACTGCTCTACGAGTCCACTCCCAAGCCACGCCTACCGGCTCGAGAGGGCAGGCAGAAGGGAAGGCTAGCTACTAATTGACTGGAAAACAGAAGACACCGGTTAACATGAGTCTCCGTGACGAGTTTCTTGATAAAGTAATTTAAATACTAGCCTTGCGTTGTACCGGGATGTACATCCAACACAAGGAAAGGACATGTAGTTAGTTTCCGTCGTTTTCCCGTTGAACATTTAGAGCGGTGCAAACAGTGGCTGCGGGCTATCAACCACCCCAAGTTCCGAGAATATTTGTAATTAATAAAAGTATATACATTTCTTCATATTTCCCTGTACTCTTTTGTAAATCAAAGTAATACATTATAGACTTGTGGAGGCTGGTTACTCTCAATGTGATTTAGCTGTAACTACTTACTGTACACACTAACTGGATTATTTCCCTTGTGTGAATTAATTTGTGTTAAAAAGGGAAATCTTATGTATATTACACAATTTAGACTGGCATTTAAAAAAAAACAATGCAAGACAGGACCATGGAAGCAGAGTAGCTTCTTATATGAAGTGCTTTCCTACAATTGCAATATTACTCTAGGCAAATATATAATTTAATAGAGCAACACTAAAAGGACTACAACACTAACCACAACCAAGATGAGTTTGAACTTCTATTGTTTTTAAACATAATATAAACAATTTCACACTCATAGCTCTTCCAGAGCTTCAGCAGTTTCTTGATAGCCACAGTATTGTCCGTCACGAGCTGGAAATCTCTGTCTGATGTCCTGAACAACACAGGCAGGCAAAACAAGACGATATAGCCATTCCCCAGTCTCTCTCCTTGCAGAACTCATTCCACGAAATGACGGTAGGCTGTTAGGCGATATTGTCTGAAAACAATAAGCACAACGTTAGCAACGCAAGCTATTTGCACCTACAATAGGCTAACTAGCATATATGTAAATATAACCGATAGCTCAGCTAACTGACGTGAACAACAAATAAATACTCACTTATACGGAAGCGTCCGTTTGTCCCTGCTGGCTTTGACTGGCGTTTCCAATTGACCTTCGGAATCCTGAAATAAGTTTCCAAAACTCATGTGTGGATCAAAGCTGGGGTGCTGGCATGCTGGCGGTCCCGTTTCTAATGCAGATTCAATTATTTCTTCAAGAAGAAAATGGCATCGCTGAAATTCGCAATAGCAGCGGGACTCTATCTGTGTCCATAGGCGCACAGCGAGAGCACTGGCACCACCAGTCCGCCCCAACTCGACTCTGTACGGGCTCTTCCTCATGACCGCCAGGCAAGCTTCGCTCCTCTGCAGCAGCTGCCTCTTGTTCCTCCGTTAACCGCAACTGTTTTTCGCCGTATTGCGGCTCATACAGGCAGCCACGAACATCAGATTCGCGCAACAGATCTTCAAAATCCCTTTCTTCAATTTCGTCTTCAAAATTACATTCTGCCATCGTGTTGAGTCTAAAACTCGCATTTCTCCACAACAAGCAAGATCGGGTTAGCTTAACTACAAGATGGCTGACACTGTTTTGAGAATCTGTGACGAGGCCCCACCCCAAATGGGCGGGTTGAAAAAAATGCAGAAGTAGCATCTACTTCTGTCTGTAGTTTATAGCCTCTTTTAAAAAATCCTCCAATGACGTAAAAATCGTCATTTTACGTCATTGGAGGATTTTATCATGACTTAAAATTAAGATATCTCTCTTATCAGATGGAGTTGAGAGGTGGGAGTAAGGTCATTGGAAAATACTACCATTTGTCTACTGATACAAAGCTAAATGCAAAATCGGTGAAGTGGCCCTTTAAGATAGCTATGTAGGATTAGCACACAGCTCAGTAACAGCGAGTACATTTCGCTACTGCACTGTAATGTTTTGTCATACAGTACATTAGATGAATGCCTGTGCATGGTTGGTGATGCAAGGGAATCTGCCATTGGCAATATGTAGGCAGGGGCAGAAGAAACTGCCACCAACTCACGTGACGGAAATCAACCACTCCTGTGGCATCTGTCGACTTATAATGGCACTTACAATGAGCCCACATGCAGCGAGATATGGCATCTTTTCCTTCCTGAACAGATAGAGAACGTATTCGAACTACGGTGCTCGCTGTCAGATCTTATAATGTCATAGGTGACAACGTGTGCCTTAACGATGCGGAAAATGGATATTTGATCTGTAGATTTTGTTTCTATTTCTAGGTTATTTATCAGACACAGACAAGTTTAACCTTTTTGAAACGTTTCAGTGAAAACAGAGTATGTTTTCATAAATCCTTGATTATGTTGATTTAGAAAGTTTAAGGATCTATCAAGTCATCAGTTCCCTAATATTCACACAAGAAAATTCCTAGATTACCAAGTACTAAGCTAAAGGTCCTCTTTCCTTTTGACATGATCTTAAATAATATTTTACATACAGTAAGAGAAGAGAAAGTTGGCCCTTAAAAGAGGAAAAATATGTAATCTCAAAATTTCTTTGCAGTCAGGGACCAAACCAATGTTAAACAGATGGAGGAATTTATTCTTGGTGTAACAAAAGAATAACTCCAGATAACTTTTGAGCAGATGTACTCGAGTGGCACATTCGGTAAACAATGTGCTGGTAGTCAGCACACTGTGCTCCTGCCTAGGCACCAGCAGTTGTGCAATAATATTATTTCCATGTCACCTATACAATGTCTGACTTCATCCACATCCAGGTGAGCCAGCCCACACAGGCCAACCAACAGGAAACTGGGTGTGTTGACACACATTGTTCAAAAGGATAAGCACACAACCCACAACAATAAAAATGTGAAAAATCTCACATTTGTTTTTGCACCAACCCGTTAACTCGATTAGATGTAGCTAATGATGACACACCAGTCTGTAACATGCTCAGTAATAATACTTTGATCAGTTAATACTGTACAGCACATACCTCTCTAGGAATGTAAGCAATTGCACAACTGTCGAACACATTGTACATATTAACATAACGGAAAACATCCTTACGAATGAGAGCGATACATTAGTGTTTACTGTGGTTGTCACGGACGCCTAGGGAGATCAGGCCAGTGAGGTTTGTTTACATTATCTCCGTATTATCAACGTCATAAGTACTGCCGAGTTCTACGCCAGAGGAAGGAAGCGGGAGATACATTGCGTTCGGGGGGGAGGCACCGTCTCCAACGACTCAGGAGGACGTGTGTTTATACACAGAGCGAACTGCTGTGACCTACATGCCTGAGTGGAGCCTCTAAACACCAAGCCTGACCACATGTGACATCCTTGCCGTGGCAGGTCTGAGAGTGACGGGGTGTCCACGCCATCAGCGCCCAGGGACAGGAACAGGAACTAGAAGTTATGCTCATGGGCTGGTGTCATAACAACCGTCAGCGTCATCAGAAATCATGTTGTGGTGGTTGGGATAACAAATAAGATAATGCTAGTGTTTTTTTTAAATGGCGAAACACTCGTGAGACAGGCTTAGTGTGAGTCAACATGGCTTTGAAACTTTCTGAGTTTAAACCTCTACTGTAAAAGTACTCTGAGCATATGCTGTATGTTCTCAGATGTTCTCAGACGTACTGATAATGAAAGTGAATGGATCTTTCATTCATTGATGAATGTCTGGAGGAGTTATAAATTATGTCCTTGCTTAATCAGCATTTGTGTTTGTGACACAATAAATATCTGAGTCTTTCCATTTGGTTCAGATGACTCAAGCTCCAGAAAGTACATTAAGGAATTTTCAGATTTGTTTTTGGAATTTCCAGAATTCCACTTGGCTGCAAGTCAGTTCTGTGGTATAAAAAATAGGTGATCCTCCCTTTTCCCCATTAGGGCCTCTGAAGGCTGGCTGGCCATTGGGAGGTTTCAGGTTAATGACTAAACTCAGGGTATACATTGGAAGAGCCTGTAGGGCAGGGTTGACTGGCTTTCCGATAAGTACTGATAGCGGAGTCACCAGAAGAGGTTAAGCAAAGAAGCAATAGCTGTCAATGTCAATTACATTGAAAATGTCGGCCCTATGTCTAAATATATTGATCTACAGACCAAGTACAAAGCAAATAAATGGTATTAGCATTCAGAAACAATGTTTAGCAAAATAAAAGGGACAATTATTCAAAAACTAGAACCTTTTACTCTTTCAGGCTCAAATCCAACTTAGCAGCCTTTTTAGTTGTATTTTGTTTTTCTTATTTGCAGAAAACATATCATCTAGTCATGCATTTTGCCAGGGGTCCTGCTCCAGAACTGACCTCTTAGGCCCCTCGTTGCAGCTCAAGTGCCTATACACTGCCACCTACTGGGAACTAATCTCTCTACGTCTGGGGTCTTCAACAGGTCCACCTTCTCAAAACTACAAAGCAGGCTTACTTGGAAGATTTATATCATGCGTGTGTAAATCATTGGAATAAATGTTTTTGTATGATTGTTAATGTTGTCATTACATGAGCAGCACCAGTAGATTGTAAAATCATCTACAGAACTTTCTTCACTTGTTAGACAGGCTACTTTGCTGTTCAATACTTTGCTGTTCAATAAAGCATAACAAACGCCGGAGAATGTATCAATATATATTCAAAAAAGAGCTTTATGTGCCTTTTTATGAAATACACAAAACAAATCTAAATTCTGTGTCATAGGATAGTCTAGAGAGGTACACAGAAGGTGCCAGAAGGTACACATACACTGCTAAATCATGGATATGAATCCAGCCTACTGCTGTTTCTTTAAAATATATGTTACAATATCTCCATCTAATAAAGGTTTAATGAAAATGTTTGAAAATATATATATATATAAACACTACTAGTCAAAAGTTTCGATACACTTACCAATTCACTTGTATCCAAACTTTTGACTGGGGCTGTATGTGTACACAATGAAACTATTGTACACTATCCTGTCCAACTATCTTGCTCTGTCCGGTGTCCGAGGTGTTTTGCCCATTTTAATCTTTTCTTTTATTGGTCAGACTGAGATATTGCTTTTTCTTTGTAACTCTGCCTAAAAGACCAGCATTCCGGAATCGCCTCTTCTTTGTTTGACGCTGAGACTGGTGTTTTGCTGGTACTATTTAAAAAAGCAGCCAGTTGGGGACATGTGAAGTGTATGTTTCTCAAACTAGACACTATTATGTACTTGTCCTCTTGCTCAGTTGTGCACCGAGGCCTCCCATTACTCGTTCTATTCTGGTTAGAGCCAGTTTGGGCTGTTCTGTGAAGGGGGTAGTACACAGCGTTTTATGAGACCTTCAGTTTCTTAGAAATTTCTGTATGGAATAGCCTTCATTACTTTACATGTTTCAGATCATTTTAAGCCTGTAATCGAACCCAAAACACCCTGATTCTCTAGATACTGGACAACATTAAAGAAGGCCAACTACAATGTGGAGTGATGGTTGCTGACAATGGGCCTCTACGTCAAATGTATCAGCCAAATAAAAAAAATCTGTCTATTTACAGCTACAATAGTCATTTACAAGATTAACAATGTCTATAATGTTTTTCTGATCAATATCAAATTGACGTTATTTTCAAGGATAAAACATTGCTTTTGTTTCAAGACAAGGACATTTCTAAGTAATCCTAACTTGTGAATGGTAGTGCAGGCTTACATACAATGTATAAAAATTATCAGAATGTTCTTTTAAAAAATGTGTTATAAAATAGTATTTGAAACATGATTCCATTTCCTTTGAATATTTGTAATTCTACAAGATAACAGGGAGGTGGTAAATAGTGGTCCTGGGGAAGTGGAAGAGAAGAGAGGAATGTGAAACTGATTTGAAATCTGAAAACGAATTGTATACAGCTAAGAGTAGCTCTCATGCCAGAAAAGGTTGAAGGCACCTGCACTAGTCTTGATACAGACTGTCATAAATAGGATATTTTAAGATAAGTTAAAGTGCGATTCTTTTTCTGAGTTATCGAATATCTCATTATTAAAAATGTCTGTCAAGTATTAGAATACTACACTATTGTATGACCTGCTTGTATCAAAAAGATAATTTAAAAAACATTATATACGTTCACTAACCCTGAACTTTTCTAAAATACTGCAGGACTTTTATTATTTTTCGAAGTACACTTTGTATCGAATGTGGTAGCTATGCCTTTAAGACCACTTCCTGTCTCTGACCACGCCTTAGCAGTGTTTTCCCGATCAGTAGAGCCTGTTTCATCCTGTCCTTGACGTCAGCAGTAGTGTCTGGTTTGGGAGCGCTATTACTCACACGTCAGTTACATTCCTATAATAAGGCTTATAAACGCCGATCTCATCGTTTCATTCACATGGACAAACATTTTTTCTCTCATTGTCTCTCTTTCGAGCCTAGCTTTTCCCAGGAATAACTAGCACGGTTGCTATTCTACCAAGGAAAAACGGTGTTGTTCAACACAGTTTGTCCAATACAATTTAACGGGTATATAGTTCAACTATTTCATAATCACTCCTTGTTCAGACCGCAGCGGTCTGGTTAACGTTACCGGAGAATCGGGGCACAAACTAGATTTTTTGTCTTTACTTAGTTGATCCCCTTGACCCAGAAAATTGGTTATTCAATTTCGCTGAGCCATCATTTGTCAGTAATTACATATATCATGTGAATACTTGTGTAAGAAACACATTAACCAAATCAATGTACTTAATTCATCAGAATGCATTGTGGATTTTGCACTAGTTGGTTTAGTAAACATACAATGTGCAATGTCGGCTACAGTGCATCCCATTCAACAATGCATAGTAACAAACTTTATTATAAACAACGATTTTTAAACATTTATGGCACTGTGCAACATTGTCTAAGGTCAACCAGAAAATGAATCAAGTTGGATGATTCTGGTTTGAACACACTAAAATTATCCAAATTCTCCAGGCAATCAACTCTGCAGCCTTTTACCAAATTTCACAATAATAATGTTTTCACCCTCATTCAGTGCATGAAGAACAATAACTCATGGTTTGCCTATAAGGTGGACAGCAGAACTCTGGAAAGTCAGCCCAACATGGCCACACACAGGGTGACAACCCTCAATTTGACAGACCAGACAAGGATAGCAGAATAATTAGGTTGTTACATTATAACTATTTGGGAGAGTTTCACACGCATAGAATTAAGCCTTGTCCTAGTCCATTTATCTTGAATTTTAGTGCAGGATTCAGCGAAAATGTGTGTCCTTAAAACCAGCCCTAAAACAGGCAGTATCACTCTTACGCCTCTGTACATAATGTTCATAAAAAGTCCAAGGAGCAAACTGATGGGTAAATGTAATATCAGAGAGCAGAGTCCTTAAGCAGTCAATATAATCATGGTCCACACTTATTGACTGTCAGTGAAAAGTGACATTATGGAATATCTCCCTTCACTTGTAAACACACACACACACACACACACACACACACAAAAAGCGGACTAACAGGAAGTGATTTGGCAGAATGTGACCCTTTTCAGTTAAATAAAAAAGGAATATACATATGCCAGTAAGTTTTACTATAACATTAAATGTCTTTTTTTACAATACATTCAACCAATCTAATAACTGTGGTGTTGTTGCCCAACTTCTGGGTATGTACGCTTTTGTCTGTATTTATCAAGGCAGGAAAAGAAAAGACAGAACATAGTCATTGTTGACACAATTTCATTATCATGTGATCAGAGTTCAGTCCCGCCATTGGTTTAGACTGAAAAGAAGGTTCTTAACATGACACATCCAAAAGATAAAGCGTAACATTGGCTTCATATAAAAAAGATACGTGTATGGATACAAACGGAAGATTATTGATTGGGTACAGTTTCAGCTAACAGGAAAGCGTGGGCTGAACTGTACAATATGTGCCCAGGTGTGAGTCATCATAAGCCTGTTTGATGACACGGTTAACCTTCTAGACTCTCGTGTATCTGTTGAAACATGGGCTGTTTCGTGAGCAACGAAGCCCCCTTGTGGCCATTTCTAAACTCTGATCTTGTAACGCGCACACGCAGCCAAACGCGTTCCTCACAGAATAATAAGAATTAGGCATCATTGGTCAGCGCTACTGGTCAGTTCAGCACCCTGTGATGACTGCGGAGTGATTTGTGCATGTTAATACATGTGATTGATTGAAGAGAAGTGTGGTTTTAATTAAATCATTGCTACAGTCGACACGATACATTTCAAACAACACAGGTCAATGTCCGAGCCCCTGATTCCTTAGTTCAATGTTATTGATAAGACAAAATAAAGCAATAAGTCACATTTATTTTATAAAGCGCCTTTTACAGCAAAGTGGTTTTACAAACACCCAGCCTGAGTTGACGCACAGCGGCCAGGAAAAACGCCCTGATGTCGCATTTGGGAATACGGGAGGTCCTCACCCGGCTGTGCTTGGTGAACTTATAATAGTTGAATAATAATCAAATGCATTTTGTAAATGTTGAGAATTCTGAGAAGTAGCAGCTCCAAGAGATGTCGGCTAGTGTAATATCCCCTAGTCAATCAGCTCCTCTTGCTATACACCCGCTTCTATGTAAAGGTTTTGTTATTACATTCTGTCTGATCAAATGTGACTACGATCAAATCCAGCAACCAGAACTGAGTCAAAAGTTAAATTTTTTATTAAAAAATGAATTCGATAGATGTAAATAAAAAACAAATGTTTGTGAGCATAAGTAGAGAAAAACAGGAACGTCCGGGCAAAAAAAGCTGCCTAGGTAATTACTGTGAGATTATACCTTGGCCAATACAGAAAAAGTACATCACAATAAAACCTGAAATAAGGGGGAAGAGGCATGTCCATTAATTGGACTGTATACATTCTAGAGAAAAAGTACTGCAAAAGTACAGAAAGCACCTGACAGAGACACACCATTTATTTTGATCGGGGCAGGGCCAGTCCTCTGCTTCCTCCCCCGCTATGTGGAAGGGTACCCCAGTAAGACATCTCATCGGCTTTTATTGTCCGGTTGGAATTAGAGACCTCGCAGTCCATATTAGCGTCCTCAGCCTAGCCAGAAAGGAAGTGCTCCTCTAAACACAATCGCACGTTAGCGCCAATAAACAGACCGGATAAATACATTATTGGGGGCGGAGACGCTCTCATAGTTGGATGTCTCCTTTATTCACAGTCTCTGGTACAGCCTTTGGACTCAGGAAGAACACAATTATTTTTGAGTCACAGAGAAAACGGAATCCCTGCATCTAAACTAATCTCATAAAAAACCTGTTCATTCAAAACAGCAGAACGTTTGTCTGGAAAAAGCTCCAAGAACAAACATTGAGAGTGCAGACCGGTGACAAAATTGATCACAACAGCTTTTTAATTCCCTGGGCTGGTGTTAGCTGGTTGCTTTTTGGTTGATTTGAGATCCCACTCTCCCCATCTTGTCAGACAGAATGGGATTAGGGAAAATAAAGGGTAGTAGAAAGTTTTTGTATTGCTAGCGAAATAAGAGGGTTATCTGCAGTCTATGCCCCATACAGTAAGCGGAGGCTGGCTGTTGTGTGTTAAGATGCCTGCTCTAGACACATTTTATAACATTGCCTGCTCTAGACACATTTTATAACATTGCCAGTCGTCGGAGGCACGTCCCTCCTTACACATTCACCTTCTTTCGTATGTAAAGCCTCGGCACTCATCACCAAATCTGGTGACAGAAGAAAGTTGCAGTCCCTGAACAATATATTGAATAGGTTTGACGACACAAATATTGTTGTGCAATCAACAACAAAAAATATTCAGGGCAGACTTACGCCAGATAACAAATAATAAATGGAATATGTACATCAGCTTTAGCGGGAGCTGCTTTTAACAGGCTCCGTGTGAACGCAACATCAGAGAGTAGGTCAAACAGAACAGCTCAATACATACGTGTCACACATTCATGCCAAGCCCATAATCAACTACACACGCCTGTTTAAAATGTTAAGCAAGCACGCGGTGAGGCAGAGCAAAAGACCAGGAAACAATCTACACATTTTCAAAATGCCTGATATATTATTGGCTTGTGACGTTACCTACTGTGACAGCAGAGTACTAAACACCTGTTTTGCGTGCCCAGCCTCCTGTAGCTCTAGCCTGAAGGCCCTGAACAGTGGCAGAGGTAAGGAGCTCTCAAATGGCCTGTTGATGACCCACCAAGAACACTCATATCCACTGGGTGGAAGGGGGGTGTTCTTCCCCTCAGATGGACACCCCAGTCTCTACTTAGTCCTGTGGGTAATACTGCACCATTTTAGGCTGGGTGGTTGTTTTCTTTTTACCAACATATCCACAGGAATTCATTACACCGACACGTCAGGGTTGCCACAGTAACCCCTGCTGACCACATGTTTAATTTAAAGACATTTTTGGGAAGTTACTATTAGGGACTGAGATTAATAGCCAATAACGGATGTTACTCCAAAAGGCTGGAATTGAATAACACCTGTGCATGCCTTCTGATAACTAGTGGCTCACAGGCAAAACACACATTGCTTAACTGACATGTGCAGATAAATGTTTGTTTACTCATTTGTTTTTGAATCAGCGCCTGCATTTGGGATTTGACACCTGAATAGTGAGGCCCTGAGCATCCAAGTGGACAGTTAACGGGGGCACGCCAGTGGGTGGTGACGGTAAGACCCGTCCTCCCACACACATGCGCGGCATTTCAAAAGAAAATGAGTGAGTTTTAATCATTTTGTCCAAACTATTCACTCGACCAGCCAGCAAAGTAAACCACGAAGCAAACATGGTCAGCTGGCCGGCCAAATTCCCCCAGGGGAAACAGACAAGAGAAAAGGAAGGTGCTAAACGGGAAGATGGGTGGCAGAGATCAGTGGAAACAGGCTCTGTAACAGACATAAGCACCAAAGGCCAGGGCCGTGCAGAGGCAAATATTGGCCAATAGGGGGCTCCAGGCCTTCCAAGCATCTGGGCTGTTGTCTTCTGCCTGGTTTGGGTCCACAGGAGATGATTCTTTGCATCCAGCTGGGCCAGCATGTTGATCAGCCTGGACAGTAGTAGAATCATTATCACCAACACCCCTCCGCCGCAGTACACTCTCAGGTTGGCCACTGCAATGGAAGAGAATCATTTGGAAAGGAAACACGCACAAGTTCAATACCACATAAATACATGGAGATGAAATTTCTGAAAGAGCAACAGGTTAGAGTTCAACCCAGTAAATGTGAACAGGAGACAACGGAAAAGCCCACGACTGCACATTTTTTGTGCCAATCTACCTGAGTGTGTGGATCTCTTTTTGAATCACAACCTGCTCCGGAAAGAAAGAGATTGGTTCAACAGTGCCGTTGACAGGTGGAGGGCGGGGGTTGGGCGGGGGAGGTGATTTCTCTGGAGGAAAGTCCTCTTTGGAGAGCTCTTTCCATGACACCTAGAAGTAAACATGATGGATTGGTGTGAGGAGCATTTAAACAGTAAAAGGTTTTAAATAGATTAGAACAGCACTCACATTTCTCCATAGGTGAGCTATGTGCATCACGTAACAGCTGCACAAATCCTAAGTAAATAACCTGGTTAGCCACGGGTAATTAATTAAATTCTATAAATAGTTACAACAACATTGTGGCCAGTGAAGAGTTTATAGTAGCTACTTCACAAAAGCGCCGCCCCGAGGCAAAAATGTACAAACACAAGACCAAATTTGGACTTGCATTCTCAATCAGTTTATTCACTCAATCAACCACTCTCGTAACTAATAGCAGCGCAGCTATTCATGCAGCTCCCTCCATCTAGTTAGAGTGAGGGAAATTGCATAGTTGAGAGTACATCTGACGTATGTCCAACTGTCCCTACAGATTCACTGTTGCATGTGCATAGGGCTGCGATGGTCTTGGAAACCTTTGGCTATTGTTGAGTCCAGACAATCAGACTAACGAAACAGGGCACAAAAAAAGCAGGGCACTAAAAACAGTTACTTAATCAAAGATCTATACTTAAAAATATATATTTTTCATGGTAGGCCTACCCGTGGCTTTTAAAATGTAGACGCGACATATGTAAATGTGTATGCAATACATATGCATGTTATTAATAGCTTTCATCCGCCAATACTTTAGGATGTAGACTTGGGCTGACAATTAATGGACAAATAGCTGCATACCGGTAATATTAAAGTAAATATTTGAGCCATGTGATTATTCTATTTCCGCATTAAGTTAATAGCTCACAACTCATAATGAATGAGAACGTTGACAGTCTTGTCAGCGTGCCCTGTTGAGACTTACACGAGCATCAATACACAAATGGTCTATTTTCCCGCACCAAGAGACCTTATTGGAACATTCCCTAATGCAAGAAATAAACTTTGAAATTATACAAAGAACTCATTTCTGGTTTTGTCTGCAGGGTGTCATGTGGATTTAAACGTGATGACCGTGTCTGATACATGTCCATCACAGTGCTATGTGCATTCAAATATTTGTGACTAAGTTACATGTCCCAAGCTGTCATTATATTAATGGTTGTAGCAATTTGGATTCTTTATCCATGTAGGGGTGTAAACTAGCTAGCCAAGCAACATGGAAACTTTCAGTAGCACTCCCCATTTAGTTGCACAATATGTCTATTTATTTGACTATTTCAGCCAATAGAATCTACCGTGGCAATTGCTGAATTATACCCTGTACAGTGTACAGTGCACAAGACATTATAGACAAGTATTTAGTGAAGTTTTGCTATTGTATATCCTGCTGTGGCCAAATCTATTGTCATCGCTGCACTTCGGAGAAATCATATAGTCTGCAAATATCAGTTATAAAATGTATTAGTTATAAAATGTATTATTCCAGTGTTAATAGTAAAAGTGTTTCTGTTTTTTTTAATAGGGAAATAAACAGCATTGACAAAATTGACACCCAACACTAACTGTTCTGAAGCACAGGCCATGTGATGAGCGTCTGGCATCTGTGTCCATGGAAACAGACCCACCTTTTTTGAGCAAGTTGTTCCAGATTTAACTGGTGCCTTTGAGCTCCAGCCTTTTAGAGATATGTGCTCATTCCTGGACAATTGACAACATTCTGTTTTGAAACATTCCGAATACTTTTTTAATCATGTTCGGGGTCACTGTCCTGCGGGTAAACCCATGACCTTTGACATTTCCCGACAATTAATTTTGTACTTTTAGGATTAACAAACATTACTCAAAATTAGCATGTAACACATGTCAGCTTTAAAATTGCAGGCACATGCAAACCACCACAGTTGAGTTTAATGGCAAAATAAAGGAGAATCGCCTGCCTGAATGCAAAACGTTTTCAAATGCATCTCATTTGTTAAACTGCGTACTAAAGAAATATATTGATACCAATAAATGTTTGAATTTCAACAGCTTTCTACAAGAAATAGCCAATTACTTGTATGAAGTGCCAGGCTGCCGATGCATACAACCACAACTGCGTGTATATAATATGCATTTTTATTTCAGTTACCATTTTAGTTTGGACCAGTTTTACTCAAGCTGCAGCATTTACCGACATGATGCAACAGAAGGGGATTACAAACTACAATAAATCAGCATCTATGTTTACCTTCCATGTGAAAGCTGTTTAAATGGACAAGCCTTTGGTGCTTTTCAACAATACTAGGATTTATAAGAGTGAATTTACCTGCCGCGTTGTGTCTCCCATGATGTACTTGGCACCTTCGATAACAGCGAGGTAGGAGAACCTGAGTTGATCGGGTGTCTGAATCAGTCCCATTCGATAGCGTCGCATCTCCAACAGCATGTCACGAATGCGCACAGATGATGGGTCCTTACGCATTGACATCTGAAAACAGAATCAATAAAAAAAACTCTGCAAAGGACAGAACTTCGGCAACAGCTATCATTATTGCCATGTCAGTATACAAACGACCAAGTTGTATGTTGGTTTCTTCTAGCCATCTTAACATACACACCAAGTCACACAAGATAAGGGGCTTCAAAATGACTATCTGTTAACATCAATGCTATCAAAACAATGTTTTAGCCAAATGAAATTCCAGTACCAACCAGTAAGAGGCATGTATCGACCAGACAGAAGGTTCCAGAACGGCCAATGCCAGCGCTGCAGTGTACCACCACAGGCCCGTGGGCAGAGCTGAGGCAGCCGGACTCCCGCACCTGGAACAGAAAGTTGAGGAAGGAGGCTGGAGATTCGGGCACCCCAAAGTCAGGCCAGGTGGTGTAGTGAAAATGCAAGATCTCTCTAGTTTCCTGAGTCTGTACAAAGACAAAAAGAGAGAAAAGAACAGGCACAGATGGTGATTACCGCATTGCCCGACCTCAACAAGTATGAACAAGAACAACTTTGTAGGAATCTCAGATAAGCTTCCAGAAATCACATGAAGTCTCTTATTTTGTACTATGATAATACAGAGAAACACGAATAAAGATGGCTACAAAATTGTATGGCGCCCTCAAATGGGATATAGGTAATGACAGTACATAAAGATGGCACAGTGCCATAATGGAAGTTAGGATTAAAAGTCTTGCCCAAAGACAGATCTATATAATACCACGAAAATGGCCCCCTTTCTGTTACTGGACAAATACTCTAGTTCCTTAGACTATCTCCCACCCTGATGGCAACCATGAAGAGGACTCTCACCATCTGATTTTCCAGCTCCAGCCTGCGGACAGTGTAGTAGGACTTAATGTCTTCTGAAACAAGCGAAAGCTTGAAATGTGTGTCTTCAAAGACTATCGCCTCTCCAGTTGGCCAGTACTGTGCACACTTAATCTGAAAAGCACAAGGGCACAGGGATGTTGACATTGAACACATGTGATATTGATATTTTCACATTGGAATAAACAAGGCCCTAATTCGATGTACAAGCCGTAGAGGCTTTGAAAGGTATCCAATCACTTCCTGCACACTTGGTGAATTAATTTACCATTGATTACAATTATTTCTTGGTTTGAACTTATTTGAGTCTCCATATTCATCAGTAGATGTTCTATAGTCATGCTGTCTAACGCCCTGTTGATAAATAATGGCTTGCTAAGATTAGGGTTAGGTGAAAGGTTAAGAGTAAAGGTTAGTAGATGGCACTGATAATATGAGAACACCTACAGAACTTTTTTGCAACCAATGTACATAGTAAACCCCATAGCGACAATATATTTATTGGTAGAAATGTTCACCAATTTATTAGAAATGTAAATGTCATGGACATAAGTATTCAGGCTATTTGCCATGACACTCCCAATCATCATAGAGATGTCTCTAGAATTTAATGTGTGCCCAACAGCGTCAAATTCAACAGATTGAACATGAGCCATGAAGCCCAGGAACTCTAGAGATAAAATTGTGAAAAGGGATAGATCTGGCAAAACGTAAAAAGCTTATAAATGTAAAAGCTTAGAAAGCTACCAGAAGGTGAGATCACTTGTTAATCATTTAAAATTTGCTTTAACATTAAGACACACCATTAAATCAAGTTTCCAATATATGCTTAGCAGGGCCAGAAAACACAGTAACAAACAGAATCCATTATAATGCCGCCCTTTTGACTGCCTCGGGGGGGGCGTCAACTGGACAGAGTACTTTCTCAAGCCACTGTATATCTATGGCGCCTGTTTGTATTGAAAACAGATGCAGATACACTTACAGATCCTTTCTCAATCACACGGTTCAGCATCACCACTCCCATGGTCCTCTGCTCCCATACCATCTCCCAGAAGTGACCACATGTGTTTGGAAGGGGTCCCTTTGGGAATACAGGGAGATGTATTGTTAGAAACAACCTAGAGCAATATACAGTTACCAGGGAGAGTTGAAACAACCTGTGAATAACTGTAACCATCTCCACTAAGTGTAAATGGAGCATGTCAGTGAAAAACGTAATTACCTTTTGCATGTTTTACTTTTGCAAAAATAACTGGTATTTATACATCTGAACTCCTGCATGCACAGCACAGTATAGTGAAAATAGGTCAAGTAGTGTCCAAAAATGGTCAACAGTACACACCTGAGTTAGAATGTAGTTTCTTTGTGCCTCTTCTACAGAAATTAGGCTTGCATTAATGTAGTTGTTCGTACCCAGTTGAAGGCAGATTCTACTGTGGTCAACTGCACAAAAGCAAAAGAACAATGATCAAAGGGTAAAAATAAGTTTGCAATATGTAGTATCCCATGGGACATGTGTTAAGAATTGCAAACCCTAGAGACCTCTGGTGCAGCTGTGTACATTCAGCAACCCAAAATGTGACTGAAACACGGCCATGTTTATTTCTTCTCCTATATTCTAATCCACTAAACAGGAAATACTAACCAATTCCCCAGATGTAAATTAAAAGACAATTGGAATTGGGAGCAAAGTAAATGATAAAGATCAACCGGCTTATTTAGAAAACAGAATAGCTTATAGATTTAATGAATTTATATCATGCCAGGAAACCATAACATATCAACACCTCGGTTAATGTGTCACCAGTCAGTCCCATAGGGTTTACGTTTGCATCTTTGTGTGAGCCCTTGAGGTGGGGGGCAAGAGAGGAAACCACAACAGCTTTGCAGTGTCTAGTTACCATGACGGATGATTAAAAAAGATGACAAATGTCAAAGTTCGGCATGGTAAATTGCTAGTGAGGCACTGAAGATAAAACAACCACCGTTGACCAAATATACCATGTTTCAAAGACTACCATTACAGGTACCGTCACAGTACAAACCACATGAAACCAGTGTTCATAGTGACAGAATTATTCACATTTACCCATAATGAATTGAACATTGTATCAACTGAATAATCATGAATATTCGACATTTTCCCTTGTGTTTGTCACATTTGCTTATGTTATGCATTTGAACATAGACTTAGAAAGCGTAGGTTATAATGGTTGTTAATAAATAATACGTAACTTACATGGGCTGACATCTCGGTAGCGATTCCGAGTTTTGTTTTCAGGTAATTTGGCAAGTTTACAGGGCAGCTCACTTGATTGCTGACGGATTTCCTAAACAGAAAATAGCAATACACAAAATCATAATTTCTTACCCGATAAGAAATGTTAGTTTCGTTAGAATACCATTTAGGGCTTTCTGCCTAACAAAGTTGCTCTGTTCAATACCACGAGTTGGATCATATATTCTACAACTGTGCAGATACATAATTGTGATCATCCAGTTTGTCTAGATGTTTGTGTATCTGGATGTGTGCAGACACAATTTCCAAATTGTTGTGTCGTCCTGTAGAACAGTTTAAAAAAAGCAGGACAATTCGGATATATATAAATGAACTTCAAAACATAAATACAGCATTGATACGTTTTGGTCAGTAGTTAATGAATTGATCCATTAATTGTCCCATACTACATCTGACGAAAATATGACATAAGGCCACGCACTTAATGAGACAACAATAATCTGCGTCTACGTATTCACCACCGAAAATGTAAACGCTACAAACGCAAAGCAAAAAGCGTATTTCATTTGAAATAGTAGACTTCGCTATCGAGCTTCACCGGTCCGTCAGAGTAGAGGACGTACATTGAAGGTGTTGTCTAGTTAGGTTATCGAATAGGCACCTCGTAAATTTTGTTTTACCAACGGAGACAAGTGTACTAAATGCGTAGTAGAACCATAATGTTGCGGTTTAGAAGACTATTCACTACACAGAACTCAAAACTTAAAATCCACCTTGATTTCCCCAGACTCGTACCTGGTAAATGGCGTTCCAACTCCCGTGTTCATCGATTTCCCGAAACTCGCCTTCCATTGCTCAGCTACAGCCACCTCTTCCAGACTACTGATCGAGTTCAAATTTTCAGCTTTAGCAAATGTGATATCGTTGTCTATCAAAGTAAACAGCTGCTGCTATATTTGTATTTATTTTACAGTAGCAAAGAAACATAAATTACTATTCGAGCGGTAGTCTCTCACGGCCTAGTCTTACCGGAAACACGCTGTTACGCTCCTCCTTATCACGACTGTCCTTGGCTGGCTTTAATCCCCGCCCTCATTTCGTGACATTTGCCTAATACGTATTCGTCACAGGCTACAGACACAAATTAAATTGACACAAAGTCATATAATTTGGTGTGTTCATCTGCTGTAATGTGACGTTGACATTGTGGGTAGGGTTAGGATTAACACATTTTAAATAGATGAGGTTACCAGTTTGTGGCTGGGACGACGACCCCCTAGTGGAATGAGAAACTGCCTATTGTAACTTCGCAACATACACTTCGAAAGTTTGCGGTCAATTAGAAATGTCAGTGTTTTCAAAATAACAGCAGATTTTTGCCCATTAAAAAACGTACAATTGAACAAAAATACAGTATAGACGTTGTTAATAATGTAAATGACTAGTGTAGCCATAAACTGAGCATTCTCACTGGATTAATATTATAAGTATACATGGGCCCATTATCAACGACCACCACTCCTGTGTTGCAATGGCACAATGGGCACAACTGTATAATTTTAAAACTCTAATGGATAATTAGAAATGTGTATTGCAAAATTGTTCGCACATACTACACTTTGGGGTAATCTCTTCACAGAACAGCGCAGACTGGCTCAAACTAAAACACAAAGAGGAGAGGAAGGCCATCGTGCACAACTGAGCAAGAGGACAAATACACTAGTGTCTAATTTAACAGACAGATGTCTCACAGTTACTCAACTGCTTGATCAGGCTTCCAGCAGGATTCGTTTCATATTTTGTTAAGATACTAAAATACATTTTGTGGTAACATTGTCCACCACACATTTCCGAATGAAGACAAACCGAGGGAGGACTTTTTACATAATATTTAAAAATATTAATACATGGCCCTAGGCTTTTTTCACCATAGAGAAGCATATGCGTTGGAGGGATGTTTGCAGTGTGTTTTTAAGTTAGCTTGATTAAAATCTCCTTTTTATCTAAAAGTAACATTATGGGTGACAGCATTCATGCAGGTTGTTATTCTAAAGCATACGCGACTCCAAAATATAATTTCCGAAGAAGCATGTCTCCTCTACATTGCATATCTCTATATGAACGTAGCAGAACGTAAAACCATACCGAACTCACTCAACACACCGACCTGGATGCTGCCCAGCCCCAAACAGAGAAAAAGAGCCAGTGAGATGTCTAACAAATGGGGCAGCGCCTCCATGGGGCGGTGCCATTAGGCAGACCAGAGTAGCCCCGTCAGGAACAAAACAATGGGGGCGTCTTCGACTGAACTGTCTCTGCTACCCTGACTAACCGATAACTGCTTTAAAAGAACTGCCTAGTCGAAGTCGGCTACCATCAGTCATTAGAAAAATTGTTGCAAGGAAAACTACCATGGATCACATTTATTTGGCATCCTGCACTGTGACAGAGACGTCTGGTGCCAGCTAGTAAACAATCTACTGTAGATAGCTAGCTGGACCGTTGGCTAATACTTTCTCTCTCTTTAACAAGCTACGGTACTGTAAATGGTGGGTATTTTTATGGTTATTAGTATTACTAAAAACGGTGCTTGCCATTCGTGTTGCTTATTTTATCAAATTTAGAGTAACCCTTGGCACAAGCATTTGTAAAATGTATTTTCCAGCCCCTTAGCAAACGTTGGCTAACACAAGTTCACATAGCTAATGTCGGATAGCCACTGTTAGGCGCTATTGGGTTGGCCTTTTTTTGCATAGCATTGCTGAGCTAACTATCTTGCTCTTGAGATTCTTACATTTTCTAAAGCGTAATAAGCCCATAAGGTATCTAGTTACCACAGTCAAAACAACCTATAAATATCTGAAACATTTGAGCCCGTGATGTTATTTCTAAGAAGCACAGGTTCAGATAATTCAGTTTTTCACTGTATTACAGTTTGTTACTTTCACAACTGACACGTATTGTGATCGAGTTCCCAATTTTTGTTAATTATCTTTGTCATTTTTACACTTACTAGCTTCTAAACCATGTTTATGTATGTTCTTGTCTTTTTACCAGATTCTTGAACCTAAGGCACTCTGGTCAAGTACAGTACCATGGCACCCAAAGACATCATGACAAACTCTCATGCTAAATCCATCCTCAATGCCATGAATGCACTTCGCAAAAGCAACACACTCTGTGACATCACTCTAAGAGTAGAGAATACTGACTTTCCTGCACACCGCATTGTCCTGGCAGCCTGTAGTGACTACTTCTGTGCCATGTTCACCAGTGAGGTAACTGTAAGCATATGACTGAAAGACAACCTCCACAAATGCCCAATCATGTCTGATCATCAGCTTTCCGAATACTTTGGCTGGTAGTTAACTTTGTGTTTACAAAGCGACAGGTCTTGTCTTCTCTGTGTTGTTTATAGGTTTTTGATTCCAATGTTTGAATAGAGATTTTATAGACTAAATATAATTAAAAAATTATAATGATTTGACCTGAACAATATAGCTTTTAGGGTCTGGCTCTAAAAAGAAGAATTTCCTGCATGATACTTCAGCTGTACTTTTACTTGTAACGGTTGGAAACCCTCAGTAAATGTAATAATAAATTGGGGACCCCCTGAGATAATTTGAAGGACCTCAAAATCATTCTTCAGAAACCTTATTTAGCATGCTTGTTTTTGCAATGAGTTTTCATTTATTTCACTCTGTGGTTTTTTTCTCACACGAATGTGAAACCAACCGAGAGTCTTGTATCTGGCAGGCGAGGCTACCTGCTGTAGTAATTTAAACTGGTGTGTCTTTCTTTGCTGTCATTTTTTAAAGCTATCAGAAAAAGGGAAATCCTTTGTAGACATACAGGGGTTGACTGCGTCCACCATGGAGATCCTACTGGACTTTGTTTACACTGAGACAGTCTTGGTCACAGTGGAGAATGTCCAGGAACTGCTTCCTGCTGCATGTCTACTGCAGCTCAAAGGTAAGATAATGAGAACTGTGGCACAAGGTGTTCTGTATGCACAACATTGTGTCCACTGTATTTTCTTTCTGGAAAAAAGCAGGAAATTAACTTCCGGTATCCATGCCAAGATGGTATGTGCCTGAAGACAAAAAGAGGACTATGACCTCCTGAAGTTCTGGGGCTGTTCAAATGTAGTTTCTCGAACTAGTTGTCACAACAATGCTTTATAAGAGTAGCAATAGAAAATTTGAACTAGTTAAAATAATTCTGCAGGTTTCTGTTTTCACCTTAAAACTTGACAGTTTAAGCTACAACGTTATAACCCCACCACTGAAAGATAAGACACTACATTAACATCTCTGTTTCACTACACAATGCCTGAAAGCTGTGCAGGATTTATAGATCTGAGTGGACAACACCAGGCAATAAGAGCTTTTCCTGAAAGGACAGTGGGTCAGAATTGAAGAAATGTCAGGCCAGCAACCCAGGCCAATTAAGCCAAACAAAAAAAGTTAGTTGGCTGTTAATTCTAAAATTGTCTCAAGGACCCTAAAATGTTTTGGAAATACTATCCTAATTTAAAAAATGATACAGGAGTTTTAGTTAAAGGTTCAATGAATACATTATTTTGTATTGTACTTTCAGATTATGTCCCCAGGGCCTTAACCAAAAGGCAAATGGTGTTGGAATTTGAGTAAATATGATAGTAATGATATGCAATGATAGTGGAAGGCTAATGTTTCATATTAATTACTGTCACTATTGAATTGTGACTTTAAAAGCCTTTTGCACAGAAACTATATTGTTATCAGAACTGCTAAGAGAGGAGGCTAAAGCTAGCTCAAAGTTGAATCTTCCAGATGGAAAACCATCCAAAGCATTTGTCCAAATCAACACAAATTATTCACTCACCATAGTATTAAGCTTTTGCTCTGGGCAACACAGTCCATTGACTTAAATCCCATTAAAAACCAGTGGGTATGCCCTTCCAATGTGTTTTTCCACATCAACAAATCTTGAACCTTTAGCAGACAACGTATAGCTGTTAAAGACAAAGGCAGGTGCACAAAGTGCTAGTATTGAATAAAGTAGAAGTATTGAATAAAAAAGATGTATTGATGACAAATACAAGGTTATGTTCATATGGTGTTTTTTGTGATGGAAACATGTTGTTTGTGTCCCTTAGGAGTGAAAAGAGCATGTTGTGATTTTCTGGATTGTCAGCTAGATCCCACTAACTGCTTGGGCATTCGAGACTTTGCCGAGACCCACAATTGCCTTGACCTAATGCAGGCTGCTGAGCTTTTCTCCCAGAAGCACTTCCCTGAGGTGGTTCAACACGAGGAGTTTATGCTGCTCAGCCAGAGTGAGGTTGAAAAACTAGTGAAATGTGATGAAATCCAGGTAGGCAAAGTAAGTACTTTTGCAATTATACCTACTGTGATTGCAAAGGTATTTTTTGTGTTTACACTGTACATCTGTCATGTACTAGGATTTGTGAATACATAGTAATGCTGTTAAGTGGTGTGTTATTTTGTATGTGCAATAAGCAATGTCCTTGGTCCGCTTTTGTAATTACAACTCAATTTCCATGCTTAAGTAACAAGGTGTAACAATACATTGTTCTTACTTGTGTAGTTGTAGTGTTACGACCGGCATAAGAACAATATAATAGACATCCATGTAAGTGAGCGGTGTTTAGCTGGGGAAATAATAGCACCAGGATCCACTGTGGGAAAACGACAAGTCGGGGGTGGGATTGTGATGCTCTGGATAATGTTCTGCTGGGAAACCATGGATCCAGGAATTAATGTGGACATTCAAGCGGACACATTCCACCTACCTAAACATTTTTGCAGACCAGGTACACATCCTCGTGGAAATGGTATTCCTTGATGGCAGTGGCCTTTCAGGACGATAATGCTCCCTGCCACACTGCACACATTGTTCAGGAAGGGTTTGTGGAACATGAGTTCAAGGTGTTGCCATGGCCTCCAAAGTTCCCCCGATCTCAATCTGATCCACGGCGGCTCCACCTCGCAACCTACAGGACTTGAAGAATAAGTTCTGCTGTTGTGGCTGAAATGATTTGCAAAATGGCACTTCATTCATATACTGCAGCGTTTTTCTAGAAAATACATATGTATTTCTTTGGTTTGCACTTGAACAAAACCCAGACATTTAAATTGTTCCACAAATAAATCTGACACTTAAACTGCAATGGAACGTAGAATATAACAGCCAAGGATTGTGGAGAAAGTGGCCTGATTAACTGCTGCTGACTCAAGCTGACCTTTTGAAATAAGGTACAATTCAACTCGCACAATCTTTTGCCGATTCCGTGAGAGAGGGTTGTGTCAAATTGAACACGCTGCAGTTTAATATACTTCTGAACATGCCAAAATCCCCCTGGGATAATCTCCTGTGAACAGATGAGACAACATTTTTTTTTTTTGGTAAAGCACACCGTCTGAATGTTTACAGGAAAAAAGGACGCCTTCAAATATGAGAACACTTCCTTAAAGTCAAACATGGAGGTTCAGTGAGGTTCTATGGTTGCATTGCGGCCTTCGACAATGAATGTCATGAACTTGAAAAAGCAGGAAAACTTTGAAATGTCAAAGCCAATTTGACAGTCATTTTGGCTTGTTCCTCTTGAAGATGAATTGGTATTGATACTTGGTATTATTGTTATAACAGTATGTTTAAGGTATCGTGGTTGTGAGTACATGTTGTCACTGTTCGCAGGTTGACTCAGAGGAGCCTGTATTCGAGGCAGTGTTGAATTGGGTTAAACACAATAGGAAAGAGAGGGAACCATATTTGTCGGAGATGCTGGAGCATGTGAGGATGCCGTTGCTCACGCCTCGTTATATCACAGACGTTATTGACTCAGAGGTGAGGCAGCTAAACCATTTACATGATCGTTTTCCTGTCTTTGCCTTGCTTATAAATGTTTCTTGATACAACACAGACATGAAGTAAGCCCTTGTGAAATCATTATTCAATTTGAGCGTAGGAATTGTTTTCTAGACATAAATGAGCCTAGTCCTGTGCTAAAAATCATCTTTAGATTTTATGCTTAGGAGAGCAACAAACGTGTAATGCTGTATGTGTTCTTATTATACTGAGAAAATACATGTGATGATGTGTTCCAGCCCCTCATTCGATGCAGTCTTCCCTGTCGAGACCTCGTAGATGAGGCGAAGAAGTTCCACCTCAGACCAGAGCTGAGAAGTGAGATGCAAGGACCACGTACCCAGGCCAGATTAGGTAGAATACTGTCATTTCTGGAGTTGATACACGACTTAGAGATAGTAGTCACATTTTTATTGATTTACTGGTTCTCTTGAAGGTGCTAAGGAGGTCCTGCTGGTGATTGGAGGATTTGGCAGTCAACAATCCCCTATAGATATTGTTGAGAAGTATGATCCTAAAACTCAGGAGTGGAGCTTTTTACCTGTAAGTAGTCAATGTTATCTTATATTTCCAATTAAGCACTAAGGCACGACAGGGTTTGATATGTGGCCAATATTTCACAGCTAAGAGCTGTTCTTTGGCAGAATGCATTCTGGGGTGCCTAGACACAGCTCTTAGTCGTGGTATATTGCCTGTATACCAAAAACCCCTAAGATTCTCTATTCTGCTATTATAAACCAGTTACCCCGCAATTAGAAAAATATAAACTGATTCGATGCCTGTTGTATACAGTCTTGTATACCATGGCTTTCAGCCAATCAGGATTTAATAATTTCTAATCACATCTATATCGAGATGTTTAAAAAAAAAAAAACTTATTCATCCAGGGAGACGCATTGAGACAGAGGTCTCGTTTGCAAGTGTGTCCTGGGCACATCAACTCACAAAAACAATTAAGGACAAATACAAACATTGAACAGATACAATAACATTAATCATCTTAGTCAATTAAAGAAATACAATTCTCACTATAAAAATCAAACATAATTTATTTTACTGACCCATGGACACCAAGGCACCCAAACGAAACTAATTGAATAATATTCCAGAGCTGAGGTGCTTTAAAAAGGCTGAACTACCAAACTCGGTAGTTACAAATTGTGTTTTTAAAACAATCTCACTCATAGTATTTAATGCAGACAATCTGTGTGTCAATTGTGATGTTAGGTATAGCAGAATCCTGTGGAGTAAGGCCTTGTTAATAGAAATAGACTAATGGCGGGATCTACGCACTTTTTTTTTGGAAAATATATATATATTTTTTTTACAGAATATTGCTCGGAAAAGGCGTTATGTGGCTACTGTGTCCCTCAATGATCGAGTGTACGTGATCGGCGGCTATGATGGCCGATCGCGGCTGAGCTCAGTGGAATGCTTGGACTACACGGCAGACGAGGACGGTGTCTGGTATACCGTCGCCACTATGAATGTACGCCGGGGCCTCGCCGGGGCCACAACACTCGGAGGTAGTGGATCTTCTCTGATTGACAGCCCTCATTGTCATGGGGTTTACACAAACAAATAGCACTGAAGTGAGTTTGGCTGTCCTGAGGTGTTACAAAGCCTGGTGTACTTTAACACGGACTGTCAAAAAGTAGCTTGTTTACATGTATTTTTCTGATTACTGATGACACAGATATGATCTACGTTGCTGGAGGCTTTGACGGTAGCCGTCGTCACACCAGCATGGAACGATATGACCCGAATATCGACCAGTGGAGCATGCTTGGGGACATGCAGACGGCCAGGGAAGGGGCTGGCCTGGTGGTGGCTAGTGGACTCATCTATTGTCTTGGTGGATATTTCAGATTAACTTCAGGTTGCTAATGATTTGTTGTATACACCCCTCTCCCCCCGAGTAAGAGTCTATACCATTTTTCCAGGTGGGTATGACGGATTGAATATCCTCAATTCAGTGGAACGGTATGACCCACACACAGGACACTGGACGAATGTTACCCCCATGGCCACCAAACGTTCAGGTTATTACCCCAAACTGTGTGTCCTGAATGTGGATAATATACAGTATGTATCCCTCTACACATGTCTGTACTGAATATGTCTCAAGGGCCTATTTTTTGTTATAGGGGCCGGCGTAGCCTTGCTTAATGACCACATCTATGTGGTGGGAGGCTTCGATGGAACCGCGCACCTCGACTCTGTGGAGGTTTATAACATTAAGACTGACTATTGGACCACGGTCGCCAGCATGACCACTCCCCGCTGCTACGTTGGCGCGACTGTCCTACGGGGGCGGCTCTATGCCATCGCTGGGTATGCCTGCACATCCACATTTTGTTGTGTTAGAGCCTTAAAGATAATTTGTTGGAGATTTTGTTTAACTTAACTAGGCAGATCATCCTGTAAGCATGTAGTCGGGAGAAAAATGTCCACTTACCCAACACTGTCTCATTTCTAAGTGACGGCAAACTTTTGAACGGCTGTGTTTTTGTTGTCTAATTTGTAACACATGATACGTTTTAGTACAGTTTGTGACATATCATAGGATTTATCATGAGTTATGTTTTGTCAGCACATTAAAATGTACCATAATGTGACATATCATACAAATTGAACTGTCCCACATTTACATATATTGGGTTGTTGCCCTCAGACCAGGTTAATATGTTGGTCCCTATAATAGATCTTGCGTGTGGAAGTTTATAAAGAGAAATTGGCAAGTTACGCCCTCTAGCATCTATGAGGGGAGTACCAGAAACAATCTATATTCAAGACAAAATAATCTCAGCAACTAACTAGATAACAACTAGCAAGCTAGGCCATTCATCTGGACCTTTGGTTCAGTCGTTGATGATGAGGATGTGACTGGTTGATTGAACGTGACCATGTATTGTGCTTCTTCCCCTGTGCATTTCTCCCTCTCTAGGTATGATGGCAACTCCCTTCTGAGCAGTATTGAGTGTTATGATCCAGTGGTAGATAGTTGGGAGGTGGTTACATCCATGGCCACACAGCGCTGCGATGCAGGAGTGTGTGTCCTTCGAGAGAAGTGAGATTTAACTCAAAAAGGCCAGGCGAAGCTGATGAAGAGGGCAGGCAGCTAGTCCGAAACGAAAAGTCTGATATTAACATGCCAATCCCACGGAGCGAAAGAGTGTTCACCACTTCAAAACTAGTATGATATTTTTGCATGTCATCCCTGAAGTCTCTTGATTCATCAAGTCATGAATTCAGTGATTTCTTTATTAGAATTGCTAATTTGAGCTTTGTTACAACCGTGGGATAACCCGTTTGTGTTGAAAAACAGGAATTGTAAGACAGAGAGATTAGTTTGTCAACAGTTGCGGCTGCCAAGAAGACATCATCCCAATGCATTCAATCGCATGACACTCTTTTAGTGGTACCTGTTGCCGTGGTTACCTGTGAGATACATTTTTGGCTTGTTTTTTGAAAGTGCAATATATTTCTCTCCTTCTGTTACAAGCTATGGAATAGAAGGAACACAAGACTCCAGTCTGCTGCTGCTATATGCCTTATGCCATTGTGGCCCACGTTGAACATCCATGATGCCTCTTTAGGGCTGTACTGATTGTTGTCGTGCCATGAATGTGTATGATGATTATTTAGCAATTCCCTGTTTTTCAATCAGTCATACTAAACCTCTTTGTAGATTTTGTAATCCTTTCTGTATAAAGTGCTTTTAGAAACAAATTAACTGACACGTCATTATTTTCAATAAAATAAGTCTTTTTAATGTTTTAGGCGGGGAAACGCACTCACTGGTTGTTGTTTTTTTAATTCTGGTATGCACACGGTTGCCTGATCTGTCTCGTCTCGTTTTAAGTTCTATCCCCTGCAACAGTCTCTGGCAACCATTGTTACATAGTGTAATGCACATAGGATACTGATCACCAATAACCAGTAAATTGGCTAATATTTCGAAATGGCTGTTTACGTTTTGGAATTTACAGTAGCTACTATTAGCAAAGCTCTAATTGGCTTCCAATGCTGCATATAAAGGTACCGGGTTTAGAGCAACAACATTCTCATCCTCTGTTTGCAATTAGGTCCGCTATAATATTATATATTTTCATTTTATATATTTAAGTATGCTTCCGTCTTAAGACTGGTGATTATTGGTAGCCTACAGCGTCAGTTGTGTCCGTTTTGCGTGGACTCCCACTTGTCTCAATTATGCAAATAATGTATTAAAGCATGTTTCTCATGTTTTGTAAGCTATGAAAATACTTTGTATTCACCAAGGCAGGTGATAACCATTCTGACTATTATTTTATTGTTATTTAAAATGTGAATAAACATGATTTGTTAATTAGTGTATATTTTTCACTTATTGCCATTATGGATGGCTTAAATACTGTAGGGAGGTAGGATGTCTGACGCGCTGTGTCCACACTATGATATTACTGGTTGGCATATCGAATATGTGCATTTTTTATGTTTCTATAACTGAAATAACATTTTCCATTAAAGCATACTTTTTCAATGGGTTCTCATGAAAATCTGAAACTCGATACAGCGGTATGAACGACCGGATGACATCATCATTAGCAGTCGAACAGTAAAAAGGCTCCCCAGCAGCCCTACTTCCCGCGATACTTTAACGTAGTGTTAAAATGGGTATCGGAAAGCTCTCTATTATGGAATCGATTTTCTAAATTCTAGTATGGTGACATTGTTAGAAGAGAAAGGCTCGCAAGTGAAAAGCAGTGGCTTGATAGAAGATAGTCTGTTACAATCTCCGCTAGAAAGTAAATTGGTTGTGATCTCAGATTACTACTAATTTTACTTTAATTATAGGTTAAGGTGTTATTTGCTTCTGAGCAGAAGGTAGTCAACACTATGGAGATCAAGAAATAAGTTAACTGCTTGTTGGGTTTGAATTGCGAGCGTGGCAGAAGGATGATTAATACAAATATGGTCTAGTTCATAGTTTTGGTCTGTATCAACAACCAAATGAGTCTAAGTGATATCTGATATCTAGATTAGGACACTAAATGTTGGTCAGTTGAACAGTGTCCCCAACCCCTCCCATGCAACCCCTCCCATGGCTAACTGACTACAGACCAGTTGCCCCCTGATCTCAGTGGTTATGAAGTCCTTTGAGTGACTGGTGCTGTCACACCTCAAGACCATCACAGATCCAGTACTAGACCCACTGCAGTTTGCCTAGAGCCAACAGGTCTGTGGACGACACGATCAACATGGCTCTCCACTTCCTTCTCCCTGGGAGCCTATGCCAGAATCCTGTTATTGGACTTCAGTAAAAGTACAAACTGCCAACGTCCATGATGATTAACACCTACACAGCCAACATTGAGTCCATCCTGACCTCCTCCATCACCGTCTGGTACGCTGCAGTCACTTTCAAGGATAAAGACAGACTGCAACGCATCATCCGCTGTGCAGACCATTGGTTGTAAGCTGCCATCCCTCAACGAACTGTTCAAAGGCAGGTCACTAAGACGGTTCAGCGAAGATCGAGGCAGTAGAACCCCTCTGGCAGGAAGGAAACAACCTTGAGTGCTGGAGAGTGGGCAAACCTGTTAGTCTGAAGTGTTATGCTTGATCACAAATTAATTCAAAGATTTTGCTCGTGGGATGTGGCCATCAGTTGCCAGTATTTGGCCCACTCTGCAGACAGCTGAGTGGGTAGTCCTCAAAGACACGGCGTGATGTGACCATAGAATCCCACAGAACCAGAGAAGTACAACTTGGAGAAACAGTTATTCTGTTTGTAATCAGAGAATACTGGGACAAAGGACATATACAGTATCTTACCAAAGTGATTATATATATATTGATTATATATTTTTATGTGACAACACTGAAGAAATTACACTTTTCTACAATGTAAAGTAGTGAGTGTACAGCTTGTATAATAGTGTACATTTGCTGTCCCCTCAAAATAACTCAACACATTAATGTGTAAACTGCTGGCAACAAAAGTGAGTACACTCCTAATTGAAAATGTCCAAATTGTGCCCAATTAGCCAAATCCTAACCCCAATGTCAAGTGACTCGTTTGTGTTACAATGTCTCAGGTGTGAATGGGGAGCCAGTGTGTTAAATTTGGTGTTATCGCTCTCACACTCATACTGGTCACTGGAAGTTGAACATGGCAAAGAACTCTCTGAGGATCTGGAAAAAATATTGTCGCTCTACGTAAAGATGGCCAAGGCTATAAGAAGATTGCCAAGACCCTAAAACTGAGCTGCAGCACGGTGGCCTAGACCATACAGCGGTATAACAGAACAGGTTCCACTCAGAACAGGCCTCGCAATGGTTGACGAAAGAAGTTGAGTGCACGTGGTAGGCGCCATATCTAGAGGTTTTTTGGGGGAAATAGACGTATGAGTGGTGCCAGCATTGCTGCAGAGGTTAAAGGGGTGGGGAGTCACCCTGTCAGTGCTCAGACCATACGCCGCACACTGCATACAATTGGTCTGTATGGCTGTCGTCCAAGAAGGAAGCTTCTAAAGATGATGCACAAGAAAGCCCGCTAACAGTTGGCTGAAGACAAGCAATCAATCGGAAGGTGGAGGAGTGCAAGGTCTCTAACATCCATCAGCTCTGTGATGTCGACATGAAGGAGTCGAAGAGGACTCCAGTGGTAACTTGTGAAGCTCTGGTGAACTCCAGATATATATATATATATATATATATATATATATATATATATATATATATATATACAAAATATTTGATTTCTTATCCTCTGTGGGTTACCAATCCATGGTACACAAAGATGTGGCCTAAACGTAGGCCTAGTCAAGTAGAAAATCATGGATTCATGTGCATAAATGCAGTTGGTCAAATGGGGCACTCACCTGTCGTCAGCCAACTCTGTCTAGTGTCGGTTCTCTCGGTTGCATTCTCAGTGACCAGGGTTTGACTGGTGAGGCTGTCCCTTCAACTTGCATTATAACTGGCATATTGGAAGGGCAGGGATGCGTTTCCTGAGGGAATGAGTAGTTTCCCAATCTTTGATAGCGACTTACAACAAGGCAGGACCTTGGTTCAGTTCCAATAGGTCTACCTGACTAATGCACAACGTAAAACGCACATAAATAATTAAATAAATCAGTGTTGTTCAACGAAAACATTTTGAGGTTCATTTTTTTTGAAATCATCACTCACGTCAACAGAAACAGGTATCCAATGAAGATTCTGCTTGAGTCTGGGTAGTCCAGTGTTGGAGGGCGGTGTGCTCAAAGTGCCGCGCAGACCCAGACTATAAAAACACCCCTTGCTTGCAACTGGTGCATGACATTGCTGTGTTGGCGGAGATACGTAACTCTTCTTTGTCGACGGAGCTGGAGTGAAGCTTTTGCGCCTTTTTGCTGTAAATTACTTTTCAAAAATCCTTTTACGTGTTTTCTATTATTTGCACTTTTCTACGAGGGTGAAATGGTATGTGTGCAAATTACTTTGAACATAGTTTTGCTAAATGCGAGAAGTACATTAAATTAGTTGTTGATGGTATTATCAATATTTTGTAGATTTATTTTCGAGGGTCGTGATATTCTTGTCTGAATATGTTGATCTTTATTAACTTGCCAATTTTAGTGCAGTTCAAACAAGTTTTTACCTAGCTTTTGCTATGCTCCACTCGTATCCATATTTCCGTTAATATGAAAGTTTATTGGATACTTTATTATGTTCTTAATCGGAACTATAGCATGTGCGGGAATGTATATGCTCGGTAAAAGTGGATTCCGGGAACCCTAACCTGGTGTGCGGACGGATAGGTAGGTGGTTAGTTGGGTGGTTTTAGCCGTACGTAGCTGGTTGGGTCACATGCTTGACAAACTTTCACGAATTTCTTAACATTGAAATTGAAAAATAATTTGGTAAAACACATGCCTACTTTACTTTAACGAATGCATGTTGTCTAGGAAAGTGATATTAAATGATACTGTACGTTCACATATGAATTGTGTTCATGAGGGGAAATGTATGCTACATAGCCTATAGGCCTTTGCATGACTACCATTTGCTTTCGCAAGAATCAGCCATTCAAAAGTATAGCAGACATGCCAAGCCCCTTTCGTCATAGAAATACGTTAGGCTTACTTGAAGTTCCTGATATGGACGTTCTGGTTTGAGTATGCTGTGTACGCAACTTTTGTGATGCATTTCACGGATGTCACTTTCATTTCAATTGTCAGTTGATTGCCACCTTGTTATAGTCCTGGCCTAAACAAACATGTTGATAAAATGAATTCGATTAATTAATGAAATTACATTGTTAAAACCTTTTTTACATCTGCAGTGGTCACAAAGAGTTTTAACCTAAAGCCAAATGTACAAACCACATAAGGAGTTAATGCACAATAGTTGTGGAATAAATTGACTTTATGATCTACTGTATACTTTACTACTTTTAAATCAACGGATGTTAATGGCTACTTTATAAAGAGAGCTTTAATTCCCAGGATTAGTCTATATGTGGTTTGCCCTTTTATATCAACATGTAATTCAGCCCGTTTGAGTTATGACTGTGCTTACTAGTGTTTAACAACCAACCAGGGGAGAAAGAATGGCACACAGGAATGTTGACACTTATAAATGTCAGGCAATTTTAATTCCATGTACATTTGTTTGTTGATATAATCAGATTTACAAGATCTGTGTGTCAGGTGAGCTTAGCTGATAATATATATTTCCTACTTTTTAAGAATCAGGAAATAGTCAAGCTGGTTTTTTTCCAACAGAGAGAGTGTATCTCCATCCATGTGGGCCAGGCAGGAGTTCAGACGGGCAATGCATGCTGGGAACTCTTCTGCTTGGAGCACGGTGTGGGGCCTGACGGGGTGTTCAACGAACAGGACCAAGGACCTAATTCCCGAACTGACCCATTCAACACCTTCTTCAACACGGGAAGTTCTGGCCGCCATGTTCCCAGAGCCATATTTGTGGACCTGGAGCCAACCGTGGTCGGTAAGAACCGTAATCTGTAGCCATTTTATTATCCTCTTTTCCTCTACCCGTTTTCCATATTTCCGTGTGTGATTACACGTGTGTAGTGTGAATACGTATCCGTGTCATGGGCCAGACAGGAGTGCTAATTGGGAATGCATGCGGGCGGGGACCTGTGCTGGATGGAGCAATGGTATCCAAGTGACAAGACCATTGGTGGTGGCGATGGTGAACCCATTTACAGTGAGCATGGCTCAGGAAAGCTTATAAGGGCAGTGTTTGGGACCTAACTCTCTGTAATTGGTAAGTGGTGGTGTAGAATGTTAATAGAAAAGATCAGGAGATTAAGTAAGAAGAAAAATGTTTATTGTTTGTTTGTTACTGACACACACTTCAAACTTTTACTACATTAATATGAACGAACACAGCCCGATACAGTATAATACTGTTCTAATGTACAGACTAGTAGATGTTAATTGATATAGAATGAAACATAACATAGTGGGGCTGTTGATGAGCTACAAAATGTAAGGTAAGTAGTGTGGCATAAATCCAAACAGACACTCTGCTGTAGCATTCATACAAGTGTTTCTACAGCATATTAAATAACCGAAGGTTAATAGGCTACTTATGATATAAGCACAGAAACGGGAATGAATATCAACAATTCATTGAGACTACTATGTGATTATTTTGATGACATTTCTAGTTGATATATTATCTTGATTTTGTTTGGCCCCAGACGAGGTCAGGACAGGTATGTACAGGCAGCTTTACCATCCTGAGCAGCTCATCTCGGGAAAGGAGGATGCAGCCAACAACTATGCCCGTGGGCACTACACCGTGGGGAAGGAGATCATTGACGGGGTCCTAGAGCGTGTTCGTAAAATGGTATGTATGACATACCTGATTCTGGTCATACAGTCAAAGCCAGGATCAAAGCTCCCTGGTGGGTCAGGTGTTGTGTAGCTCCGTTGGTAGAGCCTGGCTCTTGAAACACCAGGGATATGCATTCAATTTCCACTGGTGTTCAGGTTAAGACTATGAAATTGTATACAGTCATGTATTCTTTGTAATAAGCGAGTAATAATTGGGCTAAGAGCCTAAGGACAGTATATTTTCCCTCCCTATTTAATTGTTCTTCTCCTTAGACTGACCAGTGCACCGGGCTGCAAGGATTCCTCATCTTCCACAGCTTCGGTGGTGGCACTGGCTCTGGTTTCACCTCTCTGTTGATGGAACGCCTTTCCGTTGATTACGGCAAGAAGTCAAAACTGGAGTTTGCCATCTACCCGGCTCCGCAGGTGTCCACAGCAGTGGTAGAGCCTTATAATTCCATTCTGACCACCCACACCACCCTGGATCACTCCGACTGTGCTTTCATGGTGGACAATGAGGCCATCTACGACATCTGTCGCCGTAACTTAGATGTTGAGCGGCCGTCGTACACCAACCTCAACCGGCTGATTGGTCAGATTGTTTCCTCCATCACTGCCTCCCTACGTTTTGACGGAGCTTTGAATGTGGACCTGACAGAGTTCCAGACCAATTTAGTCCCCTTCCCTCGCATTCATTTCCCCCTGGTTACCTACGCACCCATCATCTCATCTGAGAAAGCCTACCATGAGCAGCTGACCGTCTCAGAGATCACCACAGCCTGCTTTGAGCCAGCCAATCAAATGGTTAAGTGCGACCCACGCCATGGCATGTACATGGCTTGCTGTATGCTTTACCGTGGAGATGTGGTACCCAAAGATGTGAATGCCGCTATTCAAAATATCAAGACCAAACGTTCCATCCAGTTTGTGGATTGGTGTCCCACTGGTTTCAAGGTAATGAACATAATTGCATCCAAAATATAGTTTATATTGGGATTTTGGACAAAACCTAATATGTCATGTATAAGCCTAAAATATGATTGTTATTTATTTGTGAATATTTGTTATTTTTCCCTCCCCATCTAATCAGGTTGGGATCAATTATCAACCACCAACAGCTGTACCTGGAGGTGACCTTGCTAAAGTACAGAGGGCTGTGTGCATGCTGAGCAACACCACTGCCATTGCTGAAGCTTGGGCCCGTTTGGACCACAAGTTTGACCTCATGTATGCCAAACGTGCATTCGTGCACTGGTATGTAGGAGAGGGCATGGAGGAGGGAGAATTCTCTGAGGCCAGAGAGGACCTGGCTTGTCTTGAGAAGGATTATGAAGAGCTGGGAAAAACAAGCACAGAATCTGATGAAGATGAAGCTGGCGAGGAATATTAATAATTGGTTAACAATTATGTCCTATCTGTCAGGGAAATAGATACTTCATTTGGTTTTCTTTGTATTATTTCTTGTAACATTTCATTTTTGGGTCGCAGATAACCTAGCAGTAAGATAGTTGGTCAAGTAACCAATCGGTTGCTGGTTTGCATCTGTAAGCCAACAAAGTAAAAGATATCTGGCCATGTGCTCTAGAAAAATGCACCTAACTGCTCCTGTAAGTTCTGGATAAGAACATAATGCTTAATTACATTAATGTATCTGCTTTCCCTGAACCAAAACAGAGGTTATGAAAACTGTATGGAGATCCAGATGCACTTTTTTATTTTTATTAACACTCTTGTTAATATGTCAATTCATAAATTCCAGGTTGTGCCTTTGCTTTCAGCTTTTAAATAAACCTGTCTTGAGTACAAGATAGCGCTTGACATGATTTTAATAAACATATTTATTTGAAATGCAACAGCTGAGATAGGGTCAGATAAGGGAACATTACCCACACGACCTTGATTTTTAAGTAATAATTTGAAATGGATCATATTTTGATAACTACCCGTATGTGTTATCAAAATGTCTGTTATAGTTTTAACAATTACTGGTGTCATTAAGTGAGTTGCTGATTGCTTATTACTGGGCCATGAATCATTACAGTCTACTAAAGTAACATAGTTGGTGATTATCCTCAAACTAATGTTTCATGCATGATTACAAACACCTCTCACCCATTCTCAGCGGACGCATCCTATCACAATACTCCATCGGAGCTATTTAAAGAACAAGTTCCGGCCGCGGTGAAGGTGTCACCTGAAAATATCCGTCCGCGCTTACCGATGTTACAATGAAAAGCATTTTCAAGATTGAAACACTCAAAATTATGTTTGATTGCTTTTCATAATAACATGAAATTTTCTTCCCTATGAGACAATGTCATGTTAAAAAAAAGTTAGATTTACCACAAATCATGTTGAATATGGTATAATAAGGGTGTCGGAATAAATGTAGCATATGCTCTCATGTAGTCTGGTCTACTTCCCTTGGCTTTCCAGTCCGTTTCATTCAATCCTGAGACTAAATAGCAGTCTTATTAAACAAGCAATGCAATTTCATTGTGATGTTTTTAGTATGATTAAGAAAACACATTTTGTGTCAGTCTCGGTGAGAGCGTCTGCTGAAATAGTTGAATATTTTCCATCATGTTTCTATTATTCTGCGTAATTTAAGAGGCTAAATGTAACACGACGTTAGTGTGGGAAAACTAGAATGCATTTAATGTACAGTACAGCAAATGTATGTATATATATATATATATATATAGTTCTAGTTATATATTTCCATGTAATAAACTCATTGCATTTATATTGATTATCTATAGTGCAGTTGGACGGGTCTGAGAATCAATTGCAAACAAAAAATGTTTTTTTTTAATCAAAATGATGGTATCTACTTTTTTAGGCGGACGTAGTCACTTTTCACCGTGTGTGTGTGTGTGTGTATATGTGTTTGACTAAGCTGCCTCGTATGTTGATCCCGATTGACTTGAAGAGATCCTGACATTTAAGAATTAGAAGGTTAGACCTCCGGACCAGAACCCTAACGAGGTGACCGTGTTGTGACCAGTCTACCTGTTTGGTCCGAGATCAAAGATTGGACCACGACGATGACCCAACCTCGGCCGGACGAGTTCAAGCCGCCTCCGGAGTGCCCAGTCTTCGAACCAAGCTGGGAGGAATTTGCGGATCCTTTTGCTTTCATAAATAAAATCCGTCCAATTGCCGAGAAAACTGGAATTTGTAAGGTCCGCCCGCCTCCGGTGAGTGTGGAGAAGATGCTGAATAGTTGGAACAGATTATTTAAAATAATTTTAAAAACATCAAGAAAACTGACATCAACCACAAACACAGGGGGGTTTAAAGGGACCTTTTCAACATGGCGGATGAAGGCTTTGCTGATTCTTTTGTGTCATTAAACTGTTTATGTAGCTAGATACAGTAGATGCATCTATTAACGTTAACGACCTATTTGTAATAACGTTGACATAACACGACTAGCAGAGTGGATTTGTCTAGTTACAGACGACGTTAGTGAACATCCATTTAACTTGTTAAAAGTGCACATTTGTCTCTGTTTGCGCCTAAGTAATAATAATAGAAAGCGAAACCGGCTATGTAGAACAGGATATATAGCATAGTTTAGTTGAATGACTCGAATTTACTTGAGTGGGTCTTGAGATGTTTCTTTCGCAAAAGCGATGGGATGTCAAACTCGCCACTAACGTTATCTAGCTAGGTGGTGAACTGTCGACCAACTGCCGACAGTAACGTATGTCAGTTCACTGTAAAATACTAACGTTAGTAGTTACTATTGGGAACCCAATAACAAACCATCCAAATCTGTTCACGATGTGTAGACTGACACAATTGGCCCCTGGCCTTATCTAACGCAATAATATACTGTAGCCTGACAGGTGGGACTTGATTAGCCTAGCCCTTATGCTAGCGACATGGCTGGTAGCCCTGGCTGAATATGCTACTAGTGACTAGCGACATGGCTGTTAGCCCTGGTTGAATGTGCTACTAGCGACATGGCTGGTAGCCCTGGTTGAATATGCTACTAGGGACATGGCTGTTAGCCCTGGTTGAATGTGCTACTAGCGACATGGCTGGTAGCCCTGGTTGAATATGCTACTAGGGACATGGCTGGTAGCCCTGGTTGAATGTGCTACTAGTGACATGGCTGGTAGCCCTGGTTGAATATGCTACTAGTGACATGGCTGGTTCTGTCGTCAGGGCGAGATAACAATTGCTAGCATAGCTAGCCACATACGCATACCATTTGTTTACTACACATGATCAAAATAATAGCACGTTTGACTATATTTGTGACCATATATTTGGCAATGTAGTCACTGGTAATTCCGGATGAGGATTGTAGCAAACCTTTATCTAGTAGTGTGACATTTTTTGTCTCATATAGAAGTTGTAATTATCTTTCTAACCAACTTTAACACAAAACTAAGGATACTTACGTATTTATTTGATTCCAGTTTGTTGTAGGCTAACATTAAAACAAATATTTAACTACTACATTTATTCTGTTAAATAAAAAGATCCTAGAAAAGGTATATCCCTGGTAACTGTATTTACCGTAGTATTTACGATTACTAGCCTATTATAACTATACTATAACTATCAGCATCGGATGTTGTCTAAAATGAGTTATAATATGTAATTGAATTGATGGATGGATATATTATTGTGCATCAGTGTGATGTTCACTCAGTAGGCCCAACCATTTCTTGGGTGTTGTCCTCCATGTTGGCTTTGTGGTAAGTCCAAGCTGTTGAGTTCCATCTGCTCATTTTGTTGGTCTGTTAAAATGTTACTGGGGAATTGTACTAAATGTTCTCCCATGCTCGTATTTAATTCTTATAATAACAAATCGAGAATGTAGAAAAAAATATGTTTATGTAAAATGAAAGGCATCCTACATATCTTTAATAATGATTTTTCAAATTAATAATCCTACCTATTTTACAACAAACAAAATAAGTTAGTGGTCAATTGATGACAACGTAAAGTGTTTTTGTTGATTTTGATCGAAGTCACTGACAACAGTAGCCCCATATGAACACTAAGACCGTTAGGCTGAACATCTGTTACTGACAGGTGTTCCACATGGGCCAATGACTGGTTTATTGTAAGATGCTCCCACTGTATGTGCTACAGTTTGTATAATTGTTCAAGCTGCAAAACAATATATGGCTATTACACAACATGTTTAAAACGAAATCATATTCTGAAAGGATATTTTGTTGTGGTATCCTCATAGGACTGGCAGCCTCCATTTGCATGTGATGTTGATAAACTGCACTTCACTCCTCGGATACAAAGGCTCAATGAACTGGAGGTAAGGATGTCATTTTGCATGATATTATGTAGCTTAGAGATTAGTTCACGTTCATAATATCTTTAATATTACGCCCCATATGTACATAGTCCTCTATCCCCCTTGAGACCCAGGCCTATAGAGTGTAATTTACTCATTGTCCAGAGTCTCTGGCAATGCTGTTCTCTAGTTGACTGAATGTTTGTTATTGTGGCCACTATAAATAATGAACTCCTTTCAAAGCTTTTGTGAGAGGAAGGTGGAAGTTTGCTTGGACAGGAGTCAGTCTGTACAAATCTTGACTTCAGTTGACAATATCCTTTATTGCTTTGCATTTCTTCATCAGGAGACTTATGATCAACTCCACGATTTCACGTGTCTTTCCTTTTCCTAGGCACAGACCCGAGTCAAGCTTAACTTTTTGGACAAGATTGCAAAATTCTGGGAGTTGCAGGGTTATTCTCTGAAGATTCCTCACGTTGAACGAAAGATTTTGGACCTTTATCAACTCAACAAGGTTGGGAGTTTAGCATTGGTTCAAACAACTCTAAATGTACGTTAATTAGAAATAGCATTTAAGTACTTACCATAACCCGTTTTATTTCAGAATGTTGCAGATGAGGGCGGATTTGACATTGTCTGTCGCGACAGACGATGGACTGCAATTGCACTTAGGATGGGCTTTGCTCCTGGCAAGGCAGTGGGCTCTCATCTACGGTCACACTATGAGCGAATCCTCTACCCCTACAACCTTTTCCAGAGTGGAGCCAACCTTGTAAGTTGAATTATTCCCCAACACCTATGATTTGTCTGTCTGTTTTTGTCTGTCTGCTTGTTTACCATGCACACAAATCATTATGGACTAGCTATTGCTGTGTTAGGCACTGATCTGTAGTCAAGTACGGTTCAACCATTGGAATACTGCTGTTGTGTTGGTAGTTTGTTAGTCTAATGTCTAATTAGGACTTGTCAAAAATACATATGTTTGCTCTGCTTGGAAATCTCACACTCTGAATATATATTTCTGTGCAAAGTCTAAGGCCACCTGAGAACTTTTAAAATTGATACATTGATCTAAGTAGTAAGTACATATTTGTTTTAGAGGACACGTCATATAACATTAAAATAAATACAAAGAAACATGAATTCTGTAAAACATCGCAACAACTTTTAGTATTTAAAACCATTTTAAAGCCTTAGAATTAATTAAATACATATCTTTTTTGTGTTATCTAGTCAAATTCGTCAAAGCATCTCATAGGCTGTGCCAACGATTATCTTTAGTTAGTTTCTTGTTCTTTCCCCTGTGAACGCACACAACTTTGATTATGTTAAGTTTTGGGGGTTTTGGGGTGTGAGGGAGCCAATCAAATACTGTTGCAGATTTGAACTCCAAGGGTTCGTGTTAGGGTTAGGGTTCGGGCCAATGGTGTTAGATAACGTTTTGCCAATCAGTGAAAGATCAACAAGACTTTCTCGTGTTCAAAGTGTCTTCTTGGTGCCAGATGCTGAGCACGCACCTAACTGCACTTCCCTTTTACCCGCAAGGACGTGAGGGAAGCACTGTTTATCTGATTCGGAAAGATAGATTTTTGTGTTTTATATAATGTGTTCTAGCCATCTAACAAAAAATCAGTTACTTTTTGTCCTACACAATATTGTCTGTTTACTTCTTATTGTATTCATGTTTTATTTATTTATTCCAATGTTCTATCTTGTTTTTATGACCAAATAAACCGTTACTTTCCAGAAAAGTACATAAAAAATATCTTAGGTTACATAAGACTTTTGCTCGGTATTGTATGCAGGACTTTGTTGATAACTTTTCAAACTTTCTCTTGCTGTAGACACCAGAGCTGGCTTCCAAGCTGATGCGTTTAGTGTCTTCTCCTGAACTTGACATGGTAGGTCTGCCTCATAGATACCATCTAAGAATGACTAGATGCGTGTGAATGAAATATTCTGGACATATATGTTAAGCTGCACACAACCCGTGTTGGGTTCAAATGATGTCATTGTTCTTTGTCGGCGCGCTGTTGACATGTTTTTGATGCTCTTGCTTTTGTAGACATACGCTACCGTTGAAACATTTGGTATCACTTAGAAATGTCCTTGTTTTCAAAAGAAAAGCACATTTTCTGTCTATCAAAATAACATCAAATTAAGAAGAAATACAGCAGAGGCATTGGAATATCTACATAAGCAAACAGGTGCCCATTATCAGCAACCTTCAGTCCTGGGTTCCAATGGCATGTTGTGTTTTCTAATCCAAGTTCATAATTTTAAAAGTAAAATGGATCATTAGAAAAGTATTTTGTGATTATGTTAGTGCAGCTGAAAACAGCTGTGCTATGAAACCGACCTTCTTTTGACTTGTTGAGTTTTTGGAGCGTTTGTGGATGCCATTACAGGCTCAAAATGGACAGAAACATATAACGTTTTTTGAGTCTATTCTAATTTTAAGAAAAAGTAGAAAGGGAAATGGGAGGCATTTGTGCACAACTATGAAAGAGGACAAATACATTAGTGTCTAGTTAAAGAAACAGACTCCTCACAGGTCATCAACTGGCAGCTATGTTAAATCGTACCTGCAAAACAACAGTCTTAATGTCAACAGTGAAGAGGAAACTCAGACCACATGAAAAGATGCAGGAGGAGTGCTTGACACCACAATGAGATCTTGAAGTAGGAAGGCTATCACTCTAGCCTTCCTTCCTCTGCCCTTTGTAGGTCGCTTGATTAGAGTTGTTTTCTTAATACACCAGACAAAGCACAGCACCAAACTCTGCAAAACTAGTTAGGGTTGAAACAGTCAGCTAGTATTTAGTTTGATGGATGCGATTTATAATTAAATAAAACATAATTCATTCTAACCTTGTCAATTACTTTATTTCCTGTCAATTTTTGCTATAGTTCCGATTCAAACTAATTGAATGTCATGTTTTCATGGAAAACAAGGACATTTCTAAGTGACCTCAAACTGTTGAACAGAGTGTACATTTCTCCAGTGTCGTTTTACGTGTGATTTTCTTAACATTTGTAAGGTTATTACCGTACTTATTATGCTATGGTGTCGATTGTTGCAGTTTGAACAGAAGCCAACTTTGCCAGTTGACACAAGTGACAAGGAGTACAAACCCCATGACCTGGTGGAGAGGCAGCAGTTTGTCCAGCCAGCAGAGTCCTGCTGCAACAGTGCCCGCAGAGCCAAGCGGATGAGAGCTGAGGTGGATGCTCTCGTCGAACAGAGCCTCACACACTTGTCAGAAGAACTGATCTTGAAAGCAGTAATTCCGATTGCATTAGCCGTTCGCCATCTACTATACTCTATGCTAATTAAATGATTAAGTAACAAAGTGGAGGAGCTGCTTAATACACATTGAATGTAGCATGCCTAAAGACTTATGGGTGTTATCTCAATTATTGATAATATTTCTCTTTTGTGCATAATATTTTCCACATGACTGGTGTTAGTTACAATCTATTTATCCACCTCCAGTCCAATTGTGTGAAGACAGAAGAAGGAGGTGAACCCTGTGAAAACAATAGACCAAACCTGAGGAGGAGAATGGGTTCTTTTGTTGTCAAACCCGAGCCAGGTCAGTTCCATCAAGTTTTACATCCACCATGGGAGAGTTTACACATTATATTATACACATTATGTGTCGTTTCAGTTGTATATTATATAGAATCAAGCCATGCTTGAATTGCAATGGTTACATATCGGGATATTATTTTTTACAATGTGAATTACAGTCTTGAAATATTGCAATATTATTTGCAGTAGTTTGCTGTACTAGCACCAAAAAAAATGTTCTTTATAGCTTGTTGTAAGTCATTTTCTGCATGACTGATGAAACCTTTTTGTTGTCACTGCACTCTGCAACAGAAGTTTGGGTCCAGTTGCACCAGTTAGTCATTACCGTGTCATAACTCTGTCAAACATAAAAAAGAGAAACAGTTTCAGACCTAGCAGTTGTACTTTTCCACCAGCTGGTTTATAAACTTTGGATGTGATTGTAGGGAACAGATGTACTGTGTTACATTGGGAACATCTTCATCATGACCCTCGTAAAAAAATCTGAATTCATTTTTTTTCTAGAAAAAGAAATTCCAATCCTAGTAAAAGAAGAACCAATCGAACCAGTAAGCGAGACAGAGAAAACCAAGTCTCGCTACAAGAAAAAATCAGGTCTTGATGCCCCACCACCAGTAGTGAGTGTAGTAAGTATGGACAGGGCCGTTGGGGTTTTACACATCAAAAACACATTTATGTACAGGATATTGGTCATTCGAACAATTGGTCATTCGATCCTAAAAGTTTGAATTGTTACCGTTCCATTTATTTTCAATTGTGTTAAGTTGTTTGTAGATGGTTCCAATTCGTTTTTATTCCTATTCTGGTCTGTTATTAACATGAGTGAAGACAATGTTTTTTTTCCATTAATTTCTGGTCTGTAGGTGGATCTGTATGTGTGTCTGGTGTGCAGCAGTGGTAGTGATGAGGATCGTCTTCTGCTATGTGATGGCTGTGATGACAGTTATCACACCTTCTGTCTCATACCCCCTTTAAACGACGTCCCCAAAGGAGATTGGAGATGCCCAAAGTGCCTGGCTCAAGTAAATAATGACATCTGCTCACTTCATTACCCACATTACACATACAACCAAATTCAGGCTAAACAATATACTGTCACCTTTGAATGTATGATATAAATCTGCTTAGCCGTTGCCTGCAGAAAACATTTGTTATCATTGTACAAAATTTCCAACATAGACAAAATGCAACAAATACATCACATAAGTTGGCGGAAATTTTATGTTAGATCAATTCGTCAACTAAAGTCAAGTTCTTGTTTACTATGTTTCGTCAAAACTGTCATCCAGGAAATATTGCAAAGCCCTTTTTCACTTTTTTTGCAGGAGTGCAGCAAACCCTCTGAGGCCTTTGGCTTTGAACAAGCTTACAGAGACTATTCTTTGCGGGCTTTTGGAGACATGGCAGACTCTTTTAAATCTGATTACTTCAACATGCCAGTTCATGTAAGTTGAGCATGTCAAAAAAAGAAACGTTCTCAAGTGTTGGAAATTATTCTGTGGCTGGTAGAATATACAGTATGTCACTATTTTAAAGTTTCATTGTGTGTTTGTTTCAGATGGTTCCCACAGAGTTGGTGGAAAAAGAGTTCTGGCGCTTGGTTAGCTCCATTGAGGAGGATGTCACAGTTGAGTACGGAGCAGATATAGCTTCCAAGGAGTTTGGGAGCGGATTCCCAATCAGGAATGGAAGATTTAAGGTTTCAGAAAAGGACGAGGTACGCAGCTGTATTTTATGAAACTGTAACCAAACAAATGATGTACATTACAGAAAAACATAATCAGAAGATCGGTCTTGTCATTGTACCGTGTAGTGTTGTGGATCTAAAGCTTAAAAACCACTGGATCCAGTGCGGCCACACTAGTCAATGATTGTGTTTCCACCAGACACGCCACGGTGCATGTCGGAAGCATCCCAGAAGCGTCTCTCCCCCCGCTTCCCTAAAGATAGGTGCCTAGTCCAATTTGGGTTCTTGCATTAGGTAGAACCCGGACAATTAAAGAGGAAACGCAAAATCAAAAGGAAGTCAACGTCGGGCAGGCAAAGTAGTTTATCTCCAATTATCGATCCCGTGATCACGCCTCACAGTGCTCCGCTTCTGAAATGCTCCAGACGGGCTTTGACACCTGCGTGGTGGATGGAACAAACCCATGTCGGAGCCTTAATGAGCTGTCGCCGGATCCAGTGGATTTTAGGCTTACGGCAGGACACGGGTATAAGGAGAACGGAGGACTTTTAATAAAACAACTAAGAAGGAACGAAAAACCCAATCTACAAAATCAAAAAATAAGCAACTTTTTGACGGAACATAATCCAGATAATGACGGACTAGTTAAACTAGGGAAGGAGGAACTTAAATAAAGACGGTGGTGAGGAACATAGGTGTGGGCAAATACAACAAACAGGTATCTGTGACCTAGATGACGCATCTGCCTGCCGTGCCAAGATGTGACACTGTTGTATTTGAATGACAGTACGGTTTCTCATCTAATGTCCCTCTCTTGCAGAAGTACCTGAGGTGTGGCTGGAACCTGAACAACATGGCGATGATGGATCCGTCAGTGTTGACCCACGTCACAGCAGACATCTGTGGGATGACTTTACCCTGGCTGTATGTGGGCATGTGCTTCTCCTCCTTCTGCTGGCACATCGAGGACCACTGGAGCTACTCCATCAACTATCTGCACTGGTACGGATCTTTGTCATCCACCGCTTGTAGTGAATTGATGTCGTTTATGTTGGCAACGGACAGCCATAACACGCCGCAGTTCAAGATCGAGCTCTGTGATTTGTTTTCTGAAAGGGGGGAGCCAAAGACCTGGTATGGAGCTCCTGGTTTTGCTGCAGAACAGCTTGAGGCTGTGATGAAGAAATTAACCCCAGAGCTGTTTAAGATGCAGCCTGACCTCCTACACCAGCTGGTCACCATTATGAACCCCAACACCCTCATGTCTTATGGAGTACCGGTGAGTCTACTTCTCCCATGTGTTCGACTGTTTGCTATATCGTTATAGTAACGGAAAACTCAGTGGGAAATGGATATTTCCTCTTTTCCCACAGATTTACAGAACCAATCAGTGTGCTGGCGAGTTTGTCATCACTTTCCCCAGGGCCTACCACAGTGGTTTCAACCAGGGCTTCAACTTTGCTGAGGCTGTCAATTTCTGTACCGTGGACTGGGTAATATTTTTGTAACGATTGATTTCAGTTATTTAATAAAGGCACTTATTTACACCAGCTTACGGTGACATATTTGTGTCATGAGAACTATGACAATTTTTTTTTACATTACTCATTGTTTTACTGTAGTGGATGGAGCTGAGCGTGTTCCCTTATTGACACGTTGGGTGTGTAGATAATGTGAAGTGAAAGTCCGGTTAAGGTGGCCTGCTCCCTAATGGACTCTGTTCCTGGTTAATCGCAGATGCCGTTGGGCCGCCAGTGTGTGGAGCACTACAGACTGCTGCATCGCTACTGTGTTTTCTCCCATGACGAGATGGTCTGCAAGATGGCCTCCAAAGCCAACAGTCTAGATGTGGTCCTGGCATCAGCTATCCAGAAAGATATGAAGGATATGATCAAAGAGGAGCGAGAGCTACGAGATAAAGTCCGCAAGATGGTAAGGAACACTAACAATGATTTTTGCAGAAATATAACGTTATTGCTTTAAATATTTGTCATATTATTCCACACCTAAACAGTAGAGCACATGATTCTGATGAAGGCATTTAGTTTCTTATCAAACACTAATAAGACATGGTTCACACTAATTAGGAAGAGCAACTGTCTTGCCCCTCTCTCTGGGGTCTCATGTTAAATCAGTGTGCTGTTCCCCCCCACCAGGGAGTGTTACGTTGTGAGCAGGCAGAATACGACCTCCTGCAGGATGATGAGCGCCAGTGTGCCAAGTGTAGGACCACCTGTTACCTCTCTGCCATCACGTGTCCGTGCCGACCGGACCAGCTGGTCTGCCTTCACCACATCCAGGACCTCTGTCCCTGTCCCATCACCAACTACACACTGAAGTGAGTCATACCGGTCTGGCCTCACCACACCAGGTTGGCTTCAGTCTTCACTAGAGGTGGAAAAACTACAAAGTAAAAGTGCTCTGCTGTGTTCAGATTTGGGATGTTCCCCATTAAGAGTACAATGAACAAGTAATGGGACTTATTAACTAACCAGTAACGTTAATTTATTATTTTTCACTCTTCCCTGTTATGTCGTTGATCATTAGTTAGTAATAACGAATCCAGTCAGCTCCGTTAATTACACTTCTGTGGTCATAATGTCCTCAGATGCGACCTCTCCTCTGGGCTTAAACTGACACACATCCCTCCCTGTTCTTCCTGCAGTTATAGATTTACACTGGACGATCTGTATCCCATGATGAATGCAGTGAAACAGCGCTCGGCGGTCTATGATGAGTGGGCTTCCAACGTCACAGAGACTCTAGACGCCAAGTTGGACAAGAAAAAAAGTGAGTCATTCACTCAGCCTGTGTGTATCATGTCTCCATCGAAAGTATGAAGTATTAAAATCCAGAAATAAGTCCAAAATCCGCATTTTGGATTCTGACCATAAGTGGTGAATGCTTGGATCCCATCATTTATTGTATTTGACTGTCTCCCCTCAGGCTTGTCAGTCCTGCGTTCCCTCATTGACGAATCAGATTCCAAGATGTTTCCTGACAATGACCTCCTGCGACAGCTCCGTGTTGTCACACAGGACGCAGAGAAGTGCTCCTCAGTGGCCCAGCAGCTACTGAATGGAAAGAAGCAGACCAGGTGCCAATAATACAGCCCAGAATAATAGGAAGAGCTTCACTGATCCAGTATGGTTGTATTAATGTGATTATTGTCTCCTGTAGGTATCGGTGTGGTGGGGGCAGGACCCAGAGCCTGCTGACCGTCGAGGAACTCAGGGCATTTGTCCGGCAGCTTTACAACCTTCCCTGCAGCCTTCCTCAAGCCCCAAAATTAAAGGTATCGTAATTTCTAAACATACCATGCAATACGATGTGTATATAATACAGTCAGATGCTCCATCACTAACCTTTACCGAAAACAAATAGACAACATTTCCATAACGACGCGGATCTTCGTCAAGTCATTTCGCAGAAGTATACCACACCCATATTTACCGACAAAGATATGGGACATGCATCAATGGAGTTGGGCTACACCCATTTATTTAAAGAGAAAGAGATAGGTAATGGGTCCATGCAGTTGGTCTAAACCCATATATTTATAGAGAAAGACATAAGTCATGGGTCCATGCAGTTGGTCTAAACCCATATATTTATAGAGAAAGACATAAGTCAGGTGTCCCTGCAGTTGGTCCTCACCCACTATTAACATTTAGATATGATTGTGTAATCAGTAATACCAGATCTGCTAAATTAGACTTCCATTATCCAGTGTTACCATAGTAATGGATGCATATTTGCATATATACAACTCACAGGAAATGGCTGATAGGAAAGTCCTTATGTTTTCCAAAAAGATTCTATATGTAAAAAGAGAAGAGACTTTGGCATGTTCAATACATGTACCTTTCTGGGATTGTGACCGGGGTCATGACCTTTAATGCGGCACCCGTGTTTGGATTATCCAGTTCTAAGTGCCACTGACCAACTTAGATATCCTGCTTAAGATGCAGGTGAATATGGAATACCCAGCATGCACAAGGAGATCACAACGATGGCAAAGGCGTAGGTGCACCACTCAATTTGTGTCTGAATATCCACTTCACGGGTATCATTGCTGTTCATATTCGTAGGAGCTTTTGAATCGTATTGAAGACTTCCAGCAGCACAGTGAGAAGTTTCTGACGGTGGAGATTCCTGGAACTGAGGAGATCCAGAGTCTACTAGACGTCAGCTTCGACTTCGACGTGGAGCTGCCGGAACTTCCTCTCCTACGCCAGAGGCTTGAGCAAGCCCGCTGGATGGAGGGGTTACAGGGGGCAAAAGCCCAGCCCTCCACCCTGAGCCTGGAGACCATGCGGAGGCTGATAGACCAGGGCGTGGGTCTGACCCATCACCCCTCTGTGGAGAAGGCCATGGCAGGTCTGCAGGAGCTGCTCACCGTGTCTGAACACTGGGAGGACCAGGCCAGCAGGATGCTTAAGGCCAGGTGAGGGCATTACGCTAATAGCCTTGGTCTCTATCCTACAGCTGTAATGAGATTCCAGTTTTTACCGGGGGAATCCAGTTCGAAAGACATAAGGCATATCTGTAGTCATTTATGACACATTTAAATTGTCTAATGTCATCTGACATTCGTCGTGCCGGGTTGTTTACACCTGAATTTACCACCATTGTGTTTTAGAGGTTCACGTGTGGGTCTTCCTGTCGTGTCTATTCTCTTATCCAAACTGCTAGTTCTAGCACATGTGTTAGCGAATGAGCTAATGGGGTTTACTAACTAATGTACAACATTTTCCATTGGTGACTAGATGTCTGATTTGCACATTAGCCAAACTATTTCAGTGTCCCTGATTTTGCTTCATTTGAATTCCAGCTAGTGCAAAATGCTGCTGCTAGAATATTCAACAAGATCTTCAAAAAGTGAGCATGCATATCTAGTTCTGCCTTCATCCCATTGGTACCCAGTGCTTTGAATAACCACTGTCACCACCGTTTGCAGCTTTTTAATGGCATGGCTCTCCAAGGAATGTGCATCTATTCTGTGCGCTCCACATATCCACGGTTTAACTTTGAGTCTTTTCCAGTCCAATTTTAATTGTCTGCATATTTTTAGCGCTAAGAGTTTCATGCGTTTTTTGCTTGTAGTCATTTTAGAGCTTTATTTGGTAATAAATACTGTTCTCTTTACCTCATTGAAGACTGCTGGATAGTTTTGTTTATGATTGTTTATGAATAAATTATTAGTTTGTTGAACAATTTCTTTATATTAGAGTTGCGTAAACACACATAACACAGAAACTGTATATGCAGCTTATGTGATGGTTTTGAAGTGTACAACTGGTTTCCAGGGGACAGTAGACAGTCTATATAAATCTAAATAACACAATAATATAAATTATCCATCAGTAATCTCGAAAAACATTGCATGTTCCACAGCTTACAGTAGAAAGATCAACGGTTTGAATCTTTATTTTACATTGAAAGATGGTGTGAGGTGAGACAGAGTGAGGTGAAATGTATTGAGAATTGTCAACGTTTTTTTCCTTATAGTACATTCTTATATTTATGAATAATCCGCACCTAAAATTTCTCCATAATCCATATTGATAAATGATCTATGCTTCCTGGCAGCTGGATAACTGGGCCTTCTTTTTCTGGTGACCGACCAGTCTCCTGACCTAACTGTTGGGATTTCTTTTCCACCAGGCCTCCCCAGTGTATACAAGCCCTCTCTGAAGCTGCTGAGAACGTTCTGGGGATCCCTGCTCACCTTCCTAACTGTCTTCTGCTGAGGGACTCCATCAGTAAGGCTAGACAGTGGCTTCAGGAAGCTGACGCACTTCAGGTATGGAAAAACAAAACAATCATTTTCAACATGAGGTTGTCCACAGAGGTTGAAGCAATACTTTATACACTGTTTATACACTGTTCGTGTACACGTTATGTCATTTGAGTTCTGGGTTCCCTTTTAGTGTGAAGACTCCATTCCGTTGTTTCACAACCTCTCTGATATGGTGACACGGGGACAAGCCATCCCTGTCCACCTGGATCCCCTGAAGCAGCTGGAGGCTCTGTTGGCTGAGGTGCACGCCTGGAAAGAGTCTGCTGCTAAAACCTTCCTTATGAAAAACTCCCATTTGTCTCTGCTTGAGGTAAGTTTTTGATGGTTCCAATGCAACACTATGAGAGTTTGATGATCAGTGAACACTCTAGCTGTTTCTTTCCCAGAAATGCAGTCACTGCAATTTTTTTAACATGTACTTTCCGAAGGTGTTGTGTCCAAGATGTGAGGTTGGAACAGGGTCGCCGAAAAGGAAACCCAGGAAAGCTAAAGATGGTTCTCGCCACAGCAAGAACATGATAAAGCTCCACAGTGACTTGGAAAAAGCGCTGTCTGAAAGCCATGACTCTACCTCTGCTGTAGGTATACCTGCTGTACTCTGGGCATGTCTCATGTATGATATAAGTCTAACTGAAGTTTGAGTGTCTTTCTTTTCTATACTACTTACTACTACACTAGTACTGGATAGATACTATATGTGTGCACTTAGGGGCAAGTGCTGTACATTTGGCCTTTCTGTTGTTGTATTGACTGACTTCATTATTATTTTTCTGCGGGTCAATCTAGTTAAAAATACGTTTTCTTCACAATTTCACCACTGTCTCTCTAGAATTTTGTAACTTACCCATGTGTAGGAAACTAGACAACCTTAGTTATACATCTGGAAAAATATTGAAAAACGGATTTGAAGGCATTTTATCTTAGTGTAATCTTCCATAATTTACTCACAGTTGGCTCTGAAGTTCATTATCATCCACTGTAGTTCCAAGCTGGCGATGTGAGCACTCTTCGTTCACAGAGCTTTCATTTATCTGTTCAGCTGTATATTTTATCCTGAGTGATTCATAATGACAAACCTGCTAGTGATCTACCCGACTGTTTTAATCAGAGGAAATGTGTCATTAATTAAGAACATCCTCTCTTCAAATCGAGTGTGTATACAATCACCCCTGTTCCTGGTCTAGTATTAGGTAGAGTGTTTCCCGACCACATTAATAAACATACTTTGTGTTCTTTTTTGGCACTCTCCACTTTGCTCATTATCTCATAATTCTTCTTCTCCACCTGTTTTAGTATTTGGTCACATACCAATGTGAATGCCTTTTGAGCTGTAGTTTACTTTTGAATGTCCCTGACTAGGTCATTGGTCTTGGTGGCATTCAGACCCAGTATTATAGATCTAACTTGTCCACTGTGTCAGGTCATCACATTTAGATGTGCAGGACATGTTGGATGTAGCTAAATGGCTTCTCTCTCCCAGCTGGCAGCTCTGAGTGAAGTGCGGTTACAGGAGATGGAGGCCCTCTCATCCCTCCGGGCAGCAAATGAGTCCAAGCTGCTCCCCACGGCAGACTGCATGGACCTGAAGGTGTGTGTGTGTCAGAAGCCCCCGATGGGAGCCATGCTACAGTGTGAGCTCTGCCGGGATGCTTTCCACAGCGTGTGTGTCAGGGCACCTTTAGATGCCCGTCCCGCCCAGGCCTGGTTGTGTCCACACTGCCAGCGCTCCACTAAGCCTCCCCTGGACAAGGTCCTGGCCCTGCTGACGGCGCTGCAGCGAACACGGGTGCGTCTGCCAGAAGGCGATGCTCTTAACTATTTGGTGGAAAGAACAGTGAGCTGGCAACATCGTGCACGGCAGCTATCTGCCTCCTGTGGCCTGCCTGACCTGGAGAAGGACTGCGGAACACCACCTCCGGATGTAAAGGTTCGTCAGCAGTGTAGATATATTATCCATTGTTAAATGATAGAGTTTAATTAATTTAACAACATATCTAATGCTTAATGAGAAGATTAATAATGCATTTTGTTTTTTTGTTTTTGTAGAAATTACCGCCAACTTGTTTAACTCTGGAATGGAACAAGACGAGTCATAATCAGATGGTGTTTTACACAGAGCAAAGATGCATTCCTCTGCAGGGTCAGTTTTTTACAATAGCAATATTACAGTATTACAATAGTTTGCTCTTCAACTGGACTTGATAATGTAATCCTATTGAGCACAGTGTATTTCTTTAAGCAACCAGAGCAGGTAATTTAGCAGGCAGTGTATTACCAATAACAACTCTGACATCCTGCACTGCCTCAGGTTTGACTGTGGAGTTGGAGGAGCTGATGGTGGAAGGTCTCCTACTGCAGGTGTCCCTGCCAGAGATCACACATCTCTACCACGTGCTATTAAACGGGCTGAGAACGCACCAATCCAGCACACACACGTTATCACCAGATGAACATCCACTAGACTGTGACAAACTCAAGCAAGGCCATTCTCAGGGAAGAAGCTCTCTACTACAGGAGGTTTGTCAGATCAGTTGGACAGCATGGATCTTTGTGATTGACCTGTGAAAGCACCAGGTATATTTCAGTTACCGTGTCACTACTTCTGAAAATAAAACATTAATATCATGCCATGTTTGAAATCCTGTCAGGATGGGTTTAAAAAGGACGTCATCAGCGGAGCAGAGAAGAAGGCCAAGCGGCACGTGGAGAGGGCAGCTCTAGAGGCAGAGCACCGGCGCAAAGCCAAGAAACTCCAGAACAAGAGACGGAAAATGAACACGGAGAATAACCGGGAACGCAGGGCGACGTCGACATCCTCATCTCCCCGCTCCGACGTCTTTCAGTCAGATGACTCTGAAGAGGAGATCGCCGTGTGTCCTGCAGAGGGATGTCAGCAGCCAGAAGGAGATGAGGTTGGCTTGTTTTATCAGTCACCTACTGACTTGATTAGAGATTACGGGAAACAATCTTATAATGTGAGATAAGTCATAACGTATTAGTTATAGACACTGCCTCTTTGACTGGTAGGGTTTTAGAGATCAAACAAAGGAGGGCGTGAAAGAATGCTTCGCGTTTTTGTTGTACACATTGAAAAATACTTTGAAACTTTCTTATCTGGCTCATGCTACTCATGTTTATTCATTTGTGATTTACATATTAGGGTTGGGCTTATCAGAGATTTAATTGTTTTCAGGTGGACTGGGTCCAGTGTGATGGCAGCTGTAACCAGTGGTTCCACCAGGTGTGTGTTGGTGTGACGGCTGAGCTGGCTGAGAAGGAGGACTATGTGTGTGTCAGCTGTACAGTAAGGAAGGGCCGCTGAAGAAGTCAAGAGAGAATGGATGGAGGATTCTGGAAGGAAAGCTGGAAGAATCTCAGCAACCTGTGTGGGGACGTGTCACAGACCTTGCCCTCACGACCCCACCCTCACGCCCCTTCCCTCACGACCCTGCCCTCACGACCCTACCCTCACGCTCCAAGCCTTCCGTTTTCCCTAACCCTTCGTAACAACGGTGCTATCTTCTCTTTATCGGATTGTTGTCCAGAACTAAACTGTTTGGTTACTTTTTTGTATTTTTTACATATTTTTCCCCCTCTGAACTGTTTGTGGTTGTGACATGATGTGTAGTCAGTGTGCTGCATGGGTTTTCACTGGGGGTGCAACAGAGTGAAACACTAAAGGCACCATGTAAACATCCAAGGATATATTACAGTATATTATACATGGAACATCCTTGCATGTAAAACCAGAGAAAGCGGGTGTGGGTTAAAGATTTCTCCTGCCCCAGTTAATTTTAAAGAATAAATAGTGTAATAGAGAACTGTATTTTTTGGGATACCCAGTGCTCAGTACTTGCATCTGAATAATATAATTATTCAGAATTTTGGGTAGATTAGGTTTATTTATCTGAGCAATAATGTTTGTCTGAAATGAATTCAATGGCTTCGTCTCTGAACTGTGTTGGTTGTGCCTCAGCAAAGGTTTGATGTACAGAAACAGAACGTGCATAGGCTCTGGGCTACACAGCTATGGACGGGCACTGGAACAGACAGAAATAACTGTTTTCGCTGTCACACAGTATGTGCTTGGGTGGGTTACTTTGGGAAGGAATGGAGAGGGGTTGTTGAAGATATTGCCGTTTATATTGTGGAATAAAAACATTTTGTTCAATTATAAAAAAAAAACGTTTTGATTTGGTCCACTAGATGTCCTCGTATGGTGTTAATCAAAATAAGTAATGTGAGTGTAATTTGCCAGCACATAAGATATTATGACATAGGATACTCAATTTGAATAGGGAAAATATTCTAGCAAAGGTTAAGTTCTATTATGAATATAAATTCGTATTTGCATTGATTGTGCCATGTCAAGATGGACACTAAGCTTTGGTCCAGTGCTGTGATCTTCAAATTGGACATTGAGCTAAACTGAGCTTAACAGTTCTTCAAAGAGGCGGTCTAAGCAGCCGTCCTGATAGGGCTAACCCCTCCCCAAGTACCCTTTCGTCCTAACTATTTCAAGTGCCTGAACGCAAATGTTTAAAAAGCGACTGGAGTGGTCAATGAACCCGAAGTTGACGTACTAGTAAAATAATTGTATTTTGGAGATCAACTGCCAATTACGCGTCGCTTAGACTAACAGGACATTTTTATAGGAAATCATGTCTGGGATGAAAGGGCGCAATCAACGACACGTGGACAGCGAGGATGACTCTGATATCGACAACCTGTTAGCCGCTTTGACACCCTCGGAGGTGGAAGAGCTGCAGAGCGAAATCAGCGTTATTGACCCAGATCCAACTGTGCCCGTCGGGCTCCGGCAGAGGAACCAAACAGACAAGCAGCCGTTATTCAAATACAACAGGGGGGCGATGCTTGACTACTGCGAACGCGAAACTAAGAAACTCATTCAAAGGGAGCTGTCCTTTGAGGTATGAGGACATTGTTTCTGCTAATGTCCATGTCACGCATAGTTGGGAAATAGATTTGGGTGGAGATAGTGTAAATGGAGTACTTCACACCATGTTTACAGCACAATTTGGATGGTAGACCTGCTGCATTGATTTCAGGATTCAACTCAGGGATGATGAGGTTGGAGATTTTGTTGTGGGAAATGGTTCACCCACTAATATAACTCATGTCAGTGTCCCTTCTGGAAAGAAATAGTAATTCAATGTTTTAATATAGATCTATTCCATTTAGTATGACTAATGTAATGCCAGTGTGACTTGTTCTTTTTTCAAGTATTTTATCTTGAGATGGTGTAGCACAGAGTCTGACAATGCCATAATGGTACCCAAGTAATAATGAAAATAAATGTAGCCAGTCTGCTCATCTTTTGACATTGACTAAGTTGACATTCAGCTGTTTTATGTAGATTCCAACAGATGGCAAATCAGAAAAGGATGCATGTTGAATGGAGTAACGTGCACATAGTTTTATTACTTCAAGAAACCACTGCAACTGTATGGAAGACTTTACGTTAACATGTAAAATGTCACATACAAACTTGTTCTCCATCATTCTGATAAGTTGCTAAGCAGAAATAGTTTTCTCATAAACAAATGAGCCGCTAAGTCCTGAAGATAAATGATCGTACATCATCTTGACAACATGTTTTTCGTACACACGGAAGACCAAGACAAGGGGTTTTATTAGTTGGTACCAAGGAATATGAAGCATGCTTTTTATAAATATCATATATCCTGTTTTGATATAGAGTCAGAGTGTGTAATTAAGAAATGATAAGAGCATGTTATCCTGTAAATCATATACACTAGCGTTCAAAAGTTGGACTGGCTTGATGCACTCCAAACATACCATACGGCCAAGCTGCTCTCACAACAGCTCAACAGGGTTGAGATCTGGTGACTGTCCTGGCCACTCAATTATAGACAGAATACCAGCGGACTGCTGCTTCCCTAAATAGTTCTTGCATAGTTTAAAGCTGTGCTGGGTCATTGTTCTGTTGGAAAAATTGGCACCAATCAAGCGCCATTTACGGGGTATGGCATGGCTTCCAAAAAGGAGCCAAAACCTTCCCTCTTCAAGTTCCCTTTTACCCTGTACAAATTGCCCACTTTGACACCACTCCACAACATCACTTTGCCTCCACCATGCTGTCAGACACATCCAGCATCTTTTTATTTAGTCTGTATCTCACATTTGTTCTTTGTGATTTGAATACCTCAAGCTTTTCTATCATAACACTTTTTTCTAGTCTCCCTCTATTTAGTGTCTTTGTGAGTTTTGCCCATCTTTTTATTTCATTTGCAAGTGTGAGATATGGCTTTGACTTTGCAACTCTGCCTAGAAGGCCAGCATCTCAGAGTCGCCTGTTCACTGTTGACATGGAGACGGGTATTTTACGGATACAATTTAATGAAGCTACCAGTTCAGAACCTGTGAGGTGTCTGTTGCTCAAGCTAGAATGTATTTATCCTCTTGCTCAGTTGTGCACCAGGGCCTCCCAGTCCTCTTTCTGTTTCGGTCTGAGACAGTTTGTTCTGTTCTGTTAAGAGAGTAGAACACATTGTACGAGATCTTCAATATATTGGCAATTTCTCGCATTGAAAACCAAAGAATAGATTGACTATTGATTTTTTGTTTCAATACATTTTGAGCCTGTAATCGAACCCAGAATTGCTGATGCTGCCAAATAATATTGTTAAAAGAAGGTCAGTTTTATCGCTTCTTAAATCAACATTTTTTATTAACATAATTGCAATGCTAACAGAATGCTAACAGAATTGCTAACAGATATGCAATAGATAATAATAGATATGCAAAGCGTTTTAAAACAGATAAACGGGCCTGTATGCCTATGAAGATATTCCATAAAGAAATTGACTTTTCTAGCCATATACAACATTAATAACGTCTACACTGTACTTCTATCAATTTTATCTTTTCTTAATGGACAATTTTTTTGAATGGTAGTTAGGGGTGGGCGATATGGGAAAAATATCATATCACGATTTTTTCAGGAAAAATCACGATTCACGATTTTATCACGATTCTTTTTCATGTTGATTTTTAAGACTATTTTGCAAATTACTGAGCTGCAATACAAGCAAATTATATCTCCATTTAAAAAATATAGCGATACAAGGTAACAAAACATAAAAGGGAAAAAAATTTAAAGTAGCCTATTTTAATCACGTGTATATTTAATGGAAGTGCAATTGTGCAAAGAAGCACCTTCATTCTCATCCGCAGCTTCACCATCCATTCACTGTGTAACCTGCCATCCATCTACAGCATCAGATGATCTACTGTGTTATCATCCTGAATTAAATGAATTATGAATTATCAAGTAAAACATTTTACTAAAATAGTATGTAGCCTATTTATTGTCTTATGTAACCATACAATACAAATTTAAAACCATGATTTTAAAATGCACAGGCTATGATATATAAATTTCTAATGATCGAATAAATGAAAATCCATCAAACTGTATGTCCTATTTTGATGTAATAAATGCTAAAACATTTTAGATCACAAGCGACGCGCAATCAAATGTTTTGCGCATGATTGGCCGTATATATTGCAACATAGACTCTTGAAATAAAAACATTAGGCTACAGTATAATTCGATCATTTACATTTGTAAAATGTATTAGCCTATAGTAATTACAGTCCAGTAACTAAGGCACTGTAGGCAATGAAACACGTATTTTACAGTTTGTATATTGGTCACGGTCGGGTATATTCTGCTGTTACCCGGTAGATACATTAATCAATTTCGTTTTATATTTTCGTTCTGTTTATTTAGTAAAACATATATTTCTTTATAAACGTAGGCCTACCTCTTTTTTCTAGTTCATTCAAATTCAACCAAGCCAATCAATATATTATCTATGTATATTTCGCAGCTTTTGTCTGCCTGAGCAGGACACGCATACTAACCGGTTGCACTGCGCTCAGTGTTCATTAGTGTTGTTATGAGTGGCAAATTAATCCGTTACATATATCCAGTTTCATATAGATCGGACCAAAACGCGTCAAGTTTCATGTAGACCAGACCAAAACGCATCCAGTTTTATGTAGACCAGACCAAAACGGATCCAGTTTTATATAGACCAGACCAAAACGCATCCAGTTTTATATAGACCAGACCAAAACGAGTCCAATATAGATCAGACCAAAACGAGATCAGACCAAAACGCGTCCAGTTTCTGAAAACGGGACATGGTAAAATGCACGTATTTAGGAAAAGTCATGGAAGAACGAGGCTGTAGCTTTTCAACATTATATATTTATTTTAATTACTAACTGCAACGCCCGCGGGCATGGGCTGTTGGCGCTTCTAGTGTTAACACGCCGACATATAGTGCACCGCGCATTGCATGTTGATACGTAGCTGAAAAAACGCCATAGATCTGCATCTAATTGAACGTGCACTGGAGCGCGATTCTACGATATTTCCGAAAAAGTGAATCGTGGAGACATTTTAATAGTCCACGATTAAATATCGTCATATCGCACACCCCTAATGGTAGTGTATGTTTTCTGGACAAATATATTGACCACAATACATTGCAATGTAGGAATGGCAGGATTTCTCCTTCACAATGTATTCAAATGCAAAATATATTACTTCATAATTTGTTATCAAGACTTAAGATTCCATCCCACAAGGCTTTAGAGTGTGCGGTGTAGACATTTATGATGTTTTTTAACAAGGGCCTTAGAATCTGGACATGGTTTCGTAACAGACTGGCTCATGGAATCCTCATCCTGGTCTGGATAATGCAGGCATCATGATTCCAGTTCAAAGACTAATGAAATTCCAGAGCAGAAGGCTCTTCGCTCTGACCCATACTGCCTTTTAAGGAAACATCTGCCAGAGTAACTTATACAGAGGTTTGCAGATCCCTATCAACACATGGTCCTGAGGGGATCCAAAAACCTGGATTGCTACAGAATATAAAAATATGGTTTTACCCAAAAAACAAAGAGTGCGCGTAGAGGCAATGGAAGATTTATTCAAGCGCTGTCTTAATTCATGGTTATTAACATCACAGTGTTTCTAACTGGAATAACACATACAGTGCTCATTGCACTGTAATGAATAATGTATGATCTACTACTCCACTTCATATGTATATGATTCATTAAACTATATGTTCTGTGCATCTCTTACTGAAGGAGCCAACATCTAAAAGAGAGAAGTGGGAACGGCTGAAAAAGATGGGGAAGAGCTGTGATAGTTTCTTCTTCTTCAAGTCAGATGACCAGGATGACCAAGATGTCTTGGATCTACATTTCTCTGCTCGGGAGAACAGTGTAGAGGATGTTTCCAAGGAAAAAGAAGACGTACCCAAGGACGAAAAGGAAACACCTGAGAGCAAGGGCCTGAAGGATAAGGAAGAGACAACAAAGGGAAATGAAGAACAGCCATGTAATAGGTTAGGACGAAATGAAGACAAGAACCATGAAGAAAAGGAAGATAAGATTGTGAGAAAAAGCAATGAAGCACAGGTTGAAGCACAGGATAAAAATGATTGCTCAAAAAAGGATCAGGGTAGTAACAAAACACTTGACCTTATCTCAAAATTTAAAACTAGAAAAAAGGATGTAAAAACAAAGGAGGAGAAAAATTTACAAAAACACACCGACTCAAAAACAAAGGATATGATTTCAAAGCTTCAAGGGCGCACTGAGAAAGACAATAGTAAAGAAAAAATAAATAAAGATAAAGTAAAAAAACTGCAGGATAGCAACATAAGAGTCATGTTGTCTAAAGTAGAGGAAAAACAAAAAGAAATCAGGGGAGCTGAGACCAAGGAAAGGAGGGATACTGAAAAGGATAAAGAGAAAGAAAAATACAAATCACACCGGAAACAAAATATTGTCCAGGATGACACACAGAAAAACAGCCAAAAAGAGACAAAAATAACTCCTAAATACAATAAAAACAGCCATTCAAACCAAGAGAAGAGCTTAAGTGAAGACCGATCTCCTGGTGATGTCAGGGAGGGAGCCGATGAAGACGAAGAGGCCAGCATGTTCGACGAGCTCCTTGAGCAGGTTAAATATAACAACCCGTTGATCACTGAGCTCAATGTGAATAACTCAGACGTGATCCATACCCACACTCTCATACAGTTTGCAGAAGCACTGCAGCACAACAGGCACGTCAAGACGTTTGCTTTAGCCAACACCAGGGCTGACGACCATGTGGCATACGCCATTGCTGGCACTCTGCGGCACAACACATCTCTAACCAGCGTAATCCTCGACTCCAACCACCTCACCGGAAAGGGAATCTTGGCAGTGATACACGCCTTAGAGAAAAATGCCACCGTGACTGAACTGCGCTTCCACAACCAGCGGCACATTTGTGGAGGCAAAACAGAGATGGAGATGGCCAACGCGCTGAGGGACAACAACACGCTGCTGAAGCTAGGCTACGGCTTTGAGCTGGCCGGCCCGAGGATGACCATGACCAACATCCTAAGTCGGAACATGGACCTGCAGCGGCAACGACGACTGGAGAAGAAACTGGTGTCGCGGCCAGCCCCGCACTCACGGTTGACACAACCACTGACTGACACAAAGAAGAAGACGTTGCCTTTGGAAAAGTTTTCACGCGAACCATTATCTCAACCCCAGCACAAGTTGATTGGTAACAATAAGAAAATAGGCAACCTCCTAAAAACATCCCCTTTCCTCCCCCCCTCTAAACCAAAACCTGAACCCTTACACAAAGTGAGCCCCACAGCTGCGGACAAGGCTAGCCCGAAGGTGGTGGGAAAGCTAAACCCTAAAGCCTGGTGTGGCAAATCTAAACCAGAGTCTACAGCACATCCATCTAAGGTTGACGATGGTGCATCTTTTCCTGGGTCTCCAGAACGTCAGGCTTCTAAGGCTGCCAGATCTGGACCAGCAGCACATCCACCTCCTCCCACTGCCCCAGTGTTGGAGAACTTAAGGAAAGCCCTCACACCTGCCTCGCAGAGAAAACTCGACAGTCAGACTTCCAGCCACGGAGAAGGAAATTCTAGGGATCAGTTGCTGAACTGCATTCGCAACAGCACAATGAAAGCTCTAAAAAAGGTCAGAACAGAAGCGCTGTAGAAGTAGCTGGTGAAAGCAGTATGGTAATAACCAATGTCATTGTAAACATTTTGGTGAGCAGTCAATTGCAACATTAAACTTACAGTTGGGGATAATAATGGTGAATAAACATCATCTGAACCGTTCTCGCTCTCTCTTGCAGGTAGATGTCCCTAAACTACTTCAGTAACGACAAATGGATCAGAACAAGGAGAGGGTGGATGTTATTATGAAACAGATATTATTTTACAGTAGTAATCTTTGGTGAGGCCCTGTCTCTGTTGTTGCTGCTTATGTAAAGATATCTAGTGCAGTTGATGCTTTGAGCCAGAAGATGGTGTTGGTGGTAAAGCCACTTTCGGCCACACTGCTTGCTGATGTATCGCTTAGTTGAATCTCTCCCTCTTGTACTTCTGATATTTCCATATTTGGACATTGCATTGAAGACACAGTATGATGTAAGAATAATTCCTCTGTTCTTTTTCACTACTGGATGATGGCCACTGGCCAGTTGGATGTCCTGCTCTTTCATGTGAGGCTATGACCAGCTAAGAGCTGGAGAAAATAGGGAAGTGCATGGGGAAAATGAGTAAAAAGGGGAAGAGCAACTGGAAGGAAATGCTTAGCCTACACATTGCAGACAGTTACGTTGTCACAAGCTCAATGAAAAATGACATTTTGTTTGAAAATACCCTGGAAAATGTTGTAATTAGAAATCAGAAAAAACTGTATGATAGATATGTGGAATGTTGTTTAAAGTAGAGGAAACAGAAAGATCTCAGGAGAATAAAAAAAAGAGAGAGGAAAAAATACTGTAAAATGAGGTATAAATAACTCACGATAAACACAATAAAGATTGCCATTAAACCCAAATCAGCTAGTAAAGACTGATTTCCTGGTGAAGTCATGAAGGAAGACAATGAGGAGACCAATATTGTTCAAGGAGCTCCTGTACCCCTTACTCAAAATACATTTCTGCTGCACTCAATCATTCGCTACATATTATAGTGTGAGACTACTATCCCTGTAGTTGTTTGGGTGTGAAAATAAAGGTTGTAATATCAATCAGAAACCATTTGTAACCGTTTGTAAATGTTGATGCCAAACGAATTAGTTCATGGGAACAATCAAACAAAACCCATTGGTTTCTGGGAGCAAACATTTAGATGTTTTCACAATCTAGAAATCCTCAACTCATATCAAGACTACTTGTGTGTAGAGTAGCATTTGGCAAAAACAAGACAAGGTATTATAGATAGATTGGAAACTCAGCCAGGATATCTGGAAGAACACACCTACTCAAAGTTCAAGTAGATTTTAGTGACAACAGAGAGTACAGATCTGTTTCATCTCATCTGAAAGAAAGCACCCTAGGACATTGACACAAAACGCTGCCGTGGGCCATTGAGATCTCCATAGACCAGGAAAGAGTGCCTCCTGCTGGGCTAAATCTGCTCTCCCATAAAAAGGATGAACCAGGACGGACTTAGCTTAGCAGTGGGACGCATTCTGGAAGGCTGCTGGCATACATTTCTCCAAAAGAACAATTGTGGAATATTCCATCTGTTTTACATTACCCTGTCGGTCTTATAAAGGCTTTTGAGTGAACAAATTTAGCACTTGTCTGTAAAACTTTCTTCCTGAAATGTTACAATAAGTTTATATTTTTTTATTTTCGCAAAATACAGCCTAGAACCACTCTGAATGGTGCTGCTCACTGGAGAACTATATAGTGGCAATAGCAGCATTTGTATCTATGGTATAAATATATATATTTTTAAATTAGAACATAAAAGGGGAATGTAAAGTGCTCAAAGAACTTTACTCAAGGGGCATACAAATTCATCATGTGGAGGAAAACCCTTGCTCACCATTAGAAATGTCAGTATTACATAAAGCAAATTGTATTGAATAAACCTCTGCAAACAATCCTACAAAGAAGTCATTATTTCATGTTTTTACTCTCAGTTTCATTTAATAATAATATGTTTCAGCCTCTATTTTATTAAGTTTCATACATGCAAAAATAAGCATAATTTAATATGAAGGTGTAACTTCGGACAATGAGTGTTCATATTCATATGGAAGTAAACACTTATGTTTGTGCCGCAACCCATGAAAATGTCCATGGACATCCAATACTTTCTATGTAACGATTAAAAATCTTAAATGACCGGACTCTGGCCTTGATTACTGAACACTTGATCGGTTGTGAATAGATGTTGTGGTAGACATAGAGGTATCTGGAGGTAAAGGTATGCATATTATTTAACTTTTATTATTTAACCAATTTTGATTGTACCTGAATCCCAAAAAGTATCTGTGATTGACAAGAAGTATACAATTGAAACAAAGATATATACATATATTTATAAACAGTGGGTATAAAAAGTCTACACACCCCTTAAAATGCCAGCTTTGTGATGTGATAAAATGAGAAAAAGATCAATCATTTCAGAACTTTTTCCACCTTTAATGTGACCTAATTTTTTCACATCACAAAAACCTGCCATTTTAATAGGGGTATGTAGACTTTTTATATCCACTCTATGTCCTTATAAGTCATAATGTCAAATTTAGTTTAACTTATAATTAGATGTATATGTCTCCAGTGCATTTGTGTTTTGCTCATTTCAAATGTGGCATACAGAAAAGTACCTGTTGCAGATGTTAGACCTCACGACCTGTGGATTCTGATTATGAACCCAGTTTATGGACTTATGGACTACTTTTTTTAATTCCAAACACACAACGGGATTCAAAACATGGGTTTGGTTGAGATGAACCAGTGGTTATTCTCACTCCAATTCAGGATTTGTAAACGTTTACAGTCAAACTGTTGTGGGTGTGTCCCTGGGCAGTCTGTGCAATGCCCTGGTTGTACTTGGTGTACTGTATACACTCTCACTGAGTATTTATTTTCTTTACATTTGCACAATGCATACCATTTGTACTCTCCATTTGCCAATTGCACAATGCATACTGTTTGTGCTCCCCATTGGGGCATTCTTACACACTCCCATGCATACTATTTTTGCACTGCTCGGTTTGCACTTATGGTTGGATGCAAATTGCATTTCAATGTACTGTCATTGTACTGTTCAATGACAAAGTTTCAACTAATCTAATCATCTGAATTATTAGAAATTAGGATATGCTCCAAATGAGTAAAGAAATTAACGCAACACACTTTTTCAAGGTAAAGAAGAAACTTGTTTTGGGGAACCCAGAATGGAAGTAGATAACAATTCTCTCTACTCTCTCCTCTCATTAAATGAAAGACCTCATTGGGGTCAAAAGTTTATGGTCTATAAATGGTGTTCTCCCAACACTGTCAAGATTCTGATGGGGTACTTGTGTGCAGTGCCTCTAAACTATGTGCTGGCAACCGTTATTGCTATTGTTGTGTGTTCTTGTTTTACTGTTATAAAGCATGCAAAGTGAGGACGTTTGGCAAGTCCTCATTTAAAAAAAGATGAGTCAGGGTAAGGTTTATGTTCCAGTAAAAACATATGTGTTCATTCCAAATTGCCAGTCCTCACTTTGATAGTAATACATGTGTGTGTGTTCTAGTTGAAGGCCCCTACATGTTTCCTCTGTTTGAACAAGTAGAACCCTTCTTTCTGAGAAATCCAGCTGAAAGTATGGTATACTATTTTTTGCACTCCAGCATCCTGCATTCCTACATTATCCGAACACATGTTGAATAAAAGTAGTTAAACTTCATAGGCAATTTTGTTGTATATTTTGTAACAATGCTTAGATCAATGTGAAGATCACATAGATACATGTTAAACCTCTTATTTGCACCATGGTAAGTACTTTGATTATCTTTATTGGTTCAATAGCAAATACAACAATGTGGAAAGTCAAGACGACTTGAAACGACACTGTCCGTTGCCATTTATGGTGGGAGAGGTTAGCTAGGGAGTAACCTAACGTAGCAGTCGTTTAGGCTAGGGAGTGACGTTCGCAGTGCCGAACGAAAGGTTCATTGAAGTCAGCTACTCCAGCCAGTGAAGCAGTGGAGAAACAATAACACAGTGAGTACCTATTAGATGTGGTCATAACAACAGCTAACGGATACGTAGGGCTAAAATATGGATGTGTAAAATATTGAAAATGTGTCGGATAGGACAGCTAGCTAACTAGCAGCTGGCTACTTACAGCGAGAAAGTAGAGCATCGAAAGTATAGGCCGGATGCAAGGGAGGCTAACGACGTTAGCTAGTTGTGTTGATGGTCAACTTGCTAACTAGCATAACAACCCAACGGGAGCAGGTTGTCTTCTAGTGTAACTACTAACGTTGCCTTGTTGGCAAGCCATATCTAGTTAACTAGTTAGATATTTGACAATTGACAAACTTACCCGAGCTAAACACTATCTAGCTGGCTAACATAGACCGCGTAGCTAGCTGATGTTAGCCTAAACCATAAGTTTGTTTGCGCGCGTGCGTATGCGTGTATTAACAGGCTAAAGAGCTTTCTTCCGTTAATTGGCTGCTGTCTTAAGTCATAAGCTAGATAGCGTTACATCCTTTTCACATGTCATAACCTCGTAGTAGGTTAACTAATTTGTAGGTCGCTAATGTTATCTATTTAAGTTACCTCAGAGTTCAGATTCTTACCGTAATTTTAATTAGCTCGCTAGTAGTTAACTAATAACACAGCTGTAAAGTTAAATATTCACTGAGTATCTAGCTAGTCTGGTTTGTTATTCCCGTGTGTTGCAGTACTACGGAAACTTTAGCCTGCTGCAGTAGGCTACATTTGATAGGTAGCTATAAAAATCATCAGAAAGGCTGCCGTTTTCTTTCTAGGACACATGACTGACGTATGATTCAGATGCAATACAAACCAACTAATTTACTGACATCAGGATTGCCTTTTGTATATGCATTGAAGCATTGCTATCTAAAGCTAAATGAATTAGCTATGTCTCTCAATTTTGGAAACGTTGTCTTTGTAACGATTTTAGTCAAAGGTTAATCAAGTCTTTATTGTTAATGTTTTGATTAAAAACGGACTGAAAAGACATGTACCACTCTTAGTTAGACAAAGCAAAGGATGAATGCTACAAAAATTATTCGTTTGAATCCAAGAGTGTTGGCAGAGATTGCAGTGTGGCTAGGCTTGTGAAAACGTGACTCGGCCAACGTTTCCCTGAAAAAATACTCAAGACATTTATTGAGTGGAAATATGTGAAATCACATAATTATTAAACACAGGGTAAATGGGACCAAGAAACCCCACATATGGAGTGTTATAACATTGAAATAGTCCCTACATAATCAGCACGGAATAGTTATGCAGCAAAACCAGCTAGAATAATACTTGAATTATATGTTGGTATTTTATACACCCATTTCATGTAATTCTCCAAGAACTCACAAGTCTGGAGACAAAGGAATGTTGACAGTAGGCTGAGACTAAAACAAAAACAAATGTAAGTTAGGCCTAAAAATAAGAGACACCCATAATATTATATAATATGAAGTCCATCAAGACTGTTATAGGAAATGATTGACATACATCTCGGTGGAGCTGACTCACCGGGTGATTAACAATGAGTATGTGCACACTCACCAAAAATGGATGTAGCAACTTTAAATTGCTACATTTTTAAAGTTGCAAAAATAATACATTTCCCAGAAACTCCGCCAGTCATACAGATATTGATTTTACAAAAATCTAAACACAATTTTTTTTTGCTGCAGATTTTTTTTCAATGTTTTGTAGAAATGTTTTTTTTTGGTTGTCTGCTCATTTGTCAATTCTTGAGTAGGTTGGATAATCCATCCCATTACCAGCGCACTCAAAAAGTGAAGGAATATGATTATTTACAAAATATATGTACTTTTTTTTTTTTTTTACCATGTTACTTTCCCTTAGGTTTGGGAATAACCTCTGGAGAAGCTCAGCTTCTTTGGCTTCCACCACAACTTCTACACCTGCCAACAGACGTCAGTGTGTCCTGGGAACTGCTGGCCTTTCCTCACCAGATGTAGTGGGGAGTTGTCACTTCCAGCCTTGTACACAGTAGGTTATGTCCTGAGTTTTAGTCATAGCGGAGAACTTCACTGCAAAACCTAAGCTATAACAGAGCTGTAGAACTGTAGACTGCTATTTGTACATTGACGTTGACCACTGTCTAAATGTGTTGCGAGATATGGAATCCGAACCCTCACTAACTTACATGAAATCATGAAGCTATTGTGCCCACTGTGCTGGGGTGAGGTTGGAATTCTGGGCTATGAATGGTCTGTCAACATGGTAACACTCTTTCTATCAGCTGTGCTTTTCAGGAATTTTGAGATTGACCATGTGAAGTTCTAAAGGCAATAGTTTGTTTAACTATTACTCCAGATGTGTAATCTCTGAATCAGTTCAACCAAAGGTTATGGCACATCAGATAGAAATGAAATGTCTACCCAAAGGCCCTTTGCTTCAGCTCTTGTTTGCTTATAGAATGGGTCTGGTTTCAGAATTAAACACATTTGTCTTTCTAAGTCTAGCATTTTATGTGGTTTAATAATGACACCTTTACACTGATATTTTCTTCTGCACACACAAACTCAGTACCAGAAAGAAGGAAGGCTATCAATTCATTTTGCAATGCCATTCCATACCCTGTAGATGGCGCTTGATTAGACAAATGTCTTCCAAGAACAGAACGATGACCCAAAGCACAGCTCCAAACTATGTAAGAAGTATTTAGGGAAGCAGCCGTCCGCTGGTATTCTGTCTATAATTGAGTGGCCAGCACAGTCACCAGATCTCAAACCTATTGAGATGTTGTGGGAGAAGCTTGACTGTATGGTATATGTATATAAGTGCCCATCAAGCCAGTCCAACTTGTGGGAGGTGTTTAAGGAAGCATGGGGTGAAATCTCTTTAGATTACCTCAATACATTGACTGAAACTGAAATGCCAAAGGTCTTCTAGGCTGTTATTGCTTCAAATTGTGTTTTTACAAAAGCAGTTAGATGGACATACTTATTTCAATAAAAGTATCACAATTTCTAACCATAAAAATCTCCTATTAATTTTGCTTTATCATATATGAAACTAAATTCATGTAACAAGGACACTTCTTAGTGTCCTCAAACTGTGTATTTGTTATTTGAGCTTTTGTCTGGTCTGTATGGAAATTGACCTCAGTCCATTGCCAGATTTTATGTTTTACTTATTGAGGGTGATTTACATAATGTAGGTCTGGTTTAGATTTGATGGTCCCTACAGGGGTGTTGTTGTAACAAATGGGAATTTCATGGGGGATGACTTATTGGTATTATTTTATATTTTTACATTGTTTCCATAAAGAGACGTGTTTATTTGATTTGTTACCAACTTGGTCGTCTCTTGGCAGCTGCCTCACGCTTTCCGTGGCTGGCTCCACGACAAAGTTTAGTAATGCTGTGCTGATTTGTAAAGCCCTACTTGTCATTGTGCCAAGCTGATAGAGGTGTTGACTCCAAACCCCACGTAGCCTGCTCCTATAGGCTAATTAGATGAACCTATTTGTGTCTCTACTGCAATTACTTAATGACTCATCTGAGACAGAGCAATTTGACAGTCAGCATCCGCTCACTGTCACTCGCCTGAATGTTAAAGCTGTAGTGCATATCTTGATGAGTGGAAAAAAGTTATTTTAGGTCCTCATTTTAAAATAGGAATAATGCCTTGTTTCGGTTCCTGAATATGTTTTGTTGAAGAAGATTATCCAAATCAGGCAGTTTTGAAATTAACCACTGCATTAACATTGTGTAGATTCGACCAGCTGAAAAGCATTATCAAATCTTATCTGCGGTCGGCAATGTGCAAAATTACACACATCGTGACCTAAGTAGGTCTTATCTTTATCTTATTTTGCAGACTTTTATTCTGTCTAGTGAAGTTTGTCCACCATGCGTGAATACAAGCTTGTGGTGTTAGGCTCCGGAGGTGTCGGCAAATCTGCACTGGTGAGTTTCACTGTGGTCCTCTATTTTCTCTTCTGCGGCTATATCATTTCTGAGATTGTTTAACACTATATATTTGTTTTTTGTGCTTGTTTATTCTCGTCCAGACAGTCCAGTTTGTACAGGGAATTTTTGTGGAAAAATATGACCCCACAATTGAAGACTCTTATAGAAAGGTAAGCTGGCATTAAGTTACTCAATGCTCACTTGCTACCACTTAATGTTAAATGTTATTGAACTACCCCCTCTTCCCACAGCAAGTTGAAGTGGAAAGCCAGCAATGCATGCTTGAGATCCTTGACACAGCTGGAACAGTAAGTACATCATGTACAAGTGACCATGGTAACAGTTCGTATGATAGCAATAAATCATGGCCGGTATGTCATGGATTTGTTTCTCGTCTGTTTTACAGGAGCAGTTCACAGCGATGAGGGACCTGTACATGAAAAACGGTCAAGGCTTTGCTCTTGTATACTCCATCACAGCACAGTCTACTTTTAATGATCTACAGGACCTTCGAGAGCAGATCCTGCGAGTAAAGGACACGGAGGACGTGAGTATTTTAGCGAATCTGGACCCTGTCTTGTAGTTTTCAATGCAATTATTACAGCTGTTACGATCACTGAGATGACAGTTACAATTTGTTAACCATGACAACGTGTAATGGTATATTTTAGGTTATATCCATGATATGCAAATAACATGAGCTATTCTTAACAATTGGGGTTTGAAGACTGACTGCCAGATTCCAAGCAGATTTACTTAACATACTGTGGCTTAAAGAACGGATTCATACCCCTTCTTTTGCATTTTGTTGTTTTGGACTGAATTTATGAAATTAGAAATGTGTGCACATTTGTTAAAAACTAAAATATCTAATGTACAAACGTGTTTAGACCCTTCATCTAGTACTTTGTAGAAGTGCCGATGGCAGCGATCATTCCATTGTGTATTCCAGGGTATGTCTCCACCAGCCTTGCACCCATAGTTTTGGGCAGTTTTATAATCCGTACATCCTCTCAAGCGTTGTCATAATAAATGGGAGTGTATGTGAACTAGTGTTTTCAGTGCTCCCCATAGATTTTTACGTCCAGGCTTTGGCTTGGCTATTCAAGGACATTAACACACTTGTCCTGAGATACCTGCGTGGGGTCTTGGCTGTGTGATTTGGGATGTTGCGTGCTAAAAGATGAATGTTCACCCCAGCTCTGGATCAGGTTTTCTTCAAGGACCTTTCTGTGTTTTGCTATGTTTGTTTAATATTGATCTTGTTAGACTAGATAATCATTTTTCTTTGTGTGTGTACATGCATACATGCATACATACATACATACATACATACATACATACATACATACATACATACAGCTCTAATATGTGGGGGATGGTATAACATAGGGTTCGGACCATATTCTTAAATTCCTCTTTGGTGACGGTGTTAATGGCAACATATCTTTAGCAATATAAAACGTTATTGTGTCTGTTATTTGTTTCTGTCGTTGAGAGCCTTTCTGGTAAGGTGTCACACTGGCAAAGGCATCGCAAATAGTTTTTTGTTTTGGTTGACATCCAGATTTGACTTTGTATTCGTCATAACGCGCTTTGTGGTGCCGTTTTTAGTGATCAGACAAATTGTTGGTATTTCCTTGTTTTGTGGCCACAGCTTTATAACACTCCAGGCAAAGTACCTGTTTTTGGTCAACATCCTCGTTTTTGTAGCCGTTTATGTATAAAATTAATATTATTACATAATTACATACCCGTGATTGTCTAACTAATTATTGCTAGTACGCATGTCCATCATCCAATCAACGCAGAAGATCCAAGCTCCATGTTGGCTTTTTGCACTTTTAAACACTCATTGGAATGTACAGGGCTTCTTGCTGAACACTGTATCCAGTTTTCTTAATACATCCACGGTGCTATCGTTCTCTTAATACATTTATGGGTGCTACCCTTCTTCACATTGCATGTTCCGACGATGTGACTACCACGCATGCGCACATTGCGATGTCGATGCTAAAACAGAATATCGTTCAGCCCTATGTGTGTGTATATACAGCCCCACTGAGCCCCAATCTTGAATGTTAGTGTTCACTCACAAGTGAAGCAAATAATGTTGGTCATATCCTAACAAGGGCACATGCATGTCAAGGTCTGGGTAGCTGGTAAATGAACAATCAGTTCTCATGCAGGATTAAAGAGCTGAGCGAACTTTACAAGGGCATCTCTGAAACGGCAAGACTTGTGGGGTGCTCCTTGTCAGCTGTAGTGAGTACCTACTAACAGGGGTCCCGAGGAGGGACAACCCATTCTGTCTGGTCCAAACTGACAGAAGATCTACTGTGTCACAAACATGTTTCTGTAAAAAATGGGGGGTGTGGCATTTAATATGCTTAATTAAGTGATAACAAAAGTGGGGAAGACAGAGGAGTGTGCGCAGTCCGGAATCGAACCCACGCGCCAGAGATATGTGTGCGCCTGTAGACAGACTTGATGAATAGTTCAAGGTTTTGCCATCCAAGTTCCCCAGATCTTACTTTGTTTGAGCATCTGTGGGATGTGTTGGACAAACAAATCCATGGCCGGTTTATTATGCGCTGTTTTTTTGTGTAGCGTGAGCATTAAGGCCATTGCAAATAAACGACACGGAAAAAGTGATATGTTGTTGAGGGAATGTATCGCACTAAAATTATACACATCACACATTTTTGTGAAATATTCGTGTTCTATTTAATCCCCGCGAAAGAGACGTGTCAACTTCGCACAAAGATGTTGTGATGTTAATTTTGCATCTGATCCAGAAGTTCAAATTGGCTTCATCACAGCCGCTTTATTTCAGTACAGTTTGCACAGTTTGTTGCGCTCATGGAGATGCTAGCACCACGGCGGTTATGGCACAGGACCAACTTTAGCAAGCCAATTGATCGATGCAGAGCCTAGCAGTTTGTCTAAAATAAAACATAATCGTCATTCAATTGGCTCCTCAAAGGCATATTAGGTTATGTTTACAGGTTTGGTTATAAAGGAATGTTTGTGTTTGATGTTCAGGGTCCAAGAAGGAAATTCCAAAAAGTTTACATTGTGCACTTATTGGTTTTGCTCCTGGTGTTTAATGGCTTTATTGGTTTTGCTCCTGGTGTTTAATGGCTTTATTGGTTTTGCTCCTGGTGTTTAATGGCTTTGTTGGTTTTGCTCCTGGTGTTTAATGGCTTTGTTGGTTTTGCTCCTGGTGTGTAATGGCTTTATTGGTTTTGCTCCTGGTGTTTAATGGCTTTGTTGGTTTTGCTCCTGGTGTGTAATGGCTTTATTGGTTTTGCTCCTGGTGTGTAATGGCTTTATTGGTTTTGCTCCTGGTGTTTAATGGCTTTGTTGGTTTTGCTCCTGGTGTGTAATGGTTTTATTGGTTTTGCTCCTGGTGTGTAATGGCTTTATTGGTTTTGCTCCTGGTGTGTAATGGCTTTGTTGGTTTTGCTCCTGGTGTTTAATGGCTTTGAAACATAGAAAATGGGACTCTGTATTCCTTGCGGCATGCTGGTGACCAGGTAGTGTCTCTTCAACTTATGGTCTTTATTTTGGTTTTAAAAATGAACATCTCTCATCAGGTACCCATGATCCTTGTAGGCAACAAGTGTGACCTGGAGGATGAGCGTGTTGTGGGCAAGGAGCAGGGTCAGAACCTGGCCAGACAGTGGAACAACTGTGCCTATCTAGAGTCCTCAGCTAAATCAAAGATCAATGTTAACGAGGTAAGCCCCTCTTCCTTTTCCAGTAACCTGGACATAATGTGTGATGTGTAGGGGTGGAATGGTGGTTGTATTGGTCTGCACTGTGAACCCGGTGGAATGCATTTGATTTAATTTTTGAATAAAACACTATGCCTAAAGGCAATGTCTCGGTTCAAAGTATTCGCTTGTTGAATAAATCTAATCTAGTTAAAAACATATCAGGCTATTTAATTACAACAACTTGCCAGAGCCTAATCACATGTAGTAATCAAGTTGTCAATGTTAATTGGTGCATGTCCAACTATCTGTTCGCCAGGCACCACTGGGGGCTAATTCAATATGATGTTGGGTTCCGTGGTCAATAAAGAACAATTGGAGGATTAACATTTTCGGTTCGAGAACATTTTGGCTCTTCAGTAGCACAGAATCAGCATTCTGGATAAAACATTAACTGTATCCTGCCAGGCTTAGTGATAATAGCTTGTGCTGCTGCCAACGCGTCAGATGTTGCACATTTACATCGACATCTGCATGACCCAAACCCACCGATGACAATAATACGACACAGTTTCTCATTTTATTTGGCTATTATGTGCCAGTAGTTAACCAGACACCCTCCTTATAATCGTAACACATGTATATCTCACCCTAAAGCATGCGGTGCCATTGTGTGTTCATTGATATTCTGCATGTACACGGGAGCTTTAATGTCAGCAACCAATCAAATTATTTTGCTATTATAGTTTAGTATATTGTTTATATATATATATATATATATATATTTCGTTTTAATTGTTAATAAATGTTTGAATTCCACTTTTTAATAGTTATCGTTTATGGTTGACGTAGCTTGTTGGCCATCAGACAATTGTTTTACTAGTTAAAAGACAGGGAGCCAACTGGTAAGATTAACTTTACAAATGGTAATTTCCCACTATCCACACGTTCACAAATTTGGCATCAAAGGGAAAACTTGCCAGTCCCAACATTAGATTTTCACAACAGACAATATCAAAGACATTGTAAGTGTGAATGTATGTTGTAAAGAAGTGAGATGGCCTGGGGCCTATAACGGAGTTAATGTTCATGTATCTAACTGCTGCTCTTTTGCTCCACTTTAGATTTTTTATGACCTGGTCAGACAGATCAATAGAAAAACACCGACAGTAAAGAAGATAAAGAAGAATACAAAGTGCACACTGCTCTAAAGCTTCAACTGGCAGCAGCTCTGAGCAAGGTTAGTAGGCTCAGGTGGGATTGCAAGTGTGAAATGGAACCTAAATATGTTATTTATTACAGTACTGCATTTAGTTCATCAGCATTAGTAGTCCTGTGGCTGAATTTAATCTACTTACGTTGATGTTTGCTTTCTCTGAAAAACAGACACGCATTAAATGTACCAATTGCCCTCACAAGGAATGTTAATCCAAGAGTCAGTGCACTAACATGTCCTCTGTGTCTTTATAGGAAGCTGCAATACAATATTGTTGCCCAGTTGGACCGTGCCGGCATTCTCTAAGTCCTTTCAATTAGGATTGGAGAAGTTTGATAAGACAGACATGTCATTCTCTACTACATCACTCTTATTTCAGAGAATTTGTCTTGGATTAAAAAATTCTGACCTTTTTCCCCCATTTTCTTCATTTTGTCAGTGGGACAGCCTTGTGATGAAGAGCGCATTATGTTGGATTTGCTGAATTTGGTTGTTTGATTTCAAATATTGTTAAATTACAGAATGTTTGCAGAAGAAATCATGGGAAATGTTGGCCTTTCCTAATAACACACCCTGCTGCACTAATTTACAACAACAATGCATCAATGTCTTTTTCCTACTACATTTAAGGACTTTCATGAAATTACATCTTTCTTAAGTGACTTTGTGTTTTATATGGGAAGCTACAAGGCATTCATATTTCCCATAATATATTCAATTTATTTTTTTGTGCATCATGTGCTGTGGAAAATTTGTATTTTATAGAATGGGGGAAATGAAGAGACTTGATTTCTATGTCTTTAGGCTGAAAATATATTGTACTAAACCAACTCTAATTTTGCTTTTTGTGTTACTCAGTCACATGATTTTCCAGCTTTTATGAATGATTAAATTTTAGTACATTTTCATTATCTTTTGTCAATGTGTTTTTATTTATCTAATGATCAATAGTAGTAAAGGCTTCTCCTGTATGTGGCGAAGTGTAAAAGTTGTTTAATATTTTGATTCTGATTGAAAATGTAACATGTACATAAGTATTCACAGCTTTCTCAATACGTTCTTGAAGCACATTGACGCCGAACACATCCCCACAGCATGCTGCCACCACCACCATGCTTCACTTGGTGATTAGGGATGTTATTGACTAGGTGATGTGGTGCCTGGTTTTCTCCAGACATGACAATTGTCATTCAGACCAAATAGTTCAATCTCTGTTTCGTCAGACCAGAGACTTCCACTCTACCATACAGGCCTGATTGGTGTAGTGCTGCAGAGATGGTTGTCCTTCTGGAAGATTCTCCTCTCTTCACAGAGCAACGCTGGAGCTCTGTCAGTGTGACCATCGGGTTCTTGGACACCTCCCAGACTAAGACCCTTCTCCGATTGCTCAGTTTGGCCACTGTGCTCATTGGGACCTTCAATGCTGGAGAAATGTTTCTGTACCCTTTCCCAGATCTGTGCCTCGATACAATCCTGTCTCGGAGCTCTACAGACAATCCCTTGGACTTCATGACTTGGTTTGTGCTCTGACATGTACTGTCAACTGTGGGACCTTATATAGACAGGTGTGTGCCTTTCCAAATCAACAGAATTTACCACAGGTGTACTCCAATCATGTTGTAGAAACATCTCAAGAATGATCAGTAAACAGTATGCACCTGAGCTCAATTTTGAGTGTCACGACAAAGGCTGAGAATACTCATGTAGTACATGTCAGTTTTTTTTATTTTTAATAGAATTACAGAGATTTAAAAAAGTTTTTCAAGTTATCGTTATGGGGTATTGTGTGTAGAATTTTGAGGGAAAAAATAAATGTGAAAAAAGTGAAGCACTTTGAGTACTTTCCGGATGCACCGTAAGAATAAGACGGTTAGTTCTATTTCCATGGATTCTGCATGTCAATGTCTTATTTGTCAAATGCACTTATGCACAATAATATCGCGTCACCCTGAACAATACATTTTTTGTGACATGACAAGCGACATCAATGCAGTGATAATTTACAAAAAAAATACAGCAAGTATAATGTCAAAAATATACATACAATAGAATATTGCATTTTTAAATGCATTTCTGCATATCACACTTGCACAAGTATTCAGACCGAAATTGTGTAACACTTTTTTCGTCTGAACACTGAAACAGTGTGATGAGTGGTACTGGAACAACTCTGTGTCTGACTAGAGAACAATTTATTTACTTAACCTTCATGCTTGAACTTAACATTGTGCTAACGCTAAACCTAACCGTTAAGACAAAACCTAAAAGTAATCCATTCTTTGACACTAACCAACAGTGAAAGTTTGACACAAAACTTAATCCAGAATCTTTATGGGGACAATCTTAAAATAATGAACTATTGAGATACAGGCATTCTTACCTTAATTGCTTCGGGGGGAAGTACCACTGTTTTTTGGCTGCTTTACAAAAGAAACTAAGATAAATCGTGAAAAACAAAGTGACATAGGTTCCTCAGTTGCCTAAATTTTTACTGAAGTTGGCTAAATTAATCTATGAAGAATTGTAAAGACTTGAACATGGCGGTCTAGCAATAACCACATACATGACCTGGGCTTGAAGAACAAAAAAGCATTTATTATCCATTCATACACTGTTTAACTACTCCAAGCCAACGTTGAAATACTCAGACTACTTCAATTTTCCATCATTAGCCTAGGTGTCAGCAATTAAACTTTTAAAACAGAATATAAATATTTTTAGGTTTTGTGGGCCAATACCTTCTACATCAGGCCCTATGGCAATGAGAATTAAAAATGTTTCCAATGACAGCCCTAAACTACAGGATGGGAGACTTATAATTGCCATTTTAACATCTGCTAGGTGTTCTCAAAAGGGCTGTCTAAGCACAGTCCAACTGGGTCCTTAGCCAGTTCAAATTCCCTCACACATCAAGTCATGACGATTTAACATACTCAAATGTAAATGCAACATTTTTAGTCAGATGGTGGACGCATTTTTCTCTGTAGTTATGGTAAGATACCGTTTTTGCTTTATCACCTACCCTCGCTGATCCACCCTCCTATTCACTCCCACACACGCATGCATTAACACACACACACACACACACACACATACGGGACCCCTCCCCCCTTCCATCATTTTCCCATCTCCCCTTTACCCAGTCTCTTCTCTACAACAAACATGGCCGCTAAATCTGACGGTGCACCAGTCTCGTTGCGAAATGACATCCTGCCCGAGTGCCTGTCTGGTTCAGACCAGCGTTTGCCTCACGTCCACCCTCCTAGGAAGCGCTACTCGCTCCTCGACTGTAGCTGGACGCTATGTGCGCTTCTGGTGTTCTTTTCGGACGGGGCCTCAGACCTGTGGCTGGCCGCGGACTACTACCTTAGGCGGAACTACTGGTGGTTTGCGTTGACGCTAGTCTTCGTGATCGTTCCGTCTGTGGTGGTTCAGGTGCTGAGTTTTAGGTGGTTCGCCTACGATTTTTCGGAATCCAACGATAGTTGCACAGCCGCAGCCGCGGTGGTCGCTGCATCGGGCGCGGATACTCGTTTTAGCACCAAGGACAGCGACCAGCGGGGCGCTGGCTGCGGTGCTGAGGCCGACGGGGCATTGCCTACAACCGCCACTATGGGAGGCGCCCGGGGCTGCTGCAGAGCCTTTATGTGGCTCTTTCAAAGCTTCATTCATATATTCCAGCTTGCACAGGTCTGGAGGTAAGATCAGCCATACAAGGTTACTGATACTGGAGTGTGCGTGTGTGACATGCTTCTGTTATGTTAATCAAAACATTGGAAAAGTGTTACTAGACTAACTGTGTCAGTTTTTTTGTAACACTTCAACATGTGCAAATTGAAGTCATAATGAACATATATATGGGTGTAACATATGGGTGTAACAGAAAGCTGTGCTTCTTTAACAGCAAAATCTCGAAGATAACTCTTGTACCGATTTTGTAATTACAGCCTTTTCGCTTAAAAAACGAAACGCATCCAGTGAATCCAGTTTCACTATATTCATACAATGTCGATATGTCTTCTGTATCGTTCTAATGTTTCATAAAGAGGGGGGTTCGCGGCTCCTCCCCCTTACGAGCTTCTAGGTCAATAATCTCCCGGGGAAAATCGTCTACTCATCCAGACCAATCGCCCGATGAACACGCCAAAATCCCCTTTGTCTTCCGTAGTTTGAGTGAAAAGTGTCCAGGCCTTCTGCATGATCGGTTGTGTTAGCATTTGATATCGGTCATGGTTCACTATTTTATGAATTTACTCTCATGCTTGCATGTAAAAATATATGGAAATGTTTGTAGGGTGTAACCCTTATCTAAGTTCAGATATGTTGGTTATTTGGGATACGTTTTCACCGTCCCAGTGCAGTACTTTATTACATAGTCTGTCAGAGTTGGTTTGAATAGGCTCCAGTTGGTGCCTGGCAGGAAGCTGTTATAGATTTGACTGTGGTGGGAAGATGAGAGATAAGCTAATTACATTTACAGCAGCCAGTGATTTGGACCTCTGAGGCAAATAATTCATTCTCAGTTGTGTACTCCTCACATCCTGTCTCTTCCCTTTTCAAAACCCATTAGATGAGAAAGCCAGAGGTCCCTCCCTGCTGACCTCGTCCTCCAATAGATTTGGAGACTGAGGTGAGGAGAGATCCCAAGGAGGATGAAATTGAGATTATCCCTGTATTTAAATTCCCCACACAGCTTTCTCCCCCTCTCTCTTTTGATTGTTTACGACAAAAAGAGTTTTCATAACTAGGTAAATGGTAAACTCAGAGGAATTAACCTTTTGCTCAATTCACTTCAAATAGGGTTTCTACAGTAGTTTATGTGGTGGCCGACCCATTGAATAGACAACCACAACACCACTGCATAGTTTCAAATATCAGATCTCCTTATCTTTATCTCAGCCTATGGGTAAAGTTGACATTCTTCATTTCTACAAATGTCTTGGCTTGTACTGTACAGTCATGTCTGGAGAGTCTATTGGAAGTCTCTGAGGCAATGTGGTATTAGCAGTAATTCCATTAAAGCTGTTGTGTGTGCTCTGCTCTAACGCAGCTGCTCTGGGACTGACCGCTCTCTGCATGAAAGTGGATTACTACAGTATGTTTTACCTTTAGGTGTTAACTCAGGAATAAGCTGTCAGTGATATGCATGCAGACAGGATAGTAAAACAAGCCTTCATTACATTTCAGTCTGCTTGTATGAGATAGAAATTATGTGGCAGGATGCTTTGAATAACTTGGAGGAGTAGAGTAATAATAACATAAGACACATTTCTCTTTGTGCTCTGTATATGACATACCCATGCAGGCAGCGAAAAGGAGAACAAAAAAGGTTACACTAACTACTTTCTGGTTCACTGGGCTTATAGAGATTGAGTAGTGTAGGTCTCTGTCTTGTCCTGCCTTCTTTTTCACGTAAGCAGTCAGAGGTAATTATGCGTGACAAAAACAGTTCTGACAGACTGTATTTCAACACTTCATCATGTGGCTTCAACCTCTCTAAATGTATCATGTTATATTGTCAAAGCGATCACTTCTGTAGCCTGGAGACGGCTGGATAAAGTAACCAGACCCAATACACACTAAGTGCTGCTCTACCAAAAGACGACAAACCATTACCAGTTCTTTCTGGCTGAATGGAGTGACAGCTCCCAGGCTATCTCGAGAGTAGAAATATCAATTTTTTTTTAAAATCAAAAATATATATTACAGCCATTGTGTACAGGAATCTAATATTAACATTATTCACTTCAAAATGTAATTTGTTAAGCAATCTCCATGCATTAGGCAATGTATTATTTCTGTCCCCAAACTCATACTCCTTTAATTTAAGAATATATATCATATTTTTCATATTATAAATTTTACGTTTCTACTGGAGTGTGTAATTACATAAAGATCTGGCTGCTGCAAAAATCTTATTCAGACAAACCACATTCTGTACATTTGTAGACAACAGAAAAACGTAGGGACATCATTTTCAAAGATAGCTGACCACGCTTTGATCCAAAAACAGTGAGTCGGGCATTCAGTTGCTAGAATTAATCTTGACTGAGGTTGCAATGAGCCATCTGTCTTGATATGGTGCTGGCAAGTTAATGAAACAGATTGGTAAGGAGAATATTTCTCTAGCTAAATATCATTTCTTCCCTTCTCTGTCCCTATCCACCCACCTCGATCATCGCCGCTGGCTGATGTTCTACAGGTATGTCCATGCCCTCTACTTGGGAGTGCAGAGTCGCTGGCGTGGGGACCACGAGTGCCGTCACTTCTACTGGCGCATGATGTTTGAGAGTGCTGACATCAGCATGCTGCGTCTGTTGGAGTCCTTCCTGAAGAGTGCCCCACAGCTGGTCCTGCAGCTCATCATCATGATCCAGGCCAAACAGGTTCTCCCTCTGCAGGGTGGGTCAAAGTTGGAAAACAAACACTGACAGCACCGTATAACTAACGTTGGCACCACAATTTTAAAATGCCTAGTACAATCCAGAATGACAGCTTACCATTCACATTGACGCATCAGTACTAATCAGTCAAACCACGCACCCTTATGTTGACACATACCTAGAGCCGTACTGTACTACTGCACTGTGTCTATGCCTTGGTAATCCCTTACTGGTGATTTAACCCTCATATCCACCCTCCATATTATTAGCTATTTTCCAGACACTTTAGTTTACACCATCAACAAAGGTTCTGGCATTTAGACGTTGTTAGCAAATGGAAAGGCTTGCAGAATTGGCATAGTCTTTCAACCAATCACTGTTTTTCTGTCGTATTGGTCTGATGTCTTGTGCTCTTAATTGTGACTGTTTTACACACAAGCATGACACTCACAAATCATTATATTAACGACTTAGTCTTTCTTCTCCTTAGTAAAATCATTAGCCGAATAGACACTACAGACTTTTTACATATTTTAAAAAGCTGGGAGATTGCTAACACAACACAAGACATTGCGTGGGTCCTTAATCTTTTAGGAGCCCCACATATTAGATGTTGTATGTGATTTAATCGGAAACACGCTATGTAAGCAAAAACCTGATAAAGGATTTACACATATCATTATTAAACAGTCCCAACTGCCAATTAGTCAATCCACCTTGTAGGTCTTCATATTGAATATAAATAAAAACTCCACACACAGAGGGACAATTTTAAACACATTACAGTGTTCCCAATTGGAGAAATGTCAGTAAAATGCTCCTTAACCTACATCGAAATCAGCATTCATTCAGTGTCTCCATCCTGCACAATCCTGATTTCTCTCTTCTCGCTGTCTTTTTCTCATATTCTCTTCATACCTCTCTCTCCCTCCAGGTCTCTCAGCCTCTGCCTCTCTGGTGTCCCTGTCATGGATGATCGCCTCCTATCAGAAGGTTCTGAGGGACTCCCGGGACGACAAGCTGCCCATGTCCTACAAGGCAGTAATTGTGCAAATCCTGTGGCACCTGTTTACCATCGGGGCCCGTACGATGGCGTTTGCCCTGTTCGCCTCAGTATTCCGGCTTTACTTCGGCATCTTCATTGTGGCCCACTGGTGCCTCATGACATTCTGGATCATTCAAGGTGAAACAGACTTCTGCATGTCCAAATGGGAAGAGATCATCTATAACATGATGGTGGGCATCGTGTATGTTTTCTGCTGGTTCAGTGTGAGGGAGGGGCGAACACGCTGTCGTATGCTCATCTACGGTGTGGTGGTGTTCATTGAGAACGTGGCGCTCACCACATTCTGGTATCAGAATCGGGACCCACAGATGTCAGACTTCACCTCCCTGGTTATAGTGTGCATGGTGGCCAGTAGCTACGCATTGGGCACCTTCTTCATGTGTGTCTACTACTGCCTGCTGCACCCTGACGGTCCCATCTCAGGGTGGGGGTGGGGGGTGCCGGAGGAGGTCACAGTGGAGTCTTGCCTTTCGCCAGCCTCCTCACTCCCTCCTGACGTAGTGGCCAGCCCCCCAAGGACCCTGCAGAGAACTAAAGGGGGAGACCGGGAGCAAATGGGAGGGACTAATGCAGATGTGTTCCTGGTACGGACACTTAAAAGAGGAGCCAAGGCCTCTCTGCCACCCCTCGCCCCCAGGACAGAGGGGCCGGTCATCCGTATAGACTTGCCAAGGAAGAAGTATCCCGCTTGGGATGCCCACTTCATCGACCGTCGGCTGCGCAAAACCATCCTGGTTCTTGAGGGAGCTGCTCCTGTCACACCAAGGATCCAGTATCGGTGTCTGGGCTCACCTACAGAGGTGATGGAATATGAAACCACAGTGTGAACTGTAGACGATGCTGTCAGTTGACTGGCTGTGAGTCAGCCGGAAAGGCTTCATCGGGGCAAACGGCTGGCCAACTCTCTGAGTGTCAGTTCTGCCCCAGTCCCGCTCAGTCACCTGTTCCTGGTGTGACGTGTCATGGGTACACTGACTGGGAGATGGGAAAAGGGTGCTAAGGTTTTCACACAAACGTCTGGGAGAGAAATCCACAATGTCTGGTGCGGCCTGAGCTGGAGACTGGGATAGATGTTTTGATGTCAGTATAATTTCTTAGATGAGTGGGGTGTTACAGGGAGGGATATGAGCCAGGGGTCAAAGGTCAGATATCAGTGAATGTGCAAAGGGACACAGTAAAAGGAGATGGGCTTTGTGGCTAGCTTTCAATCAGAAGGTAATCATACCCAACGAAGGTGCTTTAAAATAATGTCCTTTCATGCCAAGGCAAATACCATCAGAGTCAATACCTAAACATTTATGAATACCTATGACAATATAATTAAATACAGAGCCTATGATTAATACAATATGAGAATATCCAATGACACAAAAAATCATCTGGGTTAGATTAATACATACCCATCTATTGCGCTACTAAATATGTTTATAGTGCTGTTTAAAATATGTCATAGCTATTTGTGTGCGTTTATGTAATCTCAAAGCCTTAATAAATTGTCTGAAATCCACAGGACAATTAAAAAAATAGAAAACTAAAAAATAATGTATGGAGATGAATGTTCAGTTTACTATGTTTCCACTAAGCCGGTGTGGTGTTAAGATGACATTCCAGGAGTACTACAAACATGCGTCGGGATGGATACGCACTGGGCAGGTTTCCTGAACCATGTATTTCTGTATTTCGTCTCCTAAAGTTGTGTGGACACTGGATTCCCTGTAGTTTAGATATCTTTCAATCTTCGTGTGAAGATACATTGTGCTTTGTGTATCTAGGTAGCCATAGCTCCATACAGAAGTGCTCTATCAGTCCAACACTAAATACAGAGAGTGTACTCACCATTAGAACAACGTAGATCCATTATATGGCTGAGAAGTGTGGTACAAGGTCGAGACTGGGAGCCTTCGTGTGTGAGGTGTGCGCTTGTTAGTACGCCTGTCCGTGCACATTTGTATTATGTATGTTGTACTTTGGGGTTCATATGATATTGTGTCGTAGAAAGAAGATGAAGCTTTAGTTCTTAAACGCTGTCCAGTTTAATAATTTCTCCTGTTAGTACCGAGTTGAATTCACCATGTCCATTCTGCACTCAGTCACAGAACTATGAACTACAGGTCCGTGTAGGTGTTAACTGTTGAGTGTGTGTAGGGGCACCACGGTTCACCTTACACACTGTCTGGATCCATCCGTCAAACCAATGTGGTTTTACTGGGCTGTACCTCAAACACACATACCAGAATCCAAGCCTTAAACTGGCCATGCCAGACTGTTGCTGGTCACTGCGGGCGGGGGGGGCTGGGGGGGGATGGGGGAGATCAAAGACTTTCATTATGTTGTTGTTTGGAAAATAAAGAGCAATGTGTTTACCTTCTTCATGACCCAGACATTCGTTTAACGTACGATTTTCGAATCAAATGCAGCCAGAGTTATATGGAAAAAAATATTATCTAAAAGATAGATGTAGGATTTGGAAATCCGACTTTTAAAATACAGTACAATTGTTCTCTCCTTCTCCAACTCCCACAGTTAAACTATCTAGATTTCCAATTCCCACATATGTATTTTTTAGAAAGATGGGTGTTAGATACAGAGAACGAGAGACAAATTGAATATTTCTACTGAAGTGACAGATTGTTCTGGATAGATTGCCTAGTGGTATTCAGCTATATTCTGTGTTGTGTGCCAATAGATTATGTAACATTACCCAGATGGCACCTGGGCAGGGGCACAGATGATTGGACCAGGTGAGGCTGTCCCTACCCCAAAATACATATATATTTATACATACAAACAACAGGATAATTTTAAACAGAAAGTGTTTGCCTTTACATCTGCTCTCTGCTCCCATCTCATATCCCATGCCATGCAACCTATAAACACTGCATCGCAATGGAATCCAATAAAAATCATCACCAACCATAGTAAGCCATTTTATAGAGGATACCTATGATATCCAATAGAAATACTTTTAGAGAAATCTAGTAATCTTTTGTGATTGGTTTCTAGAGAAATCATATTCTAAAATCCCCAAAGAATCCAATTAGATTGATGCCTATATAAAATACTTTCATGAAATAAAAAATCCACTAAGAAGACAATAAGGTGGTTCTTGCACTAGCTGTAATAGGACAACAGGATTTTTTGACATGGACAAGATTTACAAAATATCTGAAGTTTTGCTGATTAAATAAATTCTGTGCGAGCGTCTAATGTATAAAATATCAAATAGGATGCATTGTGAGTGTGTGGGCATACACACTGATGAACACAAACAGTGACCTTCAGAGGCACTCTGACCAACCTGTGGCTACGCAGCCGGCGTGTGTGACACATTCCTCCCGTTACTATCATTAAAATGTTGCCACAGTTCTGTCGGATCATACCAGACGGGATAGCCTATGTTGCCCCTCCTCGGACCTTTGACGGTAGGTAGTCACCACTGCTGCCCGGGAGCCTGACACACACCCTGCCGTTTCTGAGATGCTCTGACCCAGTCATTAACCCTCTAGTCAACCAAGACCTTGACATGTGATGTGCCCTTGTCAGGAGATGAATGATCAACGTAATTCACCTTCCCTGTGAGTGGTCATAATGTTTTGGGTTAGTATATACACTGATAAGCACAAACATTATGACCACATGCCTAATTTGCTGTTGTTGCGCATCATCTTGCTGAAAAAGGTCACTGCAATCAGGGAATTTCTTTGCATGAAGGTCATTATGTTTTGACTCAACAGTAAATAGATAAATACACACTCACCCACATAGATACACAGATATATAACCCCATTCGATATAAACCATATCTATAAATTGTATACAATATTGTTATTTTTTCGATTCACAGCCAATCTACTTAATAATATTAATTTGTTTACATAATGATACCTACAATCATGTTGGGGGCGTGGATGGCCTCCGGCAAAATCTGACGTAGTAGGTGTCAAAGTTACGCCTGAGCGACGTTCTAATATCTCGCCTCAGTCGTTAACGGAAATGAGGTTGAAGACTACTAGAATCCTGAAAACCGGATGTGTCCGTATATGACAACCTCGCAGAGGGTGCTTGCCGGCTAAATTTACTTCTCAATTCGCACTATAATTCCATTATGTTACAATGGCGACTGCCGCTTGTGGTCGTCAGTGTACAAGCAGTGATACTACCAAAAAAACACACAAAGAACACCTTAGAAAATGTAAAGATTCACGACGAAGACAAGCGGCTCTTTTGTTTTTAAACAACATCTCTCTAGACGGGCGGCCTTTGTATCATCTCAGCAATGGAAACCAACAACGCGACGCTACGGAGGTCGGAAGTCGAGACACCGCCGGGGCATTTGCGGCTGGACACCCGCCTTTCTCACCGAGTTGTTACGGAACCTTACCCCATGTGGCACCCTCCTTGGCCGGTGACGCTGTTACGACAGTGGCGCGGATCCGGCGAAATAGCCCAGTGCCTCTTAATTTAAACATGCCTACAGACCCGGGCTCTTATGCGGGATGTGGCGATGTGTTTATTGAGGGTGCAGACCCCACAATATCCTCAGATACCCCTCTTTCACCCATCGTGGGGCCACAGACCTTCAATCCTAGTGCCAAATCGCCATCTGTGTTGCAGACTCAGAGTGTACCGGGTGATAGGCCTACACGACAAAGGTGGGGAACATTGAGTTGCTTACATTTTTGTTATAGGTTGGTGAAGTAAGTGATTAATCTGTCCAAGTGACAGTTATTCGTTCACTTCCTATAAATTACCCTTTCTCTGGTTTCGACTTCGGTAACCAAGGGTCAATAAAACGTTTCACAGATGACAATATCGTGTGAAACTGTATTTAGCCTACTTCCGCATATTATCAACAGGTAGTTCTCACTCTAGGTAACTGAAATGTCCACAGAAAAGGTAATTCGAATTTGTCTTCAGGCTGTTGATTTGTGAGCAAATCAGATAACAGTGCATTTAAAAAAACATCCCCATAATGCTGGACTGATGCATCGCTAAGTAAAATGATATTTTTTTCAGTAACTTAAGGTCTTAAACGTTTTGTTGACGTAGATTTGTTTTAATGATCCCTTTGGGTATTTATGGTGAGTAACTATCTACAGAGGTCTGAGGATGGACAGTCCTCAAACCCGCGACAGGATGTAGGGGCTAAGGCCCAAGGCTTATTGATGCGCAAGGGCAACTCAGAGGTGGACCAACAGCATATTAGGCATAATGTTTTGACTCTTCAGTTTATGTGCTGATTCAGTCCATACTGTCAAAGTGAAATATTCACATTGTTCTAAATGTATTACAAATACAAAACAAATTGTTGACCACTCACTTTCAAACTTGGATTTTTATGGCTTTCTAAAAACATGATAGTGATTCTTCTAGATTTTGCTCACAAACAACATATTTTACACCTCAAGCTCAAAATGGAAGGTTTAAAAATAAAGAAATAAATTGTCAGGTATGGTGATAGCTTTATTTCACAATTGTTGTTTTTGTTCTGTGTGTTTTCTTAGATTACGGAATCTTTCAGGTTCTCCAGGACCTGCAAGGGTGGCCAAGAAAGTCCACTTCGTCAAAAGTATGAGGCAGTATGACACAAGAGGTAGCAGGTGAGTTTAAGTACACGCTATCACCAAAACACAGAATGCACAGGGGGATGTAAAATGCATCTCTTAACTGTATTTCAGTCACCCGTGTCACAAACAACAACATTGAAATGACTTGGTGGCCATGATGGCACGAGACCAGTGTGGACATTTTAGCTGAAACTCGGGTTAACACCTCTACTCTTACAAAGTGCCTCAGAATTTTGAATGACCTGTGAGAGTACAGACTAGATTACAAAGTAGATCGACACAGCCTTTAGCTTTTGGACCTGCTGGTACTTCAATAATGGATTGAACTAGAATGGTTAATGACCCTCTGCAGAACTTATGGATTGCAACAATAAATGTAATCACCCTGAAATAACCAAAGAGGTGTCCTGTGGATATATAAACTTTCCGGTCAATAACAGTAAAGAACTTGTGGTTTCTCTCTCTGTATGTCTCTGTCTCTGTATGTCTCTGCCTTTCCCCGTCTCTGCCTTTCCCCGTCTCTGCCTTTCCCCGTCTCTGCCTCTCCCCGCCTCTGCCTCTCCCCGCCTCTGCCTCTCCCCGCCTCTGCCTCTCCCCGTCTCTGCCTCTCACCGTCTCTGCCTCTCACCGTTTCTGCCTCTACCCGCCTCTGCATCTCCCCGTCTCTGCATCTCCCCGTCTCTGCCTCTCCTCGTCTCTGCCTCTCCTCGTCTCTGTTAAGGGTAGCCCGAATACTTAGACTTTTCGAGTATTCGTTAATTTAGTTGGTAGTTGGTTTAGTTCAGTATTCAGAAGCTTTGTATTTATAATTATTTTGCAAATGAAAAATTTGCAATAATTGGCTACTCTACTATACAGATATTAGATAGAACTGATGTTATATATTCAGTATCCAGCTGGTTTTGATGTATCATAATGAGAAGCGAGAGCAGGGAAAGATGTCACCAAAGAAATATCTGGTTTAAAAACATTTCACATTATCAGATGATCCTCATATCCAAAAATTCAACAATAATGTTTTATTCCATAGAGGCACAACACGCTTGTTAAATCATATCAAACATGTAAGTATATTGATTCTTATTCGAGCACATATTATGTTAGACTTATTAGCATCAGGTTTGATGGATGGCTTAATAATTATTATTATATGATAGGTGCATCCCCAGACATCGCAACTATCGACCTGAAAAAAAAACCATAGGACACTACAGTTTGTGAACCCTATCAATCACTGAGAAAAGAAAGAGAAACAAAAATCATAGCGATGAATTAGTTAAGGGGTATTTCTTTCTTTGGAGAAGATATTGTTTTTAAAAAAAATATCATATTGAATCTCATGCGTTTTTTTTTTTAACTTCGAAATTTCAGTCTATCTATAGTCAGGCTAGTAGGCTACCATCGGCGCTTTGCACAACATTGTTTTCTATTTTTCCAAGAACGTCCAATTTATTCCGATATACCTACATTTTGCATGGTTTGTCATGTACTTTATCTTGGCTTGTTTTTTGTTTAGCATATATCATGTTTTAGAACCCATAACAATTGGTTAATCCTTTACTACTATTCTGTCAAAGCCTGCGTAATTTGTGGACAGTAAAAACTGGTGTTTGTTATTTTTGTCTTCTAAAACATTGCGCAACACATTCATTTGCTCTCAATCCTGTGCCCGGACAGCGTCTTAGTTCATTTTAAGTAGTTTTACAAGGAGCCCCTGGGCAAGAGATTGATTCGCATAATCACTGGTAGGCTATACATTCTTTAATACACCGTTAAAGTCATTTATGTTTAATTATAGAACATAAATTGTTGAGGGTATTTAATGGTGTTTTTGAGAACTAGTATTCAAATACTCAATCAGAATTATTAAGGAGTATTTGAATCCTGTAAAATTATATTTGGCCAGCCCTAGTCTCTGTCTCCCGCTCTCTCTCGCTGTGTCTCTCTCTGTCTTGTACTCAATATATTTGAATGAATAAGCATTGGAAACCTAGGTAAGGCCTAAATGGTTGTGCCAACACCCTGAGGTCAGATTTTCTTTAACAAAAACATGCATTTGTCTGATTGGTTGCAAGAAGGTTTTAACCTTGTCACTGTTCCCCACCTGATCATTATGTAATCATAGACTTCATTACATTCCTGTCTCTCATGAGAGTTGTGTGTTTTGTTGAACTAGTGCAAACTGCAAATACAGTGTCACATGTTGCTGTTGTGCTGTAAGATGGTGATATCACGAGATATGTATTTAGAAAGAACGAACAGGGGGAGTCCTTACAGCTCTACGAGTGCTTCATAAACATTACACAAATGTCAGCTCTAAATAAAATGTTCTGGCGTTACTAGTTACTCAATACTCCTTGCTTTGCTGAAATGTGTCTTATCCATAGCTATAGGGTTTGGGTTAGGTAGTGCTGACCAGCATCTCTGGCCCAAGTTGTAACTGATAGTTGGCGGTTTCAAAAGAGAGGCCACTGAGCTGTATGTTATTGACAAGTGTGCTGTGAAGACTGATGCCCAAAGTGCTTGTGTGTAGATGTAGCTTGTCTATAGATGGACCTAAGTGCTGGCTGACTGGATGGCTGTTTACAGATCTATTGAGTTGTTAGCCGACCGACTCACTACATTGGTTGTGTATGTGGTGTGTGTGTAGGCATAGCTGTGTCTAGTTTCTCCCTGGGCACACTGTGTGTGTGTGTGTGTGTGTGTGTGTGTGTGTGTTGCTGTGTTGCTGTGTTGCTGTGTTGCTGTGTTGCTGTGTTGCTGTGTTGCTGTGTTGCTGTGTTGCTGTGTTGCTGTGTTGCTGTGTTGCTGTGTCGCTGTGTCGCTGTGTTGCTGTGTTGCTGTGTCGCTGTGTCTAGTTTCTCCCTGGACACACTGTGTGTGTGTGTGTGTGTGCGCATAGCTGTGTCTAGTTTCTCCCTGGACACATTGGTTCTGTATTTGGTGTGTGTAGGCTTAGCTGTGTCTAGTTTCTCCCTGGACACATTGGTTCTGTATTTGGTGTGTGTAGGCTTAGCTGTGTCTAGTTTCTCCCTGGACACATTGGTTCTGTATTTGGTGTGTGTAGGCTTAGCTGTGTCTAGTTTCTCCCTGGACACATTGGTTCGGTATTTGGTGTGTGTAGGCTTAGCTGTGTCTAGTTTCTTCCTGGACACATTGGTTGTGTATAGGTTTGCGTGTCAACTTGTTTCTATGTAGATTAACATTGAAGTAGCTTTGTAATAATTATTCCATGTTGTTTGTGTCCCACTAATATACTAGTTGTACTAATCACGGTGGCACTGATGCTGTAGACTGCAGTCGTTTGGGTGCTTCTTAAATTGCAGAGGCATTTGTGCATTAAATAATATAAAAAATAATATCATTAAATGTAATAAATTACATTCATTTGGGAACATCTTCCCATTACAAACTTAGGATTTCATAACATTACATTTATAAATTTGATTGTAGTATAATATTTCAGTGTCATTTGTTTATATAAATTTACTTCATCTCACAATAGTATTAACATGAAGATTAGATTATATATGCATATGTTCGACTGTGTAAAAGCAAATACTAATTTCTACGGGATGTACTTTTTCACATGATTGTATATGAACAAAATAGTGTTCAATTATCTGAAATCAATCTGAAATTGAATATTTTATTATTTGCAATGGCTTGAAAATATATTATTTATTCATGTTCTAGCTTTTAATGTAATGAAAACATGTTTCTCTAAATATGAAAACTACCAGGACATGCTGATTTTAACAACAAATGCCCCTGCAATTGAATGAATAATCTGTTTAGTGTTGTGTGACTGGTTGTAGAAATAATAATGTTTAGTATTTTGTTATTGGCTGTAGTAATAATCTGTTTAGTAGTGTGTGATTGGCTGTAGTAATAATTGTACTTGTCTGATTGGCTGTAGTAATAATCTGTTTAGTAGTGTGTGAGTAGCTGCAGTAATAATCTGTATGTAGTCTCACTCTGATTGGCTGTAGTAATAATATGTTTAATGGTGTGTGACTGGCTGTAGTAATAATCTGTTTAATGGTGTGTGACTGGCTGTAGTAATAATCTGTATGTAGTCTTATTGGCTGTAGTAATAATCTGTATGTAGTCTGATTGGCTGTAGTAATAATCTGTATGTAGTCTGATTGGCTGTAGTAATAATCTGTATGTAGTCTGATTGGCTGTACTAATAATCTGTATGTAGTCTGATTGGCTGTAGTAATAATCTGTTTAGTAGTGTGTGACTGGCTGTAGTTTGTGTAGACTGACCATGCTTATGTTCTGTGTGCCTGTACTTGCTATCTATGTCCTGCAGGATCATGCTGATTTGTGCCAAGCGGTCTCTATGTGCTGTTTTCTCAGTGCTGCCCTATGGAGAGAGTATACACCTCAGGTACAGACACAAAGCCCAAACCAACTAGAGCCAGCCTGTGTCTCTTTCTGTGTCTCCCTCACAATATGTCCCACCCATCCTCTGATGTGCCCTGTATCGCAATCGGGAAAGGAGTTGTTATGGTGACACACTTTATGATGGTGACATGAGTTGTATCTCTTACTGTCAACGCAGTGACCCAAAGCTGGACACTCACAGACAACGGCTGTCGTCTGGAGTCGGCTCTGACCTTTTCCCCGGCTTGGAGGGCCTGGAGGTGGAGCTTGGTCAATATGGAAAGGTAAGGTGGTCCTGTCTGACTGTCTGCCTGCCTGTCCCATCTGTATGTACGCTGGTTAACGTATCTCTTTCCTCTTTAGACCGTATCATACGCCCAGTTTCTTTTTCCCACCAATGCCCTGGTGAGACCAAAGACCAGTGGCGCACTAGAACCCGGCACCACACAGACCCCACTGTCACGTTACCGAGGCAGCGGCCAGAAGAACCTTACCATGCCGCCTCGACTCAACAGCACCGTGGGACAGGACCCCAGTATGCTCTACTTCACCTGAATAACATACACTCACTGCTGATTGTGTTTCCAGTCGTTGCTCTGTGTCACCTTTAATGGAATGCATGTTGTGTGCAGGTATGGAAGACCTGTTAGACTATGATCCCTACCTACTGAGTGATCCACAGTGGCCTTGTGGGAGACACAAGAGGGTTCTCACCTTCTCATCATATGTGGTGAGCATTTCTATAACAATATACGTGCTACAAACGGAATACAGGAGGACTAGGCAGCGTGTACAGCAACATCATGAGAGTTTTATTACAAAAAAAAACACTTCAACAATTAACTTCATATTATATTGTGATCTGTCTCCTGACTTCCAGGCAACTGTTATTGAGTATGTCAAGCCGTCAGACCTGAAAAAGGACATGAACGAGACATTCAAGGAGAAGTTTCCCTACATCAAACTGACCCTCAGCAAGATAAGAAGGTGCAGACTAGAGCAGAGATATCAAGACATTTTCTATATTGTCTCTAAACTATGCATTAACATATGCAAATCTTGCATATTTGTCTACCATGCTGCCTTTAACATGTGATTTGTCTGTAACATATAACGGCCTTCCTGTTTGACAGCCTAAAGCGGGAGATGCGTTCCGTGGGAGACGAGTGCAGTTTGCAGCCGGTCACAGTGGCCATGTCCTTCGTGTATTTTGAGAAGCTTGTGCTGCAAGGTCGTCTGAACAAGCAGAACAGGAAGTTGGTGTCTGCCGCCTGTGTCTTATTGGCCGCCAAGATCAGCAGTGACCTGAAGAAGCAGGAAGTACGACAGCTGATTGATGTAAGTGGTTTAATTTTGATTAGATTATTTCAGAAATTGAGAAGATTCTATTTCACCCTGACCAAAATAATTAGCACATGCAGTCATATTGCTCAGTCCAGTTGTCATCTGAGCTTTGGCCTTGTGACCCTGACCCTCTCCATCTCTCCATGGTTGAGCAGAAGCTGGAGGAGCGTTTCCGCATAAACCGCCGGGAGTTGATTCCGTTGGAGTTCCCTGTTCTGGTTGCCTTGGAAATGGGGCTGTATCTTCCTGACAGCAAGGTCATGCCTCACTACCGAAGGCTGGTTCAGCAGGGCTAAGCAGGGCCTGGATGTGGCCCAAAGAAATTAACACTTTATCTAAATTTGGTCTAACCGGATGAATCATTGATCACTTAAACCCTTAATTCTTTACGTCATTCAATCCAATAGCTGAAATCCAGATGGATTACTTCTGAAAAACTGGGAGAAATTGGAATTGCTGACCCTGGAACCATTATCCAGAAGCCGACACATTCTGTCTTAGAATTTGTTTTTTTTATTGTATTTATAAACGTTTTATTTAATGCAACCCATTGAGCTGATGGCAAAGATTGTCTCAAGTTTAGCTGTTTTGGTCTTTAAAGGTTTGGATTTAACTGTCTAGACCAGGATGTGTAATGAGAGGAGTTTGCACGAGGGAAAAGGTACATTGGTTTTGATACGAAGCTGCCAAATCGGCATGCTGCTTTGAAAATGCTCATTGATATTAGACAGAAATATATGTGTTTATCTGAATGCCATGAATTAGAGGTGCAGATTAGTTCAGATTTATATTCATGCTCCTGACTTATTGTCTTAATCCATGAAGGGGCTCTAAAAAGTTAAAGAGAATAAAACAGATTTACTGCTTGAGACTGCCATATTAAAATTTTTGCTATATTTGGACAGTTTTTATATAGGTAGTTTGACAACCTCACGGTACCCTATGACCGGACAGTCAAAATGCATGACTGTCTTGCACTCTGTTAATAGACGATGTCACAGCAGTCTATGTTGCTGCTCATCTTGACTTTTAGCTGTGGAAGTAATTCCGAACTAAAAAACGATTTAAAGGTGTGATTAATATATTATCGTATTTGCTTTGATGTTAATGTTTAAAAAAATATGTGATATATGACTAAGTAAATCTCCATCCTAACACACAGAGAAATAATTAGTTTAAATGGTGCCTGGCATTTGTATTGTTGCTCTTTATTGCTTGTGTCAATATTGTATCACTTAATTCACTGTGAAAATGACACATCAATTGTTAATACGATTGTGTTTTTGGACATGATTGTATGCCTGGGGTGTAAAGAGTTTTGGGCTGGCCAGTGTGTCACTTTAGTCTGCTGTTGAATCTATTCAATTCCCCATGGATTGTTGAGAATTTCAGAAAATGTAGATTTCAGTGTTTGTGTATACGTCTTGGAGGTGTGGTTGACTGACACTTTTAATAATTTAAGTACTGTATCCACTAGCAACAAGGATTTGCGATAGGATAGTTTTGGCAATAACGTTATTACCACAGTATATTTTTTTGGACTGGATCTTTTTTGAGCCAGTGCTTTTAAGTTCTCAGGAAATATTTCAGAACTATTGATTTCTTTCTTCAGATATGTAGTAAAAAAGGATATTTGTATCACTACATTTGTCTGATATGTTCTAAAATGTAGCTTTTCCTATTTACAATCTTTGTACATTTCTGTTAGTGTTTCATCATGCCACACACAGCAAGTGCCTAAAATGATGATGTATGTGTCTTATCCAAATGTTATTCCCTCTTGTAATTCACTGTCTTGTTGCTTTCGGGTGCTGTTGCACTGTATATCTGAATATCAAGAAAATGGCTGACAGCATAATATATGGTAATACCTCCTGTCAAGTGTTATGTGACGTTTATTGTTCTGAGTGATCCTGGATGGTTTTGTACCATATGCAGAGAATTGTTCATGTCACTGGTGTAAAGTGGTGTCAGTGTTTTGTTAATGTATGTTAAAAATTACCTCATGTGTAATGGTAGAATTGTGCTTGTATGGTTGGTGTGAATTTTGTAAAAGTTGTTTTTCTTAAATGAGCAAATCTTTTTTTAAATATATTTTCTGACCATTAAGACTGACTAGAATTTATTTTTGTCCACTCAAGTCACATCAGCACTCGCATTTGTCATTACTTAAACAGTCTCTGTATCAGCAAAAACATTGTACTGTTGATTCAAGCTCTGAGGAATGAACACACTAGGTGGGCAGGTGACTAATACATGCCTTTAAAATATCTGTTACAAGTAGAGGACAAACCGCACAGAGGGAAATGGCCTACAGCATTAGCTATAAATAACAACACAGCCAGTAAATACATACATTTACAATAATTGAAACAATATTCAGGTGCCAGGTCTAATCTAAACTCATGTCTTCGTCATCATCCTTCTTGTCTTTGGTGTCATCATCTTCATGGTCTGACTTGCTGTCTGTCTCCATGGCTTTAGCAAACGCCTCAACATCTGGAATTTAGGACAATTATATTACAATTTTACACGAAAAACACACAAAACCAGCAGAACCCTAGTTATGGAACTGTTATTCTAGATGTTAGATAAATGTGTGATGGCTGCACATGGACAAAAATGCCAGGATGGGATCCCATGCCTGTTCTCACTACCCAAGAGAAAAACAAACAAGGCTCTTATGCCTTATAGGGCACACATAGGGAACTGACCGCCTTTGTTAGCTGCGTCCACAGCCTCTGTTGGCAGACCAAACTGGTTCATTAGAGGTCCCAACTGTCCTGATGCCAAGGCACTGCTGAACAGACCCATCGCCTAAACATAGAACATAACCACGGTTTAACATCTCTGCTTAATCGTTAGTAAATCAAGTACAATCAAGCAGTAGCTGAATGATAGACGCCAAGATCACAATTGCATGAATAATGAAACCAAAATACAGAGACAGGCTCCTACACCTGCTGGAACTGTGGGGAGCTGAGTGTGTTGTGGAGCTCGTCTGTGCTCTGAGGCAGGGATTCTCCTGACGGCAGGAAGGGCAGCAGCCTCTCCTGGACTTCAGCATTTGCCAAGATCGGTGCCATGATCTCAGGGGTCACAACACTGGTCAGATCCACTGTAAAGTATTCACAAACAGATGCACACTACATCAAATATCAGACGGACACGTTCAACTTCACATTCAGCCTACTGATGCAAAGCCTTTTTGTATAACTGTAAATCACATCAAAAGAATTGTTCTCCTGATGTCAACAGCTGGACTGTGATGTTAGATTCCACACCTCCCTGGGCGCCTGCAGGTACGTTCATGGTCGCCAGGATACTCTGCAGGTCACTCAGCTGGATGGGCTGGGTGGGGCTGACTGCCCCAGCTGCCAGGGAAGGGCCAACAGGGGTGGTGGGTGAGGCCATGGGGGACGCTGCACTGGTCGCTGACGGGGTGATGGGCGTGGTCGGGACCTGGGAGGAGCCGAGCCGGTTCGCGGTAGAGGTGGGGGTTGAGGTGGGGGTGACAGCAGGAGACTGGGATGGACTGAGCAGGACAAGGGGAAAAAACATTGACGGGATGTAATTTATAAGATAATGCTATGTTCCGGAGTTATGTATTAATTATGTTGTCGGTGCACATATGTGGTACCTTGAAGAAGAGTTTCCAGATGCCGGACCTGCACTACTCAGCAGGCTGGCCAGACCCGGACCAGCTAGAGCTCCAAGACCACCTACAGACAAGAGTAAAATTAAAAGACAGGAAGTAATCAGGATTCATTTGTCTCCCAAATGCCATTATGATAAAACTGAACCCATTCTAATCGAGCAGTGGCATATAATTGCAAAAGACCACCTCAGTTAATCCAACTGTCTGCTGTTGTAAGCAAATTGCTGTGTGGGCAAATAAGAAACTGACTGCACCCAGTAGAGACTGCCTCCAGTACTCTAAACAACATCCACTTACCAAGACCTCCCAGTCCAGTTGGTCCAATAAGCTGCATGAGCTGGTTGTGACTCATGTTACCAAGGAGACTCTGCAGTCCACCCTCACCTAGGACAAGGAGAAAGCAAAATGTTCAGATGGACAAATCATGAACCGGTCAGCAAAATGTCCACACGGACAGATACTGAACCAGTGAGAGACGGGGAGGGAAATACAGAGTATACAGTTGAGAATATTTCCAAGTCAACACACCACAGTACCATTGCTGTGTGTGTGTGTGTGTGTATATATATATGTGTGTGTGTCCATGGTATCATTTCAGAATACTTACCCCCTAGAGAAGACAGTTCATGGCCACTGCTGCTTCCACTGCCCAGGGCTCCAGGCATGGGAGGGTTGTTCAGATACTCATTCACTTTACGACAGTATTCATCATCCTTATCGCTCTTGGGCTCCTAAAACAATAAATAATTATAAAATGGACATGTTTTGTTTTCTTATTTTTCCTGAATCAACAGCAGTTTTGTATCTCCAGCCCCCACCTGGCACAAAGGAAGTTCAAATGCTAATCAACTGTATGGGCTTGATTTCCAAAGTGCCAATCTAAAGTGAAGTGCAGTATGAAGCTTTATTGTCCAAAATGAGGCTTTATTATCCATTATGAAGCTTTATTATCTAATAATCTTTAGATTGTTCTAGGCTGAACAAAGTTGGACATCGACAGATGCCTCCTGCAGTTTACTGAATGACTAAATTAGTGTGGACCAGTGCTATAGATAATGGATTAATTCATTTGCAAACAAAGATCTTCTGAATACTTCCTGACGACTTTTAACACATAATACCAAGCATAGAGTTTGTACTCCAGATTGCAAAGGCATGTCCTACCCACTGCTACCATATTTATTCTATTTGTACAATGCATACTGTTTGTACACTCCATTTCCGACTTGCACAGATGCTTTCCGCTTGTATAGACATCCTCATATCTGCAATTTGTCATTTTTGCAATCAGTGAACAGCACAAATGCATTTACTTACCCATGTCAATTGCACATCCTTACATTGTCCATCTCATTTGACTCACACATGGGCACATTGACACACTGCCCTGCAGAGTATTTTACTGCCCTGCATAGTATTTTTGCACTGCTCTTTTGCACTTTCTGGTTGGTTGCAAACTGTATTTTGTTGTACTGTTCAATGACAATAAAATTAAACCATAACAAGGTGAATGACACGCTTTTCTGAAAATGTTGGCATTTCACCATGGCTTTGAATTTACATTTAAAGTAATTTAGCAGAGTTCAGACACCATGAGAGACATTAAAAGTTATTAACCTGCATCCAGAAGAACAGCCTCTTAGATCCAGCCTTGAACTTCAGTACAAACACTCGACCCGTAGTGCACTGGTTAACCCTCTTGAACTCACAATCATCTGGGAAGATGATCAGGTCCTGCATAGAAACATCCACATTCACCACAAAGGTTAGTTGGCCATGGCAATAAATCTATGCAGAGTAAGACATATGGTGGTACAGTTTTAGCATCAACAGTAAAGTGACACTGACATCATCTACGTTTCCGGAGGTCCGATCCTTCCAACAGAAATGAATGAGGGAGTCGTCGGTCTGCTGAACGTAGACCTGCCCCTTGCGCTTGTCCGGAGTCACCGTGCTGCCCTTCATCGTCATCTTCCCCGCACGGAACTCAACCAGAAATTTGCTGGATGAGCCTCGGGAGCCCGACACCAGACTGGGAAATAGAGCTCCTGACATGTCGGCAATCTGGTGCAAAATAAGAAGAGATCCGGAGGAAAATATTGACTGTGACAAGCAGTACCAGGCTAACAACAGCTATCTCATTTATACTAGCTAGCCAGTGAATCAGCTCCTAAATCTACATATCAATAATCAATGTCAGTAGAACCCATTTACGTTAAACCGGCATATTCTCAATTCGCCTTGTTAGCAAACAACTGTCTTAGATTTTAGTGCCGATGGCCAAAAATATGACAAGGACTTACATTGCGTTAAAACAGAATATTAAGATGACTTCGGAATCCGAATGCAGCAGCAGAGCAAACCACAATCTGATAGGAGGGTGAAACTAATATATTCTAAAAGGAATCACTGTGATTGGCTAATTGCCACCATTGCACGGCAAGGATTGGTTAGAAAATGTGTCGATTCTACTCCTTTCTATGTTGTACTGCGTAACCATATCTACATTAATCAGAATGAAAAATAACTATTTTGCTATTCATTCCAATTTTCTAAAGTATATCGTTTACTAAAGTATACTCAAAATGTAAATTAAAATGACATTATTGAGACACTTGTATAAAAAAATGAACCAAAATGTTCAATTGGGTCGATAACTGATCTAATATAGTTTCTTTTCAAACGTTTCAACAATAAAGGAAGTTCATATCTTAACGAAGGTAAACACGGTATCATTCTGTAACCTGTTGATTAATGTACAATCATTTGTAAGAACTCTGTACAGGCACAGCAAAAAAAACAATAAAATATCTGCAGGTGGTTGTCTAACCTTGCAGATTTTAGTGTTCCGTTGGTAGGGAAGATCAGTCTGCATTTCCTATTAATTTAACAATATATCCCAACAAATTGCCTTTATGATTTCATGGGAAAAAAGTGACCCCAAACGTTTGAACAGCACATTTATTTGCATTATAACCCTGATACAATATCCTACAATATTCTTTACCAAAAAATGCATCCAAACAAGTATTGCTGATATGGTACAGGTAAAATAATAACATTCTGTGAGCATAATTGGAAACATACTCAGATGCCCAGATTGTTTTGTTAATGCTATTCCGTTTTACCAGAGTATAAAGGACACCCTGCCAGATCTATAACGTTTGTTCTATCTGACTGGAGCAGGAAAGGCAGGTAAAGCTCCATGAATGGTGTTTATTATTTTCACATTCCAAATTACCCCTGCTTATGGACAAAAACATTTGTTTACATAGATACATACGGCTGACATTTTAAAAATGCAATCAATTTCCTTTCACTGTAATCAATCCCATAACTTAATTTCATTGCATAGTGAGTGATCTGGACCAACAGCCATTACGTGTTGTATGTGGCTGGTATGTGAGTAAATTTTTTTGACCATGCACACGCACACACGCCTCGTATAACAAATTTACCATGTGGATAATTTTTAGGATTTATGTTAGGATGAATCATAAGCAGCATTTAGTTGTAGTGTTCGTTTTACAAAAAACATTCTCATCTATAATATTATAGAATAAGATAGCATATCATCTCCCTATATCTAAAATAAATCAATATTGCCAAAGTAGTCCAGTAGTCATAACCCCCGTCAAACAAAATATGATATTGTTTCTTTTCAAATGTTTATTATTAATTCATCCTAAAAAGAATTTAGAATATCTTTCAATTTGAGCGTGTAAATGTTAAGCGTGTAAATGTAATTTTAAATAAAATTTAATTTGGTCTGCCGACTCGTTCTGTTAAGCGTGTAAAAATCTGAAAAGGGTGACATCGATCAACATTCTCAGTGCTGAAAATAAACCGGCCCACATAAATCCATTACCGGCTCTAAAACGGCCCTATCACCTGGGGGGAGGGGGTCTGGTGACATCCCTGATGTTGAACCTGTCAGTGCCTTTAGTCGATCCTAACCCATCAGTAAATGTTAGGACATTTAGTAAAATTCATTTCAAAGTAGTCCCCCATGTACTGCCAGTCCTGGGCTCCTGTGTGACGGTTTGTTCCCAACCTAAACCACCTTTAAAAGAAGGTACAGAAAAATACTTGCAAAATGACATCATTAAAATAGAATTACATTTACAATCACAACTCATTCACATTTCTGCGCAAACAAATTGTTATTTTGATTAAATATCCTCACCTGGGTAACCACTCTTCTTCATCCTTCAAACGTTCCTTGTGGGCCACTCTCTGTTTTTGCTCTAGCCTGTCCTTCTCTACATGTGCTGTGTCTGCAAAAAAAGACAACCACTTCAGTTAAAAAAAAACCAATGTGCTCCTTATGGTGTCATTAAATCATGTGTGTATGTCAAGGCGAGTCGTTACCAAGTTCTCCATTCTCCATCGCTCTGAGGTCAGGTCTCAGACGGCAGTCTGTGGGTGCCAGGAGCCTCTCCATGCCAGGTTCCAGCTCATTCAAAGTCATGGTGAAGCTGGTGAAGTTATACATCTATAACAGAGTGAGTAAGGAACAGCTTCCAAGTTAATGAAGTACACAGGAAAGATCAAAGTAGCAAAGAAACACCATATCCCGTAAGGCTCCCCTTGTGCGCGTCACCTGCTCTGAATCTCGAGGTCGTGGGGCTATTCTCCATAGTAAGGTACTTCCGGGTATCACAGCAACAGTCTCTTGAACCTCTGGTACACCCTCAATCTCTTCTTCTGCACACTGCTCCTACAAAAATAGGCACAACTCTTTAACCTACAGGGAACTACAGACCTGTGCATTCACACGATATTTTAATCTGGGAAGTCAAGGTTAGTAACAACAATGTTCTAGGCATGTGGTGCTCACCTGTGTCCTCATCTTAGTGTCTCTCTTTTTCTTGTTGACTTCATACATCTCAGGATCCGCACTGTACATACATTCGGTCCACTTTCCATAAAGCACCCGACGCTTATTCTTACTGTTCCAAACAACATGAAGAACCAATCACACAAAACTGTAAGATGCGACTTAAAACAAGCAGCTTTAATGATTTGCCAATGTTGACAGAATACCTCATAACAACTAACATTAAAATGCCTTAACACATTTTCAATGGTACCATGAAAGATAACGAAGACTGACTATATTGATTTGTTACCTCTTATCCTGAATATACCCCTCCACTTTGTGAAGTTCTTTTCCGAACATGCCACACGCCTTGAAGTTCAGCACACACTTGTCCCCTGTGCTGACCAATCAGAAGAGGCAGGAGGGAGTTGATTAATGTACTAATAACAAATAAATCAATAATATTGGTTGACACCAAGGAATAAAAGTCATTTTTTGTCGTCTTACTGGTGATTTTCTATTTCCACAGTTCCATACTGCTCAATCCAGAGTTTGCCCATGATGATGTTATGTACACAGCAGAAAGGGTTTGTCCAAGTATACGCCTCTTTATGTCTGTAACAAAAAATTGCTGGTAACAAGTCCCAAGTTGTGCTCAGTGCACAGATGTGAATCCCTTAGGGACAGACTGTGTAAACATAAATCTGTCAGGAAACAGCTTCAGATAACAAAAACAGTTCTGGCAATTAGTACAAAAAATTTGCCTAATTTAAATGTTAACAGCAGGCATTTAGCATATAGACTCCTATCTTTTGGAAAAACTGAGTTTCTTAACACGTACCTATACAAAAACCCTCAGAGATTTTTCCTGATTTGGAATGAATATAATCTAGTACCTGAGAAGTTCCATTTATTCATTTAAACTCTGACAAAAAATCCTGGAGTTTAGGGACCTTAGAACAGATTCTGGATCAGTTCCAGCCAACATCCCTGTGTGTCATACAACATCAACTCCTGCATATTTCCTGAAGCAGCTCCGTCTTCCTATGACCTCCTGTCTGTGAGAAGCTAGGATGAAGTGAGTGAAATCTGTGACGTGATTTGCATAGGGAGCGCCAGCTCAGATTTCCTGGCCTATCAGGAGAGAGAATACATGTGCTCTGGCTCAGAGGAAGGGACACTCATGTGAGATATGGTGACTAATGTGAAAGAGCTAGGCCTTTGAAATGGTGGTTGCATCGTAAACAGACAAATATACTAAACACAGAGCAATGCAATTGTATCTCTAAGGATAACTGACAATGGTGCCTGAGCATTTGTCAGTGGACGCAGGGCAGATCAGTCTCGTCACATGAAATGGTGCAAGCTATTTTTAAGTATTCGAATCATATATAGATCCATTCTACAACTTGTTAATAAAAATAACAATCAATTTGTTCATACTATTTGCTGAAGTGTGTGCCCTCAAAAATGAATAGCAATGTCTTATTGTTCTGGATAGTTCTGGAACTGGTGTTTATGGTGATTTTATTTTCCTCTTTTATTCTGGGCATGTCCATTTAGCCAGACATCAACATCATAGCATTACACCATAGCTTCAACATACACTTTCTCACATACACTCACTTAAGCAGCTCTAGTGTCATAACGCCTTTTGGCTCTGCCTCCACACTCTTGCCCCAGAACTTAAGTTTGGGATAGAGGGAGCCGTAGAACTCAAACTCCTGTTCCAGAGACTGGGCATGGAAGGCACTAACAGGTGGGTGATGGCTCACTTGTTCGGAGATCAGCCTGTACCTCTCAGCCTCACTAAGACGGAAAAAGCTCATTAACCACAATAACAGACACATAAACAATAAATTAATTTGGAAATTGATCAATTAAAGTTAACAAAAGGTTTCCAGAAAATGGAACAGTATTTTTCATCTTTTGAAAATTGCTAACGGTACCGTGTAAGTTCATATGTTTCTCCCAGCAGAGGGTTAAATGGTTTTCCAGTTCTGTCCAACTGAGATGCCACAGAGGAAACAGCAAAAGCAGCTACCACCTGACAGAGACAAATAACACATGAGAAACAGTTAATTGTTTGAGCCTATTTTCCAGTAGGTACTCCAACAGGAGTTATGAGTGTAGTGTGTGAGTGCCTCCTACAGGTTTACCTCCATGCGGGCTATGGAGTCTGACAGGGTGCAGGCTTTGTGGATGAGGTGAGTATGTTGCATATACTCCGACATTCTCTGGAGGAAACTCAGGGGCTCATTAAACACGATGGGCATCGTTATCTTGGTCAGATCCTGTTTAAAATGCAACAGAGAACAAACTAACAAAAAGTACAAACCGTCAAAGACAATAATGATTAACTTTTACACTGCCATCATTGAGTCGATCATGACTACCTCCATAACCGTCCGGTACGCTGAGCAGATGACTGGATGCAACCTTCCATCTCTTAGCGTCATACACACCTCCAGAACACTAAGGCAGGCAGAAGAGATGGAGGCCGATCCCTCCCACTATGGAAACTGAGTATTCAAACCCTATACCCTCTGGAAGAAGGCTGAGGTATATCAAGACCAAAAGCGCCTATACTTTCTGAGGAGACTAAATAAGTTCGGCATGCCTGCCAAAACAATCTACTCTCAAGCTGCCTGGTATGGCATCGCCCCGCTGCTGATCGAAAGGCCCTCCGGAGGGTGGTTAAGTCAGTGGAACAGATCAACGGCTAGCAGTCCATCTCCCTTCCACTGCTGTCGTCTAATAGACGTTACCGGAGCATCAGGGCTCAGTCTTCCAAACTCACAAACAGTTGTAAACCCCAGGCCATGCGACTTCTAAAATATTACTGCGTAGATGTCGCATGCCATATGTCACAAGAATTTCATAGTTCAGAATGACGCTATGTTATTAAGTGCATTTGACAAATAAAGGACTTTGATTTTGATTAAAAAATAAAACATCTTATTTATGTAAAGCTAAAAGATGTAGGTGCAAAGAATTGTTGCAGTCAGAACTTGAAATGTGTTATTTTCCAGCGTTCTTACCATGCCAACACATTTCTTCAGTATGCCCCATACACTGTAGTCACTTCTGGAGATCATCGGAACAGGCAGGGTTTTCCTGTACCAGCAACAAAATAATCAATACATAAACATTTGTAATAGGGAATGCTTTGGCAAGCTCAGACAAAACAACTTATCACACGGTTCACATGTTAACAGTTAATGAAGACCCTTATCTCTCCCATGCATCCTCACCTGCGCTGCCACACTCCATTATGTTGTAGTTTGATGGCATTTAATGAATCCTTATGGTCATGTAAAAGGGCATTGTGAAAACCAACATCACAGAAGTCATCGCATGATTCCAAGTCTGAGAGATAAAAAACGTGACATATAAACAGTAGGTTCAACTACATGACAAAGTCACATCACATACAAACAAGACAACTGGTTTTCGGACGAACGAATGTATACTGTTCTGTAATGAATACAAATACCGGTCTCAGCATCATAGAACTCCTCCTCGTTGTTCATTCTGACAGCAGTATTGTGTAATGTCATCGACAACTCATCTTGCTTTGGTAATAATATCCATGGCTCAGCCTCCAACCAGGAATCAAACTCTAAAACGAAAATACACACTGAACACTGATCACCCTTTAGTGCGGATCTAAATAAAATCTATAGAAATCATCGAGAAATCAGAAAATGTTTAACAAATCTTGGCGAACTAAAGTACCACTGTTTGCGGACCTGTGACGAGGGCAGGCAAACCCAGGCACTACTTAGCCTACTGGATCAAGCTAATTTAATGTTAGGCAACTATTGCCTCCCGCTTCCCTAGCTTCTCTTTGACATTGGATTGTGTGACAGCCGCACGCCAAGTCAGTTAGTGGGTAGTGGATCACAGATTAGCATGGCTAGGAATAGTCCGATAACGACTGAATGTAAACAATCGAAAAGTAGTTATTGGGATTTACCAGCGTTTCAAGATCCCAAAAGTGTTGCTGTGCGGAACATAAACAACAACGAAGAGGACACTCAACTTGAAGAAAACTAGGGGGCGGAATTGAGCAGCAAGGGTGATGCTACTGATAGGTCCGTCAGCCAATCACAGTCTCCGTTTGTAGTCCTATTATAAACTGCAAGTAAAGGGCACCACATACAAAAAACAGAGCGAATATAAAGTGTATTTTGTAGACCTGACATCAATTGCGTAGACATGGAAATTCAACAGACTAGGCAATTAACCCAGTTTCTATAGGTCTAACGAATGGAGATACATTTATAATTTACGAATATATTTTGAGAACAGTATATAGGCCTAGTTGGAAAGTCAGTTGAAGGAAATCAGATTCTACTGGACAACTGTAACTGACTGGATCAATTTTAGCACGAGAGTGTCAGTGGTGCTGCAGTATTTATACAGTATTTATCAGAGTGGGCCAGGCGAGGGCGTCATTAAACAAAAGCACATTGACCACCAGACCTGAAAGAAGTCGATTTCTGGATAAAACGCTGATTTCTAGTTTTACTCAAATAGAAATTACTTACTTTTTTGTTATTGTTCAACAGGCATGTCATTTCACAGACTAACATGATGTAATATGCAGTTATTTAAGATGATACACAAAGTCGTACTTATATGTTTATATTACACAGGTTGTGTCTTTCGCCGTGATGAGATATCCAAACAGAGACAATTACATTTTAGGATGAGACCACCAATTTCCACCGTACCATACCACTGAAAGAAAAAGTATTAGCCTATAGTTAGCACTAAATTAAATATTAGTTACTGTAATATCCACAATTCAGCAGAACCCAAATCATAACAGTGGTAGTAGGCGTAGCCTAACTCGTGTCACTATACCTAATTCCTATCACATCACATTTTGTGCACTGTTAACAAATGTTGAGTTATTGAATTGAGTAAATGTAAAAAAAATTGTGTGTTCTGGTATTTTCTATCTAACAATCACGTCACGTTAGCAAAATAAACTTGATTGATCTGTTTTGAGTACATTTATAAATATGAAAACTTGATAGGGACTCAAATATTATAATATTTCTGAAATAGTATAACCAGTTTGTATTAATATGAGTTTTACCTGGTAAACAATAAGACAATTCTCCCATCAAGAAAATAACGTTCAGCACGGAGCTTTACGCATCATTGTGTAATTATATAGCCCCTCCTTCAGCTACTGATTATTTATTGCCGAAAATATGTGTAGGACGATTGATGCACAAAGTTGCCTGCTATGCCATTACGAACGCCATAATTAGCCCAGTGCCCATGTGTTAAGATGGGCGGGGTGTGCTTAAATAAAATCTCCGCCCGGGTTTAAGTTGAGCGATGAAACAGCACATTCACCAGCTGTCACGAGAGAAACCCACCGCACGGACGTATCCATGCGATCTACTATTGCAGATTTTGCTCGTATACAGAAAAGCTAAAGATCTGGCAATTGTGTCATATATCAATTTATATAACATAACTGACTATATGAGGCGGGTTTATTTTACACTGAAGAAAACGGACAAGAAATGAACAGCAGAGATGGTGACAACCCGGTGCCAAAACAGAACCACCGGGGACATAGACTACCTAAGTTGCATGGAGCTATGAAGAAGAACCGAACCACTTCCAATACCTCCCCCAAAGATGCCCCAGTCGCATCCAGGTCGTCTGGGACCATCCCGCGCATCGCGAGTAAAGGGAAGGACATGAAACCAGAGAAGGCGAAGCGCCTAGGAAAAAGTTCATCATCAGTTACCGAGAGCCAAAACAACCCGAGCCCATTGAGAAAACTATCTGACGCCAGCAACATTTCGGAAGATTTAAGCAAGGACTCGGGCTGTGCATCAGGAAAGGTGTCAACTTCGGACAGCAGTTCTGACATTTCTGATTGCAATGAAGGATTTTCGACTGCATCCGAAGGAAACCAACTGTCTGCCGACACTCCGAGCAGTGAGAATGGAGAGGACAAAAAGGAAATATCAAGTGTGAATGCTCAAAACACGGTTTCCGACATATCTAGGCCTGCTGAAGGCAACCCATGCATACACAAATCACAGAACAATCCCTCAATGCGTTCTGGTGGAGATGGAAACCCCTTTAATGGGGGCACAGGGTCCTCTCTTGCTTCCTCCTCCTCGCCGAACATTAGCGGAGCATCACGGTCTTATTCAGAGCTGGCTGGGGAGCTGGTGGACGAGACTCACGAGGATCTAGTCAGAGAAAACGAGGACCTGAGATCCGATAATGAATATTTGAAAGTAAGACATTACACCAGGCTGATTAGGCTTCTTGTTTACATTGCCACGTATAGAAATATATAGCCCTACGTTACATATCGATTGATTTTAAATAAAAGTGTTTCTGCCATTGGCCGTGTCAACATAAAAGAGTCAACTATTCACATTCAACCGTTATTATGTTATATGGTTTAGATAAAGTCTGGTGCAGATATGCAGTTCATTTGTAATCTTGTATTAATTCATATTGTAAGATATTACAATTTATCTTATCCCTGGGAGGCTGACGTTTTCAGCTTAACACTTAGTAATTTCTTTTACTGACACATTTTTAATTACAACAAAGGTCTTTTGTCTCATAAAATGCACAAATCCTTGGTCTTAAGGTATGTAGAAGCCTTCTGTCCTGGTTAGGGTGTTCTGGATCCATCCATATGAAGAACCACACAATTCCAGACACATATGCCTGTCCAAGTAAGATAGAGCAGTGCTGTGGCAATCTTGTCGTGTACGTTTCTTGTTTGGGACTAAATGCAAAATACAATGGGTTCAGGGTGGCATATATGATAGAGATGCTGAGATCCATGACCAGCTCAAAGTTCTTCAGAATGACCAGTTAGTGTTATCGGCAGTAGCCGTTTAGCTCAGTCACCATGGCCTGTTAAGGTACTTGAAAAAGGATTTAATGTGCCTCCCAGACCTAATTATGTGTTCCACGAATGTTGGTTTTCCTGTCCAGGATGAGATTGAGGAGATGCGCTGTGAGATGCTGGAGATGCGTGACCTGTTCCTAGAGGATGAGATGTTCCAACTGCAGGAGCTGCGTTTGCAGCTGGAGCAGGCCAACAAGACATGTCGTATCCTACAATATCGCCTCCGCAAGGCTGAGCGCCGGAGCCTCAGAGTGGCCAAGACTGGTCAGGTGGACGGGGAAATGGTCCGCTCCCTAGAGCATGACGTCAAGGTGAGGCCTTAAGGTGTGTGTGTGTGTGTGTATACGTTTGTGCGGACAGGTGTTAGTGTGTGTATAAATCATGAATGGCCGCATTCCCACAGTTCATATGATTGCACTGTAATAGTCATCCTTTCCTCTTCCACTGAAGCAAAGCACCAATATGTAAACTACAGCTTTGAGTCAATAATTCGGGTTCCAGTCAATGTAAAAAACAAAGCACCTGGCAACTCCTAATAGCTGGCTGGCCTATGACTCAGATGTTTCATATGCACATTCACCAATTTGACTGATTAGCTACATTGTATGGCCACACCGACTGTTACATATACTCAGTTGTGTTTGGGTTTTGTGGTCCTGTGGCATTTGTGTGGTTGCCACAAGGACTTGGTGAATGAAGACATGAAAGACACGATATAGACAACTCAATTACCCACCAGTCTCATTGTGAGTTGAGTGGGCAGGGCTCTGTGGGCAGGGCTCTGTGGGCAAGGCTCTGTGGGCAGGCCTCTGTGGGCAAGGCTCTGTGGGCAGGGCTCTGTGGGCAGGGCTCTGTGGGCAGGGCTCTGTGGGCAGGACTCTGTGGGCAGGGCTCTATGGGCAGGGCTCTTATTCCTCTTTAAGAGATTGCAGAGCTATCTGTGGTAACATAATGCTCACCAGCATCATGGCAAATCATTTAACATTTAAATGTTTTAGCACAGAGATGTTCTCCTTGCATGTATTCCTACCAAAAGAGCTCACATGAGTGTTTTTGTTCGATTTTCTGTTCATGTGCTAAACACATTTCATATGCCCAGTGGAGATCATCCTTGGACCTTCCATTGGTCAGGAGTCGACCAATTGGAGACAACTACCTTATGTTTCCCTATGTATTCCGTTATTACGTCAATGCAGAAAATAATTGAGGGGCGGGGTTTGGAAAACGTAATATTATAAATGTTGTGTGTTATGATGCTCAATTGCAAAGCATAACTAAATAATGAACCTTTAATGACAAGTGTTTTATAGACAGTTACACTGTCATCAGTCAGGTCTTTGTGATGTTTTCTCATCCACAGGTAACAAAGAACGTATCCCTACGCCTACACAATGAGTTGGAGTCGGTGCAGCAGAGAAACTCCCGTTTGGAGTGGGAGAATGAAAGGCTACGGGAGAACCAGCAGGAGATGGAGGTGACAAAGCAAGTTCTCCAGGCAGAGATTGAGAAAGCCAGAGAGGTACTACTTTTACACATCATCATCATCCACCAAAAACTATTAGTCGAACCCACTCCCTCCAGTTAAATCATCATAGCCCACCACAAACTCACTTGTTGTTTGAAAATTGGTTGAACTCTCCATGTAGTACTGTATAACATTCAGCTGCCGCACATTAAAGCCGATATTCCCCCATCTATTCTGCTGTGAATCTGAAGTGATGTGACAGATGACCCTGACTGGATCCGATGGCTGTGCTGGACTGGGGGTTAAGGGCATGGTCAGCAGCTGACTGCAGGGCAGAATCAGGGTAGAGTGGAGTGGCATGTAGTACGCTGAACGTTGGCAGCACAGCTGACATTCTTCTCGCCGGAGACTACTGAGAGAAAGACTGACAGAAATAGATCAATAGTTCTCCCTCTCGCTCACTCCGGGATTCTCTGTTTTGGCGTCAATCCAGTCTAGTCTGCTCATCTCAGACAGCTGCTAGTCCCGCTGATCCTGACTGGAAAATCCACTTAAAGGACCTAATCTGTACAGACTAGTAGCAGGGAACCTAGTCAACATGGAAGAAAAATGGTTTGAAAACCTTGCTTTCTCTGTCTGTTTTTCCGCCAGTGTTTCTTTGCAAAAAACTGAATCATACTGGTCTTCAACATTTAATAATTGCTTCTAGGTTTGTTAATGTACTGATCAACAGCAATGCTGCAAATATTTATTATTAAATCACCTTAGTAAGATGATTAATTTCAGTCATTTTAACCACTTTGGCCAGCCATTAGGCAGAACCCAGACAGACCCAGAGACTCTGACACCCGTCTACATTCCTAACATGCTTAAAACAGCAAACATACCGTGTCAAAAGGGAAGTGCTCTACTAATAGAACTTTCTAAGTACTTGTTTTTTTAAACACTGTTTTACCTTTTCAATGCAAATATATAGTACACGGATTCAAGATGCCTCACTCCTTAAAAATGCCCTTAGAAAAGAAAGAAACATCCTACTTGACTGTCCTATAAAATCTCCATTATAATATAACTTCTCTTGTGACAAACAGGAGGGAAAAAAAGACAGCAGACGGAGAATGTTTTTTTTCCTGGATGTCATTTAAACCCATGCTCTTTTCTATGTATGTTTTTAGAGTTCTCTGAAGAGAAAAAATGTCAGGTCACAAACCAGTAAGGTTGAGAGGAAGCCTAACCAGGTAAAAAAGTACAAAGGTATTTGATTTCGGGACACAGCAACTAGCAGTGGTGTTAATATTTGTGTGATTCTCAGGATGACAGTGCCGATCTGAAGTGCCAGCTCCGTTTCGCAAAGGAGGAATCAGCTCTCATGTGTAAGAAGCTGACCAAGATAATGTCAGAAAGCGAGAGCATGCGCGAGGAGCTGGCAAAATACCGCTCAGCCTATGGTGATGTAGACGCTTACTTCCCAGAAGGCACACCTGCCAAGTCCTCACATACCAGGGAGGCAGAGGTCAAAGTTCACCTGCGGCTGGTGGAGGAGGAAGCAACGCTGCTTAGTCGTCGGATAGTCGAGCTGGAGGTAGAGAACCGGGGCCTCCGCGCCGAGATGACTGACATGAGGAGTGACATGATGAATGACATGACGAGTGACATGAGAAGTGACATGAGGAGTGACACGAGGAGTGACACGAGGCACGGTGGAACATTAGGAGAGGAAGAAGACGAGTCACAGCAGGAGGTGCCAGTAGAACATGAGGATCAGCCAGCATCCCATGATATGGTTGCAGAGAAATGTGATAGGGTTTTTACTGTGCAGTGGACTCAAACTGATGAGGAGGCGAGTGAGGGACAGAGGAGAAGCATGCCTGATCAGTCTCAGATGGAGAGGGAGGGTCCCCTCAGACAGGCCCCTGGAAATGGGCCTGAAGCTGGGCAACGAGAACCCCACAGCAACCAGCAGAGTGGCACACACAGAATCAGTGTTGCCTATGGATTGAACATGAAACAACACAAATCCCTCATTGCCTTACGAGATCATGCCTGCCTTGTAACCTCAGCAATCCAGCTCCTGACCTCACCAGCAAAACCTGGCCACAGCTCCCCTGCCTTATCGAGCCACCGGGTAAAGTCCTACCCTCAGGGTAAAGCCCAGCCTCTGCCCCTGGATACTTTGATGCAGGGCCATCTGTATGAGTCCCTGGAGCTTCTACATGCCATGCTGTTGGCTTTACTTGACTGGATAGAGAGCCTGGTGACACCAGGAAGAGAGCTGGGGGTTGAAGGGGACCCCACAGCCATCCCCTCCCTGACTGACACACATAGCAACACAGAGACCTCAGGCCGGCAGGAAACGTCTGAAAGCCTGCAAACAGCAGTGGTGAAGGACAGAGTGAGACAGTCAGACCATCTTAACAGCTGCAGCGACCCAATGATGAAGCTCACATTACAGGTGCTCTGGGTCCTTCATCAGGGCTGCCTGAGGAAGACGTCAAGCCTGGATGGCAAGGAGGTACGGGGTAGGGGAATATAGAGGAACAGGAACAAGGTGGTATAAGAGGAGGGGAATTTAGAGGAACAGGAACAAGGAGGTATAATAGGAGGGGAATATAGAGGAACAGGAACAAGTATGTATAAAAGGAGGGGAATATAGAGGAACAGGAACAAGTAGGTATAAGGGGAGGGGAATATAGAGGAACAAGGGGGTAAAAAGGGGAGGGGATTATAGAGGAACAGAAACAAGGAGGTATAAGGGGAGGGGAATATAGAGGAACAGGAACAAGGGGGTAAAAGGGGAGGGGAATATAGAGGAACAGGAACAACGAGGTAAAAGGGGAGGGGAATATAGAGGAACAGGAATTGCAACTTACATTTAAGATTTAATAAATCCATTTGAGCAAAAGAATGTTGATATCCTGAAGGAAGTGTGTTATCCAGTTGATTTATTGTTTGTTTTTAGCAGACCAGGGATCCCATTACAATGGCTATGCTACACAGACTCTTACAGTATTTGGGCTCAGTGCTGCGGGACTCAGAGGACTGCATGGGAGGACAAGATGCCTCATGGACAGCAGATTTGAATGGTCTGATCTGCAAGGTGAGGTTATACCTCTATCCAATCAAGTAATGGTCCTTTTAAATGAGTTAATATTTCTAGTAGGCCTATGTTGTCCCCTACAGTGAGTTATATACAAAACAAAGAGAGTGTGTATCCGATTGTTACATTTTGAAAAGTCATCACTGCCTAAAACTTTCTTTTAAATTCTCAGATTGATTGCATCACTGGACATAATGGTGTACAGAGCAGTTCAGGGCTGCATGGCAGCACCAGGGAAACACAGAATCAAGCTCCTGGGATAAGAAAGGTATTTTCTGCTATTTATTTATTATACTGAATTATATCTGTGTCCTTTCAGATGCCAGGCAGCAGGCACCCATATATATCCAACGGGTGTTGTGTTCAAAAGCCTTCGATTATTCAGCAGTTAGATTATGGCTTCTATCTGCCGGGGCTTTCCCCTGGTATTCATGGAATACAGGCCTTATGAGATAAACTGAGAAACAGTATTTGGGCTAAGCTCTTCTAGGGGCTACTGCCAAAAGTCGGAGTAGCATGTACGTCCACTGATTTACAGACACAGAGGGACCATATGAGGTGGAGAAAATGAGCAAGGAATAGAATAAGAAACAGAGAGAGAAAGGGTAAGAGGGTGATAAAAAAGACCAGCGGGGTAGAAAAGGTTGGAATGCAATGTGGACCAATTGGGAAAGAAAAATAAAGTGCACTGAACTCATGACTCACTGTAATTGCTAGGTTTGTGGTCTTGAGTGTCGTTGGCCAAAAACAATGAGTAGGCTACATTTCGTGTGAAAAAATATATGGTTTGTAATCCATCCAACACAGTTCTAAACAGGGAGTTGTTTTTTTCACTACATGATGAATGATAACCTAAAACAGGTTGCCAGTGGTTACATTTGGGATATGGCTTTGCGTCCATACATTTTGTGGTGATTACTTTTGAATGTATATGAGATTATTGCCCTGGCAAACACTATGGGAATTTAAATGAAATAGACCAATGGCTAATATTTCAGCTGTTGCCAGGAGACAGACAAAAATATCAGATTACTATCTAGCTTCTAGCCTGTTGTGTTACCAGGCCCAGTGAGAGTTTAAATTGAGGAGATCAGGTTGACTTCTTTTCACAGCTGTTTTTGCTGTGTTCTTTGTCTAATTTGAAGACGTTTATATTCTCTCACAGACAGGAAATAAAAGCACACCAGACCCCTCTACGTTAAGGTCCCTGATGAAGAACTGGTGTTACCTCAGCCAAGAGGCTGCCCAGATGGACCAAGATGACCCCTTTAAGACGTGGGACCACCCCATCATGCCTCTCAGCTTCCCTAATCTGGATTTGGACCAGTTGTCCCAGGACAGGAGCCACACTGCTCCTGAGAAGACCGTCCTCCGCGTCTACTGCAGTCCTCCGTCTGCCCGGCGGCTCCATCTGTCTCATCTGAGTCACAGCACCAACGCTCAGAGGAATCCAACGGCCAGTGTAATCTCCGCTAGGCTTAGTACAACTCAAAGCTCACTCGCTCCCCTGTGTCTGAGGCTCTCCGCTAACTTGAGCGACGATATGAAGGAGATGACAGCGAGCTTACGACAGGCAGTTCACTCCAGTTCGCCAGCGAGGAGGAGGGGCACTGTAAGTAGGGGGTGGACGGTCAACGTGTCCAACTCAGGGACTCAGACTCAGCTGCAGATGGTTAGTGTGGGCCTACAGACGGATGGGCCCCTCAGTGTAAGTGCAGTTAGAGGCTCCCCTTTGCGTCTTTCTGCCCGCGCACAGCAGATCTCTACCTCTCTGGACAGGCTGCCAGGTAGAACAGACAGGCCCAAGTCAGGCTCCACCTCGCCGAAGCTGTACCGTCGGCACTCTGCGTCTGCCTCACCTTCATCCATCTCCTCTTCCTCCTCTCTCTCCTCCTCCACGTCTGGTTTCACCACAACCATCTCCAACACCACTAGCTTAAACTCCCTAACTGCGTCCTCTGCCACAGTTGGTAAAGAGCGGGTTCTGTGGGGTCTGTCCCATCGAGGTCCATCTAGGTCAGCCTGGGCCCAACCAACGAATTCCAGAATCGGCTCAGGTCTTATTCACCAGAGCTCGTTGAACAGTGAATTGAGCAGCGAATTGAGCAGTGGAGGAAACAATACTAAACACACCAGCAAACCAGGCGGTGCCAACCGGTACGGCTTAGTTACCGAGTTCCTGCGAAAAATGAGTGGCCGGGCAGACAAGCCAGCATCAGGAGGGTGGCAGAAGGGGAAGTGCAGTCCAAATAATAAAACCCCAGAGAGAGTGCCCTCTAACTCCCCCACTGCACCTGCGCACAGGAACGACAGTGTCACCAGGATTGTGAACCAGAGGTTTATGAAGCAGAAGGAAGAAGCAGAGAATGGCCACAAGGAGGACAATTGCTCCAGTCAGACTCACAGCCAGAACCAGGCTGTCAGGAGGGAGCTGAGCCTGGAGAGTAATGTTACACTGGAGGTGTGTACTGGAGGCCTACGCAACACAGCATACACAGATTGAACCTCCATATCTTTCTAATAGCTGACTTGTGGCTTATGTCTGTCCACACACATGCAATAAAAGTTAGCTTGCTTGGTTTTACAAAAGGAGGCATTAGTTTAACATATTGTTCTCATTTGTACTGAGACTCCCACACCTATACTTACTAGATTAATGGCTGCTGTAACTCTGCTCTTTAACCTCTCTGTCCCGTTGTTTCTGTCTCATAGGATGGGAACTATGACTGTACTAGTTCGAGGTCCTTGTCTTTCTGCTTTTCCCGATCTTCTCGCTCCTCCTCCCAACCAAACAGCCTAACCCCGACCAGGCTGCAGCGACATAGATACACCTCAGCTGTAAATGGGGGTGGGTCAGGAGAACGTTGAGTGAGGGGGTGGAGACAGTCATGTACTGACACCACGGGACAGCTGAGAAAGATTTCCACAGTCACTGAAAATCAAAGCCTGTGTTCTGTGACTGCATTAAGCCTTCAGGATGGATGGATACAGGAAAGTACTCAAGGAGTCATTACAATTAGTTGAGTGGATCAGTCTGTTGATAGTCCCTGAAATGTTACATAACTTGTTATTTTCAGCCCATTGTACTTTATAATTTTAACCTTTTTATTAATCAAGGCATTTAATATTGTACCAATGCATGACATTATCTAGACTTAATACATGTATTGGGATTTGAAATAAACTACTGTAGTATTCAGTGTCGTACTGTAATCATTGATCATTAGCACGCTCACCTATAATCATTGATTGAGCCTCTGTCGAGGGCCAAAAGCTTCCAGTTCCTCTGTGTGCACATCACTGTTGATCGGAAATGGTCCAGCCACACCAACAAACCCCAGGGTACAGAAGAGCAGGTTGACGTGGTAAAAACAGAGAAAGTTGTACACCAGCTGTCTCTACGTTTGTGGATACAGTGCAGTGGTTTGATAGAATATTCCGGAACACCTTTAGAGAGCTTCTGAACACCCGCAGACGCCGCAGACGCCTGCAGACGCTCAGTCTCGTTCTGAACACTGGACATTTTTGTATTTTCCCCAGTAATACCCCACCTGGTCCCATTTCGATTATACATTTGATTATTTGCATAGTGTGTTATTGTAAACCAGTAGACATTTTAAATGTGGACACAATATTTCATGTTACAGGATTTGATCGACCACAATGTTTAGTTATTTAAACACACTTTGCTGCACCCAGCTTCTTTAAGGTGTAAAACGACCAATTAAACTTTGCCCTGTACAAACTGTTTATGTACTGTAGCCATCTGTATGATGCCATCTGTTAACACTTTGAGTTGGGTCAAATGATCTGAGTCATAATCTGACCCGAGATGCATGTGATTGGTTAAACAAAAGTGGGCACATTCTTCCGTGCAAATCTCCATCAAAGACGTAAGTACAACCTCCATGTGACAGTTTAACCTGAGACCAGCTCCAGACACATGGTTCTCAGTTGTTAATTGTGTCACAGGCAAACAAATGAAGAGAAAACAACACTAAGCAGCTAATGAGATCAGATGTCCTTATGCAGTACGGGAAGCCTTTCTGTTCATCCCTGCCTCCGTATCTGACTTTCACCATTCATGGTAAACCCATCGTTGACATCAGATCTGCCAAGAGACTGCTTGAAGAGTTCTCAGAAAGCTCACCTACCGCCCCTTGACTTGACTTGCTTAATGAATAATACATTCGGAATGAGACTTAAACAAGACAGAATCGCGAATACTTTATATCCACACTCTATGGTGTATTGTGGTGATGCCGGGCACGAGTGCGATTTCCTTACAGACACCTCTTGCCCGCCCACTGCTCAGCCCACCCCCCAGGGGAGCATTATAAAATATCACTCTATATATATGAATGTGCAGCCACTATATATGTATATATATATATGTACCGGTATGTGCAGCCAGACTTACTGTAGATATACTGGCATCTGATTATGGTATAATAGAACCACACAATGTAATAATAATGGCTATTGTTATGATAGAGGCCCAGCCTGGCTCCTCCCCCATCACAGGCCCGGGTGAAACCACACACTCCCTGTACCCCAAATAGCTACGCACGTGTTCACACAAATTTACTGGTTGACCGTGCTGGTCAGTTGGCTTATAAGAAGTTAAAACATATAAGCTACATTACTTTTTGGAGCACTACTGTGTCTGTTTGATTGTATTTCAAGCTTGTATTTTCTATTTTCTATTTATGTCCCCGTTCCATAATCAGCTGGAATCAATTAACGTCTTCCTGACAATAAATGTTAATTCTGTGGTTTAGTGTGTGTTTGATTGAATTATTATACATGACTGGAAGTAGTAATTTAGTACACTTACAATATTTTCCTAATACATTTCAAATCCATTAATGATAATATGAAACATATTTGAAGTGTGATATTGTTTAAATTAAATGTATAACATAATAACACACTTGAAAATACTTTTCATATGATCATTATAATATTTAAAACAAATTAATAATGTAGGGTCATGCTGTGCCACTCCGAGGTGTGACTGGCAGCTGGCATTGTTCAGGGGCACTGTCACTCAACCATACCATAGAGTCAATTGTCTGCTTACCATGAACTTTTCCCCTTACCCATAAACTCAAATTGCATTTATTTTTCAAGCAGCAGTACAACCCAGAACCGAGGGCATATGACTTATAGCAGTCCACATCTCTGATCATGATCTTTTCAAAAATAAAAAAAGATTAGAGCAGGTTCTTTGAAATCTTCAACCAATCCAGCACAGTCAATATGTAGGAAGGTGACCTATGCTATGTTCCGCTGTAGATCCCACCAACTCCTCTTTCAATGAATAACACTTTATCTTTACCACTCACTCTCTCTCCTGGATGAAAGGAAATGCCTGAATACCCATTACATTTGGAAGTTATTCAAACCTTTCAACCTCTATCAGATTTTGTTGTTTAATAGACTTGATGTAATTTGTAATTAACATAACATTTGTTCTGCCAACAGTACACACACAAACCCCTATTATAACAATGCAAAAACAGACTTTTAGCCACTTCATAGAAAATAAAAAAGTAAATATCTCATGTAATTATCTATTTAGATCCTTCGCTATCATAATGCGAATTGAGCTCAAATACACCCTGGGTCCTTAGATCATCATTGAGTCATCTATAGAGCCAGATTGGAGTGGGACATGATTTAGAAAGGCACACCTGTCCATAAGATTAAGAACCAATAACAGTCAAACCCAAGGCATTATGTCCAGGGCACTCTGTTGACCTCTGATAGTGTTATCTATGTTTCCAGGACCACAATGGGCACCAGCATTGGGAAATGGAATTTATTAAAACATCAAGACTCATCTTAAAGCTGCCTGTCAAGCCAAAATTAGAAAATGGGTTAGACAGGCCTTTTAGAGAGGTGAACCCAATGTCCATTAACAGATACGTTTTTAGAGTTTATTTTCTACAACCCATTCACTGTGGCTTGTAATAACTTTGCAAGATGTTTAACAGCACAACACAGTGCATTAGTGCATGTAAACCTCTGAATTATAAGTGAAAAAAATCTGTCTCTTAACAATTGTTGGAAAAATTACTTGTGTCGTGCACAAAGTAGATGTCCTAATTGACTTGCCAAAACTAGTTGATTAACATGAAATATGTGGAGGTGTTGAAAAGACGTCAACCTACGTTTTAACCTTCAACTGTATCTTCTTGTATATCTTTTATAATTAGGTACTTGTTATATAAATATTGTGTCGCTTATGTTGTGTGAGTAAAACCGACTGATCAAACATTTTGTGCGCTAGCCTGATATTCCTTCAGATGGTTCAAATACATGGAACCAGATTTAAACGTATAATTTAGAATTTCGGCTATTAGATAAAAGCAAGAGAACCGAAATCTCGTGAATCTCCAAGAGCGTATGGCTGCAGCCCGCAGCCTCCCGTCTCATGCCCTCACGTATCATGCCTGGGCGTGTCTAACGGCAAGTCCATAGGGTCAAATCGCGAATTATTGACGTTTGTTGCTATTGGACCGTTACACTAGAAACCGAATTGATTTTGTGTATTTTGTGTGTGGTGCACTTATAGTGACATCTTCTGAAAATGTGATAATCGCGAATTATTTACAAACGTCAATAATTCGCGATTTGACCCTCTGGACTTGCCGTTAGACACGCCCAGGCATGAGACGGGAGGGCATGAGACGGGAGGGCATGAGACGGGAGGCTGCGGGCTGCAGCCATACCCGTCTCTGAATATAATGAAAATACAACAGAAATGTCTTCTTCTACATTTGAAGCTATTTATATACGTGTACGTTTACAGCGTTCTGGTACATATACACCGCCACCCAGGGAACTGGCGTCATAACGACATGCCTCTATCCTTCCAAGCACACTAGGAATAACATTATGGACCAAACCAAACAAACACACACAAATAAATGAAAACCATCTCAGTAAGCCCCACAAGGAAGCTTCCGACAAACTGACATTTACCCTATCCTGGCTTGCAAGGGCAAAACACGTATGTTTACAATTCCATGCAACGATTCGTCCGATACGTATTTAAGATTTAAATGCCCCTCTTTTGTTTGTTCTGTTCATGCCCATATTGGCCAGGACAAACCTGTAAAACATTTTTTCATCTCAGTGAGTCTTTTTCCTGAATACACAAAGGTTCGTAAAACCTTTCTACAGTAATTTAAGAAACATGTATTTGTCCACTAGGGGTGCAGTCTCAACATTTGTCTTATTGGTTTTACTATTCTTCTTCGTCACTTTTATGAGCAATACATGGAACCAGTGATACTTGTACAAATGTCACGTCGTAATACGTTATATGAAAGCATATATTGCCTATTTCAATACATATTGGGTTAATGGAAGCAAATATTCTACGTGTGGAATGGATGCTGTTTATATCCGTTTTGATTCGTATGACTTCGACGGGGATCCGAACTTCCAGAGTGGTTTGAAAAACCTGCAGGCTTCCAGCGAGGAAATAGTTTTGGGGATTAAATTATTTTTTTACAATCGGTACGTGCTGTTAATATTTAAGCAATAGCGGGGCTCGGGATATTTTGAATAAGCAATCACGTCCGAGTTATGCCATTTTAATTATAAACGTTTAACCACAAGACGTGGCCCTGTGTTCACTCGTTTGGAGCACTGATTACACACCTAGTGTTCATGGAACTACATGGAGTTCAGTAGATGTACTTATTATTTTCATTATTTGCTTATTAGTCTGCCATGACAATAGTTGGTCATTTGTTAAAAGTTGTACTCTTCTTAAAAGCCATTTACTTAACATTTCAAAATGAAAACAATGGGTATGAAATGACCAGTGGACAGGTATACCTTACAGATTTTCAGTACTGGTATGTTTTTCACATTCATCATTTTTTCCCCTTGCCAGATTTGTGGAGCCCATTGACTTGGATGGATACAAACAAAGACATTTAAGGTCAACTGCTCATTCCTCAACATCCTCCATGGTTGACAACATTGAACAGTTGGAGAAGTTCGACCATTTGACTATTGCAGACTCAGATTCTGGTGTTTGTGAAAGTCCATCTTGTGGCACATCACTTAATACTGATGCACCCATTTCATTTGAGGATGTAATCTGCCTGGTCCAAGCAGGAGAGGAAGTCCCTGGCCTGTCAAAGCTGGATATAAAACCAAATAACCATACTCCAACCCCATCACAAATGGAGAGGAGGCTTAAACCCTGGGAGAAGTCATAGGTGGATTACAGACCGGCAGACCAGTGCTGATATATTTACCAGTAATTGGTGATGTAAAAACATCTGATGGAATTCGTTAGCAGCTAAAGTTAAGCAAAGATTGGCCTAAAAGTAAACAAATTAAAGATCATAAAAAGCTGCCTGTATCCACACACTATACAGAACTAGGAAATGTAAATTTCTGCTTGCTTAACCCACCAACAGGACAACTTAATAAATACATAATAACCTTGTTGCAAGTAGGAAATGTTTCCTCGTACTCATGTGGTGGTTAGGCAGTGCTAGACACACACACTTGCATTACTAGTACCCCCCCCCGAATAAATTACGGGAAAGTTCAATTTGACCAGCTGTGTATACTCTTAAAGTTGCAATAACTACTAAACAGATTCTTCTTGCCATTTCTTCAACTACGATCAAATGTAATGGCGCATACAGCTATGCGCATACTAGCTTCATACCAGTGTTTCCACTAGGGTTTTATGTTTTATGCAACTTTACGGGAACTGTACAAATTGACCTATTTGAGTTGGTGGCTCAGTGTTAGTGTGCATATGTATGATATCCCCAGGTCGCCGTTGCGAATGAGAATTTGTTCTTTGATGTTAAATTTAAAAAATGAAAACCCATGAATTGCACACAGGTAAACTCCACTGAATTAGTTACAAAACTTCTGAAGTAAATTGGTTGCTCCGCAGCTCATTTAGCTGTGTCGTACCAAAGAGAATAAATAGTTAATTGGTTAAATAGTTAAAATAGTCACTTTGTTTGACTTGATACACATTGATAGATGTGTTTTTACACACCTGAAACAGTTCCTACCAGCAGGTCACTTCCTAGTGATGTCATAGAATCCTTAAAATATATGTTAAAGGACTGTGGACACTTTAAGTTAAAGGGCGCAGATGGATATTGAACCCTCCGGTGGGAAAACACAGGTTTGGTTTGACCTACATTTGGTTATGGCATTGTTTCCACCAGACCACGCCTCTGCACAATTTCATATTACTCATACCAAAGCACAAGCTATAAATCAGTGAGAATTCTCAATCACTTCAGACTTCTTTCTTGCATATCTATTTCTTGCGCATTTATTTGGAAATTGCCAGCCAACCCTATATCTTAGCTTGTTGCGGAGATCAGAGAGCAGGTCATCCTTGCTCAGGGAATCCACAGAGGGCCCACCTGATGTGAATGGATCGTGGTTCTAGAGCGACACCTAGAGCAAAGGTCTACCTGGGTGATTAGAAATGCAGCCATGCAATGAGTGAAATAAAATAAGGATTCACACACGTGCCACTTGTCAATGAGGTCACTGATGTAGTCAAACAACTTCACAATGGCAAAGCCCCAGGGACTGAGGAGATCCGTCCAGAAATGGTAAAAGCTTAGGGTGGGGAGGGGCTGTTCTGGTTGACCAGTCTCTTCAACATCGCGTGCGAGTCTGGGACAGTGCCAAAGGAGTGGCAGATCGGGCTGGTGGTTCTTCTGTTTAAAAAAGGGGACCAGTGAGTGTGTGCCAATTACAAGGGTATCACACTTCTCAGCCTCGCTGGTAGCCTACTCCAAAGTGCTGGAAAGGAGGGTTCAGCTGATGGTCGAACCTCAGATTGAAGCGCAACAATGCAGATTTCGTCCAGCATTTAACTCTTGCAAGGGACCAGGAGGGGGCCTGGGAGTATGCCCATCCAGTCAATCCAGAAAGTCATTGGCCTCTGCCAGGGCTGCGCTTCATCACCAACCCTGTTTGTGATATTCATGAGCAGGATATCGAGAAATAGCCATGGTGGGGAGTGGTTGCAGTTTGGTGGGTTAACAATCTCATCACTGGTTTTTGCAGATGATACTACTGCCCCCGTGACGAGATCACTTAACACAAATATTAAGCAACGTCCATCAATATATATTACATCCTGGCCAGGAAAAAGACATCTGTTTTGCTAGTGCAGGGAGCTTTACAACCTCATACTTCCAGTATTGAACCACAACTCTGTTCAAGAGATTAGACGTTTTAATGAGTTCACGTGTTAATCACATCCCTCAGCAGCTGAAAGACAGCACTCCCATTCATTCGTTTTTACTGGGCATGTTATTTTAGGATGTTTTTTTCCCACACTGCAGTTCGGTTTACTGCAGTTATTCTACTACGAATGAACTACCAATTTAAATGAAAATATTTTAATAATCAGTGGAGAAATAACTTAAACTTTACATTGCAAATTCCAACTTGAACTTCGGTTATTTCTTTACTGAAAAACACATGAGTATTCAACAAACTACTTTTTATAGACACTGGGTGGTGTAGCAACAGTCTGTCTCCTCACATTGCTTACAGTTCCTATACAAAGTGTTTAGTTCTGCTGTCATTTAACTAAAGGGAAGTATTTTTCACAATGTCAACAGGCAACCACACATCCTGCTTTAGCCCAGCACGAGGAAGTAAGAACATGGCTAGATGCATACTAACCTTATGTAGAAGACACAAATGTGAAATAACAATGACATGTTTAGATTGAAGTCTTTAAGGTGCTCAAAACTAGTTTAATTGACAAATCGTATAAATAAAGTAATGTGATGAATACTTCCATAGATAAAGCATGCAAACAAGAAATCAAATGCTGCTCGGTAGAAGTGTAAGCTCTGCTACATCATGTCTAAACATAGCATTAAAAATGACAACAATTACCACTAGCAGAGTAACCATATTCACAGATCTTTAATAATAATTAATTGTTTTTGCAAATATCATATCAAAACAAAAGAAATCAAGTACAGTTTTGTTTAGGTCAAATATATAATTAATAAAATGACAACCTATTTTAAAAGTAACAGGCCAAAGTTTAAAGGCACAGAATAGGCCGAATAAGAACAAGGCAGAAAAGAAACCAGAAAAAAAGACAGAGTTCTTCTTTTCTGGTGGCTGGATCAGCAGGCTTTCCGAAACCTATTTTATGGTCCAAAAACACTTGGTCAAACAAATACTTGAACCAAGGGGTCAGACAGTCTATGATCCAGAGGCAACCTGATCCACAGTGGCAGTATGTGTGAATAAGTGCATGTTCATTACAGCACATGAGTGCATGAACGCTACACATGCAAATGTGCGACCACTAACCAGTGTGTGCGCGTGTGTGTGTGTGTGTGTGTGTTTATGTGTGCATGAAGGAGTGTGATCACGTCATGGACTAGAGCCGTAGTTCTCAAACCTCTCATGGACTCCGAAACTATTTTGTTGAAGCCCTTTACTAGCTTACCTGATTCACCTAAACAATGGCTTGGACATTTGAAGACAAACTGAATCAGGCATGCTAGCTATTAAATAGATAAAGTACATGGAACGGCAGTGAGCCCCAGGGGAGAGGTTTGAAAACCCTTTGACTAGTCACGTCCATTAAAATATAAAATCATCATCAGAACTCTTCTGGTTCTTCTCCTTCAGCATCAGGAATAACAAACCCCTCCTGTAAGCAATAAAGACAATTTCAATAATCGACAACAATACTTTATCAATACAGATATTCATGTACAAATTACAAGAAAATTGACTGGCTGAGCCCCAGGTGTGAGATAGATTATTCCGTTGAGATTATACTTACATCAGTAGCATATAGAACATCCATAATCTTCTGCATAGTGGAGTCAGCCTCTCCATCCACCTCTTGGCAGATGACCTCAATAGACCTAAGCTTTCCAAAATAAAAGTCTCTCTCTTTCTCCATGTCCTGGACAGTGGCTTTGAGGGAATTGACCTGAGAGCAGCAGAGGGAATGCATTACTGATAGAGTGAATACAGGGCAGTCATGTCATGACTCAACAAGCTAACATTTGAATAAATGATTGAACTAGCATACATAAGCCATACAGGACATTGAGAAGAAATCAGAAAGGTCATAAATATTGTTAGCGATGCCACTCAGAATGACCATACCTCCTGGGAAAGCTCCTCCCTCTCTGCATCTCCTGCCCCACCGGGCCTCCTTATTACACCTCCTGTTGACCTGGGAGGGGTTTTGGTCACTGCAGTCCTTGTGGGAGCTGGAGACATCACAAATCACAGTTAGAAACATTAGGAAACCACATACTTATATAATTGGACACACCCTGCCACCAGTTGTAAGCATTACTACATAAACCCCATCTCCAGTGAGACCATGACTGAACACCCAACACAGGTGACTTGGGATCCCCCGGTTGACCACTTAAGCACCTTACCGACTCTCGCAGCTGGTTTAATAAAAGGTGTAGAGCTGTGGAGTGGTACTGAAACAGAAATGCATACAGCATGCCTTTAAAAGGCAAATTCAATTACATTCCACAGATTCATAACAAATTGGCTGAGCGTTATTAACAACTCGTGGCAACCAGGCTGCACCAGTTGACCAGTGCAAATGCTGTGACAAACTACTGAATGGGAGCATGGTCTTGTATCTTATTCATTGTGAAACACCTGCATAGTCTTGGTTAGTCTACCCATCTACCTTTAAGGGTCCAAGCATAAGAGCCATTAGAGGTCCTCTGTGTTCCATAGGGAGACAGCATATAGTCACATCATATTGTGTAGATAAATGTTTAGAAATACAATGAAAGTCCCTGTTCAAACACGTTTTTAACCATTTTTCACCTAAACTGTTAATGTCGTATTTCTTATCTACAGAATGTAAAGTCACATTTAGGCTGATTTTTCAACTTCCCATTGACGCCACAATATCAAAATGTGCAAGCATGTTACTCAACGCTGTAAGGGTGAAAGACTGCACATAAAAATTAGGAAACTTCCAGTTTTAATCAACATGTTTGATTGCGTAATTATGCCCTCACCTGTAGTGGGCTTCCTGGGCTTGGGAGCCACCTGCCCTGGGTTGGGCATAGGAGCAGTGTCCTGTCCCTGGCGGGCACTAATTGGGTCATACTCCTTTCCATCGTAGTTGGCATCAAATAATTTCTTGAACCACTGCACAAACTCAAAGTTGTCCTGGAACTTGCCTTTTATCAACTTATCCACAGGAATGATCTGAAAATGGATTAACATTTATAGGGGGGAAACAAAACATTTATGTTATGGGAGGGAGTATTAAAAAAAGTGTGAGCCACGGATGCTGGGAGCATGGCAAGACAATGCCAAGGATCCTGGGTTAGTTTCCACACACTAACTGGAACCATTTCCAGGATTACTTTAGTTCAGCAAGTCCTCCAGCTCAAACCCCAAGAACTTAAGAGTACTTGGAAAAACCTATGATTGTCATCTTTCCTGAAATCGAAAAAGTATGAAGCTTCAAAAAGTCCTTAAATCCTTGAAGTCAAAAGAAATATGTATTTTGATTTACAGGTGGCAGAAACTGACAGGCACAGCTTGTGTTCCTGAAACAAATGACAACATAAGGGAAGCATACGGCCCTAGTTTAGTAATGTTTGGCCAACTTTAGACACATCCGTTATGCTCAGGCTGCACCTTGTAGAGAAACACAAGTCAAGCCAACAGCTAAATCCGTATGGTACTTGTTACAACCAGAGAGAGATGGAATAAACTGTGCTTGGGCATCTGGGTTTGTTTCCTCAGTTCATATAGTTGTATCCCCTTTGTAACATTCATTAACGCCTTGTTTCATATCAGCACCTCCAATACGGGAGAATAGCAGTGGAATAAATGTTCTCCAATGCACATTTTGCTTAACCAGGATTTGCCAGAACCCAAACACACAAAAGAGTGTATTCTTTGGCCAACAACCACAATTGAGCTTAAAAGGACCGGACTAAGCACAAGTAGCTAAAGCCTGACTAGACAAATCAACCCAGTCTGACTGTCCAACCAACAACCCCAGATGGTGCAGAGAATTTGAAATTCACAAATAACTGACCAAATATGCCACACACTCAATATTACATGTATACGCAGCATCGTATTACAGTGCCAATACATTTTCATGCATTTACTCTGGGCAAAATGCTTTACATTATCCCAGCATTTCATGCTTCAGCAACCGTGACATTGTCATTCATGCTAATGGAGTTAATCTGAATCCGGAATGACACACATCAGTAGATCAAAATCTACGTCAACGATAAGTGATCATTTCTGGACACAGTCTCTCAGTACAGTAAAATGCTTTGCTGCTGGGTATCTGAGTCACCACAGCAGGTAGGAACATAGCTAGACAAGTGGGTAGGACTGTCCAGGCACCACAATGACTGTATGCTAGTAGGAATGTTCATAGGTCTAATCATACAAGATATACGTTCTTATAGTATTGTGTGCGATACAATGCACACATGGAGATATCCTGAATGCTTCCTAATCATCTGTGTGGACAGCCCACCCCTTTGACAAGGATTCTATTTTAAAACAATGTAGGCAATGTATTAACTCAGATGTCTTTAACATTCCTTGATGTCTTTAAAACACTCACCTTGTCAACCCCAATTTTCTTAAAACTGGTCTGCAGAAGTTTGAAGTTGTGGAGGAACTCTGTTTCTAGTTTGGCCTGGAATTTCACCTTCTTCAACGGAATGCATCCAGGGAACAGCATGTCCATGAACTGACAGTAGGCTGCACCTGTAATAGGATGTTAACACAATTACCCAATCATGTCTTAACATCTATAGGCTATACTACTCTAGACAGTACCTATTCACCAAACATACTGCAAGGTACCTTTCAGCGAGAATAAAGCCTTTTCACAACCCAAGGGGAGTTCAACCATCAGAGCTGAAGTTTCCTTCAAGATATGGTGGGTTCATGTAATTGAAATATAGGCTACTGAAGCAGACTGTTTTCCGTATAAACTTGAAGGCAAAACTAAATAGAATATAGACATTTATGAACATATATTTGTATTGGTGTTTGGGTAATATGAATAAGGCCTAAACCACAGCAAAAATGTGTGGAATTACAGGACATTGGCAATGAAACAGCAAAGATTATCACCACAATGTATTGTATTTGTATGATCAGGGTGTTGTGGACACAGATGGGCACATGTGTACAGCTCATCACATCATCCTTTTCTACTGTTCTTCCATCGAACCCAACCCCCAATTAATGAAGCTATTAAATTAATACATAAAATAATATTGTTCAATTATATTGAATTCAGACACTGAATAGCTTGTTACAAAGCAGCAATGGCAGGAAAGGGTAATATCCATTGTAATGACCGCGAAAATTAGTATCCATTCAAATGCATGTCATTCAGTTAAACAGCATCTCTCAATCGCCACACTGCTCATGTTACTACGGAACTGCCCGTAGCCATGCTAATGAACGTTTGCTTGAGATCAGTAAGGGGATAATGTGATCCAACTGACCTGAGCACAACTGCTCAATCTTGGAGTAGTTCATTTGTACGGACTCGTTGATCCATGAAAGCATGTCATGACGACTAAGGTTGTCGCCGGTCACAGATGTGGAGTAAACGTTCACAGCCATCTTCTAGCTGAATTGTGTGGGAAGACAGGAAGAAAGAATTGAAATGTAAAGTTAAGAGGCAAAGATGCATCCAACTTCCCTTTTCTACATTTACATGTACGTTTATTGGTTAGCTAGGAAATTCACAGTGTCAAAGCTTCATAGACAGTTTTCATACATCCTGATGGCTAAATAAACAGGCTCCAGGGCATCATATCCGCTCACATTGAGAGTTACAACAGAAGAGGCCTGTTATTTTCAATGTTGGAAAGATGGTATAATAGTATATTTATTATGATGTTACTCATATGTTGTATGTGTGCACCTTCCTGCCGACACATTCATGGTGATGCAACACTTTTCTGAAGAATGCCCAATTTGTGCAAAACTCAAGTGTTCTCTTCAAACCCCAGTCTTTAAACATTCTTCGTGCTCTCCTGACCTGGTGCAGCAGAGATATGGTGAGCAATGTTTGCTAATACCTACCACAAAAAAAAAAATCTGTGTCGAATAGCAGAACATAGCATAATGGAGAATTAACTTTAAAACTTCTGACATTTCTCCCCAGTTCTGTGACATTGAATCAGAGATTAAAGCCAAGTTGTCTCAAGACGGGTTGTGTACAGATGTGTTTTCTGGAGAACATCTAATGGATTTCTGGTTGTACAATCAGAAATTGAGCCTACAGACGACCCAGCTGTCACAAGAAGTCGTAGTAGAAAGCAATGGCGCCATCCAATAACACCTCAATTTCTCCATTGTACCACTGGGCTGGGCAAGTAATTTCTCAGTGGATTTTTTACATTTCACTGATCTACTCTGTCACAGTCAGCATCGAAAAACTGAGTACTGCTAGTTGCGTTTGATTTGTATATTACAGCACCATTATGCTGATGCTACGAGGCAATTCCTACAGCACTCAGACAGTAGGCTACAGAACCTGATGTGACCCTACAGCACACAGACAGTAGGCTACAGAACCTGATGTGACCCTACAGCACTCAGACAGTAGGCTACAGATCCTGATGTGACCCAACAGCTCTCAGACAGTAGGCTACAGAACCTGATGTGACCCTACAGCTCTCAGACAGTAGGCTACAGAACCTGATGTGACCCTACAGCACTCAGACAGTAGGCTACAGATCCTGATGTGACCCTACAGCACTCAGTAGGCTACAGATCCTGATGTGACCCAACAGCTCTCAGACAGTAGGCTACAGAACCTGATGTGACCCTACAGCACTCAGACAGTAGGCTACAGATCCTGATGTGACCCTACAGCACTCAGTAGGCTACAGATCCTGATGTGACCCAACAGCTCTCAGACAGTAGGCTACAGAACCTGATGTGACCCAACAGCACTCAGACAGTAGGCTACAGAACCTGATGTGACCCTACAGCACTCAGTAGGCTACAGATCCTGATGTGACCCTACTGCTCTCAGACAGTAGGCTACAGATCCTGATGTGACCCTACAGCTCTCAGACAGAATGCTACAGAACCTGATGTGACCCTACAGCACTCAGACAGCAGGCTACATAACCTGATGTGACCCTACAGCACTCAGACAGCAGGCTACAGAACCTGATGTGACCCTACAGCACTCAGACAGCAGGCTACATAACCTAATGTGACCCTACAGCACTCAGACAGCAGGCTACATAACCTAATGTGACCCTACAGCACTCAGACAGCAGGCTACAGAACCTGATGTGTTCCTTCAAAACAAAGGAGCCTCCCTGAGCAAAGAGAAGCACCTGTCAATCATTTTGCCCTTATTTAGTTTAGAGAATGGCAATGATACAACAAAACTTAAAATGGTGAACATAAGTAGCAATATGCTCTAGTCTAGCGTGGTCACAATGGCGGGGGTTTCTTTATAACACACTCTTGGGCAGGTAAGGTCATAACCAACTCAACTAGTATTAAATAAAATGTATGTGCTGTGCAATTTGGAGCCATTTAATCAGCTTCCCTGCCCTAAGCAAAAGTGAAATGGTGAAGGTATAGTTTCAAGGTGACAGTGACAGGTTTCTTGAATAACAATTTGTCTCAGGCTAAACAGGACTGCATCATAAAATTATCAGATGCATTTTTTGGTGGAGGTAAACAGTGTAGTTAATTTAACACAGCTTTATTATACAAAGTCAGGAACGACTGTTAGAGTGTTTAATCACAATTCCACTGAATTATTTATTTATTATTGTATAAACTAATCTCAAATGGTTCAAAGCTCAAAGGCACACATTTACCACTGAGTTGAAACATTGCCGTTTATAATCACTAGTGTGCCTTAAGACAGTTACATTTACTTATTTTTGATGTATTGCGGTAAATCAGTATTTTTCAGTTCGTGGCTTTACGTTAGTAACATCCCAGAAGAATTAAACGTATATCGTATATTGTATCGAGTCTCGGCAGAAACGCCTCAGCCATAGACTGAACGTTCAGCACTGTCAATCAATACTTAAGGCGTTTGATAGCCACGTGTGACAAGTACGCGCATTTTCAAGCCAGTTAGCGACAGCCTCACTAGACAAAACATCACTTGTGTAGTAAGTAGTGACGTGCAGTTCGCAACGATTCTTCTCTGTGACTCGTTCAAATGTTTAGATCATTCGGAACGTTTGGCAGCTAATTTCTACGACGTTATCATTTGCGTTATACGCGGTCCCCCAGCTCAGTGTTCCCATCATTGTCTCCGTACACTCGCATAGAACAATAATATATCCAGCCAGCGACTGTATAAAAACATGTTCATAACAGATAATTACACATGCTAGTGAATAGTTGATTCCTGACGTCAATATTTGCACAGATTAAAAAAACAAGCAAAATAATCTCTTGAGCAACTGATTCGATTAGGTTTACTGTGCATTTGACCAGTTTCCAGCTACACAAAAACAATGACTACGCAGTCCTCAGCTCAGTAACCTACTCAGTCTAACCCGCCGTTAGTTTTACGTTCGCAGAGAAACATATATCAACTCGGCAGAAATATAAAGACATGTTTGGAACTGATATTTGGAAGCATAGTAGGCTAATGAATGTGTATGCGTTTATTATTGTTTGTCATTATAAACATTAAACACATTAAATTACACATCGAGCGTTAACTTCAGTTAAAAAAAAAAAGTACTGACTCGTTCCGTTTTATTGTTCAACTGAACAATTGTTTTGTCCAGTAGAACGGCTGGCAGCGGATTTCTGTGCATTACTGGGCAAAAAAAATCATGTCTGCACTCAAAAAGATAAGACAGTGAAATGTGTCGAACTTCCCATCACTAGTGTGTAGTTAGTAAAGGCTGAATCTCGACGTGTTGCTGATTACACGTTAAATGGTACCTTTGTTGTTAAGTAGTGCAACATACCCTTGACCTCGACAAAGTGATGCGATCCCTCTTCAATTAACCCATATACATACAGTTTCACAAACGCACCCAGTTGACTACTTCAAAATGGTGGAGGTCCTCAATAAATGACAATGCCTTGCCCATGCAAAAATAGGCTTCTGGGCCCAAGTCTAAATTATTATCTATATGACTGCCTATAAACTTCCAAATTGACAACGACTAGTGACACCTTACGTGAGTTAAATAAAGAGCGCAAGTAATACAGCTAGCAAGACAAGTAAAACACGACTTGGCCAGCCAATGTCAGCAAACGTACAATAGCTTACATGCTAGTACTAGTTAGCATCTAACACACCCATCCTGCCTCCAACGACATCATCACTAGCTCAGTAACGCTAGCTTGTCTATCCTCTGAGCGAGGCAGTTATACTAAATAAAAACGCTTTCGAGTAACATTCTGTTGAACTTACATTGTCTTCTTAATCTTTCACTGGGTAACTCAAATTACAAGCAAATACAAAATGACTTGAAGACTAAGCACTCGCCGTTGACCGGCGGTTTATTTTGTTCGGGTCTTGTTTCTTCCTCTTGTAGTTGTACAGGTAGGAGGTGCCAGGCTGATGAACATGAACATTGCTGCCGCCTACAGGCTTGGAGTACTCAGGGCAGGCCACCATTTTTAGACCACAATAATAGAGTACACACACACACACACACACACACACACACACACACACACACACACACACACACACACACACACACACACACACACACACACACACACACACACACACACACACACACACACACACACACACACACACACACACACACACACACACACACGTTTACTTAGCTAATCTAAATGTTAACAAGGTTGTAAATTAGACCCAATCTCAAACTTGAAAGGTCCCATAATAGTTACACTTTTTCTTGTAATACAATCATTTACTTGATAAGTACAATTGAAAAAACCCACATAATATTTAAATAATATCAATCAATAAAATAGCAAAATGATAACAACACAGACAAAGTACAGATAATATAATTAGGCCAGTTTATTTAAAATCTCTAACATGATCAAAAACTAGAAACAAGAGCTTCACATGGGGGGTTATGAGACTATATGACAACTTTACATTAAACACACCCGCAACAACTACAGCAGAATCCTGCTTGACCAACAATGTCTTAATTTCAACATACCATGCATAAAAACAATTGATCAATAAAATAGCACCAATAGGAGTCTAGTGTTGACCCTGACAATAACATTTGAGGTATTGGTGTAAAGTACAATTGAAACATACAGTTCCCAAAACAGAATTGTAAATTCCTTATGTTTAGAAAAAAATCGTAGTTTTGGATATCATCATGTGAATCCCGGTGGTGTTTAGTAAGTTGTGCTTATTAAAAACAGCATGCGTTCATTCTTTTGAGATAAGTTGGATGTCAGTTATCACTCTGACAATTATCATACAGTACATAAGAAGGTTGTGTTGTGGAGGGGAATAAAGGTTATAAAATTGATAAGATGAAAAAATTTAAATCAAATCAAATAAAAAACAGTATTCATTTCAGAGTGTAGTGTACATTCACATTTTTGAAGAAAGCTGGTTGGTTTGACATCATCAATATTTAAATACTGGTCTCACACAAGCATGAAACTGAAGTGACCATTTCACTACATCCTCGAAGTGACCTGAATGTACATCCCAATAACAAGGGCAGTTTGAAAGAGTTGCTTTCACAAAAAGTTCCCCAATTTGACACAGTTCCCTGGCTATCTGCTATACTGAAATGAAAAAAATGTACTCCAGTTTCCAAAGCTTTTCCCGGCTTGCTTACAAGGCTCCAAGACAGGTAAAAGGCACAAACTTTTCTGTTTAAGTCAATTTTGGCTTTTGTCATCTATTTCTTTAAATGTTTTTTTTAACATCCACATGATTGACTACACCACCAAAATTAAAGCTTTTGAATGGCATGTGTCATCAAATGACTCAACATTTTGAAATGTATTCAAATTGCGAGTCCTGTGGCCACCTTTTAGACAATAATAACATTAAAACCTCTAACATAGCACCTCAGACAGTATCCATAGTGAATATTAGCCATGGTAAAATACAAGCAAGCATTAAAGTTCAAATCTCCAGGAAGATATGTGTATCAAACATGTAACAAAACATTAGAGGGTGAACATGATTTTTTAACATCAAAAAGACTATAAATGATACAATTTCAGAATAATTTCAAAGCTCTATAAAATGTAGCATTTTCCTTTCTTCAAATTAAATAGCGATAAAATTGTGTCTCTGCAGATGTCAGACCAATCAAAGATCTTTACTGAGGTAGACAGTAGGCAGGGTTTGAGCTCTGACATCCCACTCTTTGACCAAATTTTTACCAAACAAAATAAACATGAACTATTAACCAAAAAAAAAGTGTCAGTGCATTCTGGAAATATTTTTGACATGGGTCTCCACTGAATTAAAAACAGAAGCAAGTTCAGTCTGGAAAAAATTTACCACATTTCACTGAAAAACAGGGAAGGATAATTACACAGTTTTTATCCTCCCTTCTCCAACAATCAGCCATTTCATATTACTGTTGTGAATGACAATAGTTCAGCATACAGCAATGGATTTTCAGCCTACTCACAGGCAAAGTAGTCTTTTAATGGAGCAAAGAGGTGCCGAATAACTGGAACACTCCATGATCGCCCCAATACTTTCTGCCGCTGGCTTCGACCCATGTTGTTGACATCGGTGTAATGCTTCGGAAAGCCGAAAATTCTGCAGGCAAGTCACATAGAGTGGAGAATATTAGAACAATTCCAAAAAGATAACATTTTGAATAAGTACATCGACAAGACAGATTAGTTGTCATGATCTGTTTTAAATTAAAATAATTAGAATAATATTTTAATGCAGAGGCAATTACACTGTGTAATCCTCTAATTTTCATGTTGATCTAACCATAGCCATCTACCCTGTCATGAGTGGTGAGGGTTTGTTGCAGCACGGAACGCTATTGGTTGTGCACAGCTCATTGTTTACATTTCTGATCACAGGTGTTTGCTGTTAATCATTAGGCTGGGGTATAAAGGGTTGTCAGTAGTATGTGCTTAGCATTGTTATCGTTGTGAATGTTTGTATTAAGTCGCTATATGCACATTTTTGATTTCACACAACTAGTTAATGTTTTCGCTGTTTACGGTTTCTTTTACTTTTGTATTGTAAATTAACCTACCGAACGGATTACTGGCTCTGCACATGGCTTATTGCACTACACCTTGGACAGATCATGACACTACTATAAATAGAAAAGCCTTACTCTTCCATCTCTGTGCACCAAAGGTAGTCCTCCTTGCCATTAAAGTCGACAGGTAAGGGTCCCATTTTCCCTTGTCTAATGGAGTTAGACTTGGTGGTGATGGTACGAACTTTGTTACACTACAAGGGACATAAACACAAAGATAACTTAACCTTATTTCACATATAAACATACACCGTAGTCACATCTGATGCCAGAAACATATTTAAACATCTGAAAATATCATTTACAATTAACCGGAACTCACATTTTAATTTCAACCTTTCTTGCCAGTTTTGGCCAAACAGAATTATATAACAATCAAGACAATATGTTGTCAGGCTTACCTTGGCCTTGCGCCCAAGCTCCAGACAATCCTGTAGGTCCACCTTGTCATCCAAAGAGGTAGCTAGAGGTCTAAGGAGATATTTAACACTTTACCTACAACCTAGAACATGGGTCTACCTATAAATCATTAACTGCCTTCACCAGGCTTACAGAGATTTCAAAAACACATATTTTTTTACCGTTGTACAACCAGGTATGTTTGCAAAGAACAAATTGTAATTTACAGCAATGACCTGGAAACCATCAAGGTTGTGCCCCTGTTGCACCCCAAAAATGTATTTCTGGTACCTTTTGTAACCGTCCCAGCCGACCGTCCAGTCATGTTAGATTTTGTAATGCCCTGCCCTCTCCTGGTCATTTGTTACCCAACATGCCTAGATTTGTTCTTTCCTTCCGGTCTGCCTTCACCCGTCATCAATTCAACCACTTTCACCTGTCTTTTCCCATCACCTGTGCCTCACCATGTTTCCTCGTTTACCTGTGTATTTAGTTTGGTCCAGACTTTGTTGGTTATTGTTTTATGTGACGTTCATGTTTCATGTTTGTATGTCACATTTTATATCTTGTGTGTTGAATAAAGTACCTTTGCTTGGAACCTCCGTGCATGTGTGCCACTCCATGTGGGGCACACTACACTTTTAGTTTTAAGTGTAGAAAAGTGTGTGTGTGTTGGAACCTGGCTAAATGTCTGTGATACTTTAATGGATAATAGTGTCCAAACCTTTGACTGGTACTGTATGCTTACCTGTTCATGCCAGGGAGGTTTCCCCAGAAGTAGCGTGCTCTGTGCGCTGGGCTCACTTTTACTGCATCGATCAGGATAGGATTGCACTAAAAACAGATGCACTTACGTTATTAGAAGTTATTACATTAATATGCAAACATATTAAACATATATATGAAATCAACTGACAAGAGTCAGGAGGTGAGAGACATAGCTGCTATCTTTACCTCAAGAAAGCGACAGATGTCGGCCTTGTCATGAGTACTCATAGCTACGACATTCTCAAAGAGCCAGAAGAAGGGACGGTTATCATCTTCCTTTGGTCTCATCATGGTCAGCATTCGGTAGTATTCAAAAAATAGTCTTCCTGTTCCCTCTGGAAATGAACCACAGTGGTGCGCGGGGTTAATGCTCTCTTTCCAATCATTCAACTGCATACCACTGCAGTCTGTTTACCACTGCAGTCTTTGTTTACCACTGCAGTCTATGTTTACCACTGCAGCCTGTTTACCACTCCAGCCTGTTTGCCACTGTAGTTTATGTTTTTCACTGCAGTATTTGTTGACAAAGATGGTGAAATAAACCGGGTAAAACAAATCTGAATGGTTTAGAGTGGATGCCTAAAAGAAAAGCTTGCTGTGATCTTAAGTTCTTCCAAATCCACTATGAGTGGTTACAATGAGGCAGGGCTGTATATACTATACACAGGGGAAATATGTGTGTGTGTGTGTGTGTATTAAATGAAAAGGCCAGTGATCATTCATGAACCCAGTGGATAGGTTATTGTGTGGAATGTGCATGTGACACTAGGCTACCATCTACGCTGATAAAACAATGTGAAGAAAGACTTGATGGCATCGATTTTTTAGTAGGGGCACTTCTACTCGAGTTAGTAGAGTCCTAGATTAGTTACCAAATAAGCCCTTTCGAGCAGGATTGACGCAAGACAAGTCATTGCATGGGCTTCCTCCAATCAGAAGGTCAAAAGGCCCCCATTCAGCCAACTGAAACAAAGCAAGGACAAATGTTTGAAAATAAATGAATAGAAATGTGTGTTCAAAGGTTCTCTTAAATGTATGTCGAGGTGTATATTAACTCACATGTTTCCTGGTGATGGTGCGCACATCATTTATATGTTCAATCTTGCCCTTATGTTTAATCATACCCACAGCAATAGAATCTTCACAGATCTCAGAGGCAATGTAGCGTTTCACTATGAATCCCAGGTCTTTGAGTACAAGGTACCCTGCAAAACAAACACAAATAGTCACACACAGCCATCCATCCTCACAACACACCAAAACACACATGGATGATGGTCAAAACTTGGAAAATGGGTAAAAAGTGAAAATCTATTTTTTGCTCAGGGGCCTTGGATTTGGCGTTTCACGTCTTGTGTTAAATACATGTTAATATTTGTTGGTTATTTAAATTATATTTATTATTTACGGTCTTACAAAACTATACTTTGGTAGAAGATCCGATAACAATCTGTAACAAACAACATTGTCAGAAATATAGGTAATCTCCGGAACTACTACAGTCCCCATAAAACCCGTTTCAATTCATTCTTTGTAAAATCCTCTCTAAAACACACATAACACCGGCGCACCAACCTGTGGCAATTCCATCAAAAAGAGACAAAACCCGTATGGGTCTGCGCTGATGGGCAGGAATAGAGGGATACACCCTGTGGGGTTCAAACTCAAGGGCACTGTTGTTGACAAAGAACTCCTGGACACGCACACTCCAGTCGGGCCTCAGCTTCAGGGATCCTTTACACTGAGACGGTAAGCACATGAAGCAGCTCCATGGGTCCACGTCCTTCATTTGGTCAAAAGTTCCCTCGCCCACCAGGGTGTTGAGGCAGTCCTTACAGAAACACCTAAAACAGGAAGAGGTGAGGGGACGCCACAACTGATGAGCATGTAAAAGCCAGAAGAGGAAAAACATTAAGATAAGCATTCACCCTGTCACTTTGAGAATGCTGGGTCATGACCGAAAGAACGAGATCGCGGGTACAAGCGGCCGAAATGGGTTTTCTCAGAAAGGTGGCTGGCCTCTCCCTTAGGGATAGGGTGAGAATCTCAGTCATCCGAGAGGAACTCGGAGTAGAGCCGCTGCTCCTTTGCATAGAAAGGAGCCAGTTGAGGTACTTCGGGCATCTTGTACGAATGCCACCTGGGCGCCTCCCTAGAGAGGTGTTCCAGGCACGTCCAGCTGGGAGGAGACCTCGGGGAAGACCCAGGACTAGGTGGAGAGATTATATCTCCACACTGGCCTGGGAACGCCTCGGGATTCCCCAGTCAGAGCTGGCTAATGTTGCCCGGGAAAGGGAAGTTTGGGGTCCCCTGCTAGAGCTGCTACCCCCGCGACCCGACCCCGGATAAGCGGTTGAAGATGAGATGAGAGATGACTTTGAGAATGATCTTAGATGAAGAAAAAGTAAGGCATTCTCTTCAGAAGTGCGTACCTGGAGCAGCTGGCATTGCCACAGAGGATGATCTCAAGGCCAGCACAACAGACAGTGCAGTAGGACTGGTAGCCATCTTCGTCATACCTGTACAATGTCTCAATGAAATTCTCCTACGAAGGTTTACAAAGGACAGCTTTATATGATGGCGAGGGGCCATTTAAACATATCCACACATTTTCATGAATTAAAATGAACAGAATTGAATGAGAAGACGTGGTTAGTTTACCTTGCACTTCTGGCAGAGACTCCCTACAAACAGCGGATGGAAGGTGTGTGTGTGGGGGGATCCACATGACAAGCAGAAGTCTGAGGTGACATGAGGATGCATGCTATTATTGACTGTATTTCAGTATTGACACAATAAATTAGGACAGCTAGCGTGAATAAGTGACTTACCTTCAATCTTCTTGCCTTTAGTAACATCTTTTACCATTGCCTCTATGGAGAAAAAATGGATAGGCCTTAATATAAATATAACTCTCAAACAGGGTTTATGGGTAACTGTTTTCTAAAAAAAAATTGTGTTCTCAATGACAACCAACAAGTTCACCCTGAGACAGTATGAACACACATTAGAGACTAATGTTCATATTGACAAATAATTACAAACAACTAAATTTTGACATTTTTATAATCTTTGCTTTTATTTCTCTGGCTAGTCATATTGTAGACATTTTCCCATGAGATGGGCTTTCGTGCCATATTCTCGTGTCATATTTCGTGCCATATTCTCGAGGAGAGTGGACTTAAGCTTTAAGGTATGGATGAGTAGCTATTGCTTCAGCATATCCTAATAATATACATTAAAAAAGGATTACTGTAGATATGGGACTTACCTCGGCTGTAGCTCTGAATCCCATTGGATGGTCTGCCTCTGCACACACTTTTCCTTTTAGCTGGGGGCTGGTAGTCCGACAGAGCAGAATCGGACGAGTCAACCTTTGGATTTTTGGTAGCTTTTGTATGGAAATAAAATAATAGGAAACTGAGTACACCTGTTAAAATGAGTGTAATTCCAGTGTTCCTCCACAGCTATAGGGTTTTCCTGATGTGAAAGTGAACTCAAACAACACCTACATGTGGGGGGCGTAGGGGTGAACCCCTCTGGCCCACTGGGAAGAAATCCACTGTGGGCCCAGTCCAGCATCAGTTTAAGCTCCTCCTCCTTATTCCCAGCTTTCGGAAAGGACTTCTCACAGCGTTCACCGGCCAACTAAACAGACAAGAGTAAAAGTGGTAAGTGGGTGATGTGGTACTTTGTGGCGTTATACAAGAGAGAATGCTGTGATCTGAAATGCAATTTTCTTTTAGATGTATCTGTATTCACTACTGTACAAAGGTTTATGTCGCTTAGAGGTTTCCTTGTTTTCCCTAAAAAACATACAATATAGCAAAATTAATAGCAAATATAGTCATTGACAAAGACAAAATGACTTATAGCCTTAATTTCACAGAACAACAATAAACTGATGAGTTTCATAAGAAAGTTATTTGTTCCTGGCCATTTTGAGCCTGTAATTGAACCCACACTTGTTGGGGCTCCAGATACTCAACTAGTTTAAAGAAGGGCAGTTTTATTGCTTTGTAAATCAGCACAACAGTTTTCAGCGGTGCTAACATAATCATCAACAGGTTTTGTAATGATCAATTAGCTGTTTAAATTTATGAAGTTGGACTAGCAAACTTGAACATGTGACAGTTAATATTATTTTTAGGGATGCACCGATGCATCGGCTGAACATCGGTAACAGCCGATATTTGCCTCGTTACCTGCCATCGGCCATTGGGAAATAAAAATGACATTCGCCGATGTTTATATGTGTCATGAACACTGTGCTCAGGAGAAACTTTTTTTGGAGAGCTTGCTGGAACAAAAGCGCGCACTTGCTACATATGGTACAGACTACGAACTCCCGGCCACTCTCAGTGCGCACCAGTGGCAATTAATTGAAAACTTTATAACACTCCTCTCCCCATTTGAACAATTGACGAGAGAAGTTAGCTCATCAGAAGCATCAGCTGCAGATGTCATCCCCTCTGACAGCCCTGAGACGGCAGTGTTCGACATAACCGATGGCCCGGGGCCAGTAAAAAAGGATGTTGGGCAAGTAGATTGGCTTGTTTATATCAGGGCTTCAATTTCGGTGCGGGATTGCGGGGATTGCGCATAATTTAAACCATTCCCGCAAGGTTACTTTTTATAGTGCGAGATTCCCGCACAAATATATTTGCTTCATCTCAGACCGAGGTAAAGTTGGTTGGATATTGGATATTCAACGGATATTCGGAGCCCGAGATCAGGTCCGGTTTTCCCGCAAGCAGCCACACTACACCCGGGTGATCGGCCGACAGAAACCTCTGTGTGCTTATAGTTAGGGACCGTCAATAAAGTACAAGAGCCGAAAGACTTGTATGTTTCCGTGGCACAAAAGAAGGAATAAATAATAAAAAACATCGGCATCGGCCATCGGCCAAATTGTTATGTTAAACATCGGTATCGGTCCAGAATTTCCCAATCGGTGCATCCCTAATTATTTTTAAGACATTTTTTAAATAATTGTTTAATCTAAACCAAGTAAGATTTACACAAATGTTACACAGCATTCGAGCCATACCTCTAGAGCCTGGTAGATGGCATCTTTGTAGGTTGGCAAGCTGGCATAGGAATTCTTGCAGAAATACTTTGTAAAAGCTGCAAATTTCAGAAGCCTCTCCGTGTAGATCTGTAGAACAAAACAAAAAACTATGAAACGTCTGTGTTGCCAGCCAATGATGGTTTTGAAAACCATTCAAGTCCTTACCTCAGAAAACATTCCGTCTCCAAACCACTCCACCCGCCGCATAGATATGGGCGGCAGCTTCTTTGACTTCCAGAGTACCACAAGTCCCGGCCACCAGGAGAAACCCTTCACCTTCCCCCACACTAGCTCTCCCGTGAGGAAACTGTTGCCATCCTACAGGGGAAAAACCAGGAGAAAGATGGGTTAACATAAAATTGAACCTGTCAGAAACCATTCGAAATATTTCAAATTGTTTTTTTGAAGCACAAACCTGGTAATCAGCACCCTTCTTTGCTAACTTGGGGCTTGGTGAGGACTTCTGATTCTTAAGGAGCTGAAAGTCAAATAGATGGATGCTTGACTATACAGCAAAAATAAAATCAGCCACACATGCACCTGATTCCCATAATTATACAAAATTACACCGAGCGCATTCTGGGAACTTGCGTGAAGGCACCTGTATGGGCGGAACGGAGTCACATAGGACTGCAAATAAATAAATAAACAGCGGCAAAACAATCTCCAGTTAGCTATTTGTTAATAATTCTTAATATGTTATTTATTAAGGGCTGGTATAGTTTTTGATGTCTGCCTTGACTAGCATTTGCGTCCTACCTAACATTCACATATAATCATGTAAGGTGTTCTATTGAAGAACAAAGCCACAGCCCATGTTTGAGCTTTGACTGGAATGCCAGAGAGGCGATGCCAAATACATTCCAAATAGACACGCAAAAGGGGTAACTTATGGTATGTAACTTATCCTTCATTACATGCAATATGCTACTCTGTTGTTTTGTTAGATATTCCTGTTTTTCATAATTAATTACATTTTTGTTCATGTACCAACCTGGTAATCAACAACCTTCTTTGCTGACCTGGGGCTCATGGAAGGCATGCCCGAAGTTGATGAATTATTCAGATTCTTTGGGAGCTGAAAGCCAAAAAGATTTATCCTTAATGCACTGAAAGCATTGTGACGTGAAGTGCCATGACTGAAGCGAATGACAAAATGTGGAAAGTGACCCTTGTATGGTAACCTTATGGTAATGTACATATCCTTCTTTACATGTAATAAACAAATATCGTTTTTTGTGTACTGTAATTTCCAGTCTATTGAACGCACCTGAAAATAAGCCGCACCCAATGAATAAAAAAATAATATTATTTTGAACATAAATAAGCTGCACATGTCTATAAGCCGCAGGTGCATTGGAAACAATCGGTACATTGAAAACAAATTAACTTTACACAGGCTTTAACGAAACACGGATTGTAACAAATATAAATAGTCTTTTCTCACAGTTGAAACACCTTGGCCGTCTGCTCTCTGTGTGTTGACCCAGTCTTCGAGCTCATTTTCAAGCACGGGCCATCTGCTTTTCTTCCCTCTGAAAGCTTTAGTTGTCTTTTTGCACTGAGTCAATTCATCACACTGCTGTTTCCAACGTCTTATCACCGACTCATTAAGACCAAGCTCCCGTGCAGCAGCTCTATTTCCTTTTCCAACAGCCAGATCAATCGCCTTCAACTTGAAAGCTGCATCATATGCATTTCTCTGTGTCTTTGCCATGATGAGGGTGACAAAATTACTACCGTAATCAGAATGATGGGAAGTTTGAGCGCGCTCGATTTAATCTAAACAGTAAACCAAAAATGTGTTTGACCTTAACCCGTTCAGCAATTTCATTGGTTTAATGAAAGCTTCATGCCACCAAAAAACTGAGCATGTCACAGAATGAGTTATTATTATTTTTTTTAAATATATTAGCCGTGTCATTGTTGAAACCAGATTTGTCTGGTTTCATCAGCATAAATATGAGCTGATCATTGGAGGCAGAGTTAGAGAATTGTCAGAATGACAGAGGTAGGGTAACTGGAGACCACCACATCCATAGAAAGTGTTAGAATAGAAATTAGAATATTAGAAGCCGAATTACAAAAGCCATGCAAGGACAGAATGATGCGCCAATGACGGCCATCTGCACCTACAAAGTAAAACATACGTTTCCTTGTGTTTAAACTTGCCTGCACATTTCATTGCTCCATTTGCCAGGGCTCAGATAGACTACCCTCAAATGTAGAATGCTGGTGGTATATAGGATGGCCACATTGTGATAATCTCCGGACTCAATGGTTTAGTTATCAGTAAATGCCCATTATTTCAGAATACACCAATTTAGTTTTTAGGACATTTGTTAACCTGGCTGTTATGGAAAAGTGCACTTACGCACGTTTCATTGACTGAACGATCCTACACCACTGCCTGTGATGAAATCAATCCATGTGTAGGATTCCCTACCATTTCTTCTAGAGCAGCTAAAACAGCTGTCCATCGATGCCTCGGCCGACCAGCCAATACAGGTTGGATCTCTTAAGAGTACCTACCGAAGCAGCCTCGGACTCCTGGTCCTTTTTGCTGCCGTTGTCAAGAGCCTGTGGTGTGGCCCAGATGCCGGCACCGGCCTGAAACACTGTTCTGGCTTGTGGCTTCTGCCGTAAGCTGCTCTCCCAGCCATAAATGCCCCTAATGGTGCCCTGAGGGACAACACACACGCACACACACACACATTACACACACTGTGCATACACAGTGTATAAGCGTGCACACTTGCATGCGCTCAGTCATTAAAGCACTCACTCATACACATACACACAGACACACCCGCCTTCTCATTTCCAATAGTTGCCACTAGCCCACTACTACCATTCGTAAACCACACCCATGTAAGAAGAGAAGAGAAAGGAGAAGATAAATAAACTAATGACATGGTTTATTAGTCAAGGGAGAAAGGTTTGCATGCACTTATCCAAGATAAATAAAGACATAATGCGAAATAAATTCAAGAGAATGGTTAATTCAACCAATGACCGCAGAGTCAAGCAAACTGGTTACTGCATTTAACAAGGATTACCAGGATGTAAAAGGCATGAGATGTGAATATGTCTATGCATGCTAAAGATGGATGTACTCTTTTTTTCTTTTCTTCGTTTGAGTATTATGATACATATTGTGTCCATGTGCCCTTTGTTTCGGGTATCTGTGACACCCCACCAATATAAGGTCATCATGGTGAAACATATTATTAATGTGCTTGTGCCACAACTCCCTCCGGAGCAGCCGTATCAACATCTCCGCACAGACTTCGGTGGTCCTCTTCACTGGCCATCTCACGAGGAGTCCAGACCAGGTCGACACAGTGTGTATTCCTCTGGAATATCGCGATTTGGCACTGACCTTTTGCGCGATAAACCTTCGTGGAGAGACTGTATTGCCTAGAAGTCACGTGTATCCCCTGTCCCAAACGGAGACTGCTGCTATGGACAGGTACATCTCTGAATCCCTGATCAGGGATTTATACGCCCCTCCATTTCATGATGGGGGCTTGCGACCATTTAAAGACTATAGGGCGCTGAACTGCGTAACTGTGAGATACCACTATCCGGTTCCGCTCATTTCTTCCATAATAGAGTCCACGCATGGGCATGCTTCTTTACGAAATTGGACCTTAAGAGTGCGTATTTGAAAGGGAGATGAGCGGTCATTATGAATATCTGTTTATGCCCTACGGGCTGATGAATTCCCCATCAGTTTTTTAATCCTTTGTGAACTAAACATTTCCAGATATGGTGGTGGTATACATTGGCAACATCCTTGTGTATTCGGCCATGCGGGCAGATCACGTGTCTCTGGTTCGCAGAGTGCTTGGGCAAATTCTGGCGCATGAGTTGTATGTAAAAGCTGAGAAAATGGTCGTTCTTCCATCAGTCCATCTCCTTTCTGAGATACCACATTGCCACCTTTGGGGTGGAGATGGTTGCACCGCTGGAGCTGCCGTATAAACATCTTTGGGCTGAGTTCGGCTGTCCTTGTCACCGGCCTTCTAGCCATCCCGTTCCATCAGACCACATTCCATATGTTTGTCTGGTCCAGTCTTTTGTTAACGTACACACCTGGTTCTCATCCACTCATCATGACTGTGTATATATACCTTCTGAATTCCCTGTGTTTTTGTGTATTATAGTCTGTGTTACGTGCTTGATGTGTGTGTGTTTCTAGGCCGCTTGAGCGTGCAATCAACATTATTATTTTTGTTATTATAAGTGCGATATCTGAGTTTGCCGTTAAGACAGTTAGATGCAGTAGACTTTTCCATTTTGTCTCCTGCACTTTGGTATTTTGCAGTTTCAGCTGTGAGAAATAAGGGACATTTATTGTGCACCTGGATCCTCTATATATATTCCGTGACAGCTTGTTTTTGTTTCATTTAAGCTACAATAGCTTTGTCTGTCACAAAAGGGCACTATTAGGTGTAGTTGATTATGACTGTCACATGTCTTTGTGTGTTATTGTCTGTGTTACATGTTTGATGTGTGTATATCTCTAGACCGCTTGAGCGAGTATTCAACATTATTATAAGTAGGACATATGAGTTCGCCGTTAAGACAGTTAGACGCAATTGTCTTTTCCTTCTTGTCTTCTGTACTTTTGTATTTTGCAGTTTCGGCTGAGAAATATAAGGGAGATCTATCCTGCACCTGGCCCATCTATATATATTCCGTGACAGCTTGTTTGTTTTACTTACTACAATAGCTTTGTCTATCACGAAAGGGTGTAGTTGATTATGATTATGACAATAAGCACTCTAATTTTTTCTGTTAAATGTTATCACATTTGTTAAATTGGTTCCACAATACCAGACATAAGACAGACATGGTGGGACATTAACAAAATAATAAATAAAATAATATTACCTCAACAGAATTTGTCCAAATTACATCGTCCTCTACAAACACTGTACTGTCCTCATTAGTTGATCCATCTAAGAAAAACAAATTTTCGGAAATAAATACATATTTTGATGCAGGACAATAAATGGGTTTTATAAGTGTCCCAACATTTAAAAGGCAGTAGGCAGACAAACAATGAATGGGTTTGGGTTCATTTCATTTCAACTCAGTCATGTCAGGAATTAAAGAGAAATTAAAAATCAAATTCAACATTTCTGAATTGAATGAAATTTACCATCAGCCGGAATAGCGATGTATGTGTAAACCATAGACTGCGGATGCAAGTTTTGAAGCCACCATTTTTAAAATACGGGTTTAGCTCAGATAATATGCAACGGGTGCCAAGACGAGTGCGCGAAGGCTTCAATACAATGTCCCGTCAGTCATCTAGTGTAAAAACATGGAGGAAATTGGGAGGGAGATGGTAAGCGTTCTCTGGTAATGTGTCACTAGTACATCATCTTAATTGAGTGTAAGTGATGAGGAGGATTACCAATGATCATCTTCATTAACTGTCAATATATTTTCTTACTGAATATCTTCTGCAGCCGCACTGTGCATGGCTTCACTGGCGCATTAACGTAATTCACCTCTGGAAAACAACACATTGCTTCTATTATTAACTCTATCCTGTGATAATAGTGTGCGAAACACAAATACTACTGAGTGCCACGGCGACTACAGAGTAAAGACGGTTGACGTTAGTAGCCATTGCTTTTTTTGCCGTGTAAGGTGCTATGTTGGATGTGTTTTTGCTCTCAACCCAAAGTTCATAGCAAACAACTGTCAGACAGTAATAACAGCACAACAATCATTGTATGGGTAAAGGGTGGCGTATGGAATCATAGCAGTGTGTTACACAACTGAAACAATGGTATGGTACATTGATACACTAAACTTCTAATGATAGGATCACCTTTTAAATGACAATTTAAACATGTTAACATGTAACCTATCATTTCTACCAAGTTAAGGAAAATCAATCTATACTTTTTTTACAACAAAACAAGTGACCATAATAACTACAGATATGAGAACCTGAAGCACGTTTATGCTCTACTGGACCAGTCCAACAATGGAGAACTGCCGCAATCTTGCTAGTCAACAAATGAAAGCTAACCCTTTCATATGCTAATCAACTGGATAAGCTGCTTACAGTTGCACACGAACATGCTAATGCTAACCCAAAATGGAACCAAAATTCAAACACTTTTATGGCTCTTCTCTGAGCCATACATACTTCCATGCATTTTACCCTGTCTTGATACATTGTACTACAAGGCTATTAATACAGTCCAATGGTAAAATTACTTACCGGATAACATCTTTCTGGGGCGACCTCTCCCTTTCTTTTTCTTGCCACCCCGAATGACATTGCTGTTGTCTGAGAGAGTACTGTCAATGGTCAGGTCTAATTCCTTAACGGAGTCCAGCTCACTCTCTGTCACACTGTCAGTGACGCTGTCCCAATTCACCAAAGTCTGAGGGCACAGACAGACACAAAGAATATAGTCGTAAATAGACAAAACCTGGCACACAAAGCCGGACACATAAACGAGAAATTCCTACTATATAACGACATTGCAGGTGTGTACTACAAGTGTGTAATGCTCTTTTTCTGTTACATACCTGGTTGAAGACCTTCTGAGCTTCAAGTGGAGGGCAGGGCATGGCTAAGAGGGTCAAAGCAAGTTTCCTGAAGATACTGGTGGATGCAGAAGCCTTCAACACTGTGCTCCAATGTTGCTCAAGCGAGGGTGCTACCAAACCGTTCTGAACACCCTCATTGGTACCATTTGCATCTCCTGGTCCCTCGTCCTCCCCTGCCAGCTGGTAATCCAGAAACTCCTTGTTGAGCTCGTTGACCTCTTCAGGTGAGCTGCAGAGCCCCAATGTGGCTCCAAGTTCTCCCACAGCCTTCCCTGTGATCTTCAGCCTGTCCTGAGGGCTCAGTAACTGGGCCATGCTCCTGAATACAGCGTCACTCTGAGGCAGTCCCTCCACCAAGCTGGCTGTGAGTGAGGTGTAGAAGGACAAAGCTTGTTCCTGAATAAATGCAAGGGTTTCACTTCCGGTCTTTGATGACTCACCCAGGAAGTCCTCCACTGCACTCCCACCCACATTCAGCTCTTCCCCAGGCAGGTGGTTCTTCTGGGTTTTGAGAAGTGAGGTATTGCGTTCCTTAAGGAAGCGCACAACAGCCTGTGGACGAAGGAAACTGGAGGCGTAGGAGCGCAGGAGGCTGCTGGCGTCATGTAAAACTTGAACAAGGTCAGCCCGAGCCGAATCCTGATGGAGGTGCAGTCGCTCCTGAAAGGCACGGAGAGGCTCCAGGGCCAGGTCCAGAAATATAAAGGTAGCCCTGAGTTTCAGATCCTGCAGCTGCGTGCAGATAAGCTTGGCCTTTGTGTCTTCCTCGTTAGAGGAGCTAAAGTAGGTGATGAGATGAGGCCATTTTCCCAAGACCTTCCTGACTAATGTGCAGAAGTTAAGGCAGCATGTGGTGAGAGGAAGGTTGAGGCCACTTGTACTGCCAATGCTGGCAAAAAGCTCCACCAGGTTTTCATCCTTGATAGAGCCGGATGAGTAGTGGGTGTAAATGTCAACGATGAGCTCCTGTACCTGAGCGGAGAGCTCGGACACTCCAGCGTGGCAGGCTGCATCAGCGGCTCCATACAACCCACCTAGCACCAAAACGTTGGGGTTCAGCTCCCTGAGATGTGAGCAAATCTGCTCTGAGGCATCACCGGTACCATGGAGGTAGAGAGCAGAAAGGTTAGCTGCAGAAAGCCCAAATCTCCTCATGGTGTCCACCATGGCCACAGCGCTTTTCTCTCCATCGCCGTCGTCCGATGGAGGCTTTAGGACATCCAACAGCATTAGACAGTGTTTGGCTGCCTTCACATCAAAATACCCAACTAGAAGTACAGAAGCCATGTCAGTCCCCTCTAGCACCACTCCTCCATAAATATATATGCAGTACGGTGTATGTTGGCAAGCTGACACTATGTCTTTTGGGTACTGTGGTCCCATGACATATCTGCCATATTGTTTTGACACATGGTCTGCACCCATTGAATTACAATGAGACTGAATAAACTGCATGACCATTTTACGGTGTGATGGGACGGGAGTGCGATCACTGCGAGACAGGAAATAATTGCGGTGCCTCTTGCTCTGTGAGTGACGCTTCAGGTCAAACTCGCCAGAGTGACAGATGTTGAGGTTCAGGTCACACAGACTGCAGTGGGCATATAGTTCCCCAAGAGTGCTTTGCTTCACCCACACAAAAGTCTGTTCCCATATATTGTTGTAAACTATTCGTTTTTTTTGGTACTTTACTGAAGCATCTTCATCCGTGTCAGTTTCTAACCCCTCTGTTGTAAAAGAGAATTATTGATTAACTAATTGATTAACTGCAAACATTCAACAATAATCTCCCGGGAATATGAAGTAATTCAAATATAATTTGGACCAATGATAAGTAATGTAATAAGTAATGAACACCTGATTGGCTGGGGCTGCGGCTGGTTGTCTTACGACTCTTCAAGCCTAGTCCCAGAGGAGAGCGTAGGGGAGGCCTGGCAGGCTGAATGTCCTGGCCGTGGCGAGCCTCGACAGGGTTATACACCTGCTCTTTCAGGTTAGTCTGGAAAAACCTCCGGAACCACCTCAGGAATGCAAAGTTGGGCTGGAACTTTCCATCTATTAGCTCCTTCACTGGAACAATCTGAACAATCCGAAACAATAAGCGTAACAATGCATCATAGAGACACGGAGAGAATTCCCATCAGCCCTCTGTGCATTAACTTCATGTGATGAACAATGAGGAACAGGGTTGTCTAACCTTGGTGACACCAGTCTTTTTAAAGCTAACTTGGAGCAGGTCGTAGTTGTGCAGAAAGTCTGTCTTTTCCTGGGCCTGGAACTTCACTGTGCTGAGGTCGATGCACCCAGGGAACAGCCAGTCCATCAGCTGACAGTAGCAGGAACCTGAACACAACCACACAATACACATATAAGATAGCTTTAACACAATAATACACTAGTAGTAATAAAACGCCACCTGTTGTACTATGATGTGCTTATAGCCGAGATTACACGTTAATGAGTCGCCTAGCAGCTCCCTTTTAGTTAAAATAGCTAAGATAAAATTGGAGTATGAAATAATGTGTGTGGTGCAATGTAACAATGTGAACTATGTCCCTGTTATAAATATTCATGGACATTTATATTGCAATATGGAGAGAAAATAATTAACCATCCGAAATTCCAAACCACTGTATTTTTTCCTTCTCTAGTATTGTAGAGTATCCACACATATTCTGTCCTGTGAATTCGTGACTTTATGTTTTTTTTTACCTAGACTGGTTTACCTAAGCCTCAGAACATTTGAATTGTTTTCTTGACTTTAACATGAATAAACAAATATGATAATCAACAAGGAGTAATATGTGTACGGACTGGTGTCTTTGCATCTTTGGTCCCAATCATATTTGCATGTATCAGAGATACCAAACAGACTAACTCTGAGCAAAGTATAATATAGGCTAGACAGTGTTATACTACTCAGTAATATCCCAAAACACATTAAAAAACATTGCACTACAGGCCATGTATTTCTCAGAACTTTTGCGATTAGATGTTTGCCTGACCCAGAATCTTTATATCACTGATATCGCTGTATGTTAGGCACTGTAATCGATTCCATTATTGTTTATGCAGTGGTTACATCAATCAACAGTGCAAACTAAACATTTGCAAAAGCATACAAGTTGAAAGAAAATATGTAAAACCCTTTTAATTTAGGCTATAGGCTTCAGTGAAGCTTGAGAATTGCATAACAGATGCAATTTCACTTCAGATTAGTCCTTTCCTTCTGGGGTACAACCAAGGACATTTGCGGTGAAAGACGGGAAAATTGGAACAGTTGATGGAAAATGAGGACATCTGTCTGGTTGTCCCAAATAATGAACAAAGCTCAGGTCAATAATTCCTTTGCTTGCTGATTAAAGTATCCTTATAATCAGACCCATGACAAGAATGGATTGAGTAGTAGAGGGACACAATAATTCTCCTAAGAGCTGGACCAGTTTGTTGGCACACAAACACACCTATGCAGGTGAAAGTAGCGATTACTAGAAATGTTTTGGTTGAGGTGGCCCTTGTGACTCTGTTTACTTAGAGAGCAGGTTTGTCTGGTTGCTAAAATAAAATATAAAATTAAAAGTTCCAATAGCATTATAGATTTAAGTTAAAATAGGCAACATTTTTACCAGTCCACATAAACAGGTTGGCTTGGCTTGTAGCCTGAAATGGCTGGTATATGGTTTGAGAATATACCTGAACATATCTGTTCCAGTCTGGTAAATCTTATTTCTAGGTGTTTATTTAGCCAGTCCAGCAGATCATAACGGCTGCATTTGTCTGCAGAAGTATCTGGGGACAGGTCCACGTCCACATTTGTCGCCATTGTTCTGTTTCCTAGAAAATGACACAAAGCATAAAAGGTTTGACATCTAGAAATCATGCATTTCTTTTGCTTTATTTACTTACTTACTTTATTAAAGTTTTAACATTTGTTGCTTTGCGTTGTTTTTTATTACAAGTAGGCTATAGAAAATCGGATAACTTCTAAACATCTATATATTAATAGTAGCGCTATTGCATAACAACAACATCTAAATGTTAATGTGTGATGTATGCTAGATTTTAATTAGTTTAAAAAATATTACTGTCAGTTTAAAACTTTATTTTATTTTTATTTTGTCCCAACCGTACATTTGATGTCTAAAGACAGGGAGCTGTCTTTAATTATTAGGGCCAGAGCAATATGTGTCATGACACTGCCAGGGCCAGAGCAATATGTTTTTTATAACAACTGCCAGGCCGTCCTGTCATTGAACCAACCACTGACCCATTACTTGGAGGCTGTCAGAGGCAGACAGCCAATGGATGAGACCGCTTAATCTTTTGTTCTACAAAGGATCACTGTGAATTCTGTGGTTTTGGGGCAATAGTCCGAGGACCAGTTATTTGGCAAATCAATCTTTCTATCTAATTTCAGCACTCTTACTATAGAATTCCAAGAAGGAAAAAAACTGTTAGGCTGAGTAGGCTATATCAGACGGGTCGTTGATTGGGTTGATTGTTTCATGTGTAGTATAGAAGGTTACAGTGGAGTTAAAGGTTAGGGCAGATTCATGCATTTGGATTTTGCAGCCACACGCGTTCGTGCAAACCGCATTGCTTTTCTTTAACATATCAGTTCCGAGTCAGACTCCGTCACTTTCTCCTCCCCTTTTCACAATGTGTAAAAAGAAATCTCGCGGGGTATTTTTTGCCGCGAATGCAGAAGCCAATGATTTGCTTATTTGTTGTCCTGTACGGGACAACTTTATTTCTAAAAAGGGGCCAGTGGTTACATGTCCTGACAAAGTGTTCTACTGCTAAAACTATCTTAAAGTAGACAAAAAGTATATTTTTTCATTAGCCGGCATCTATTCATTTAAATACATTGTATCACATTGCCTGACAGGGATACATCGTGTCAGAATATGGCTGTCGCCTTGCTGTCAATGCATATAATGCCTGTAGATTAGACTTTATAATCATGACAGTAGGGTAGATGTTGACAAACAACATTGTTTTCTAATTTTGATCTTTAGCATTGCCATCGTATCTAATGTCTGCGGATAAGGAAACAAGTAGGCTACTCTAGATGTAAAATGCACGTTGTCATGGAGGATTATTTATACTGACTTTCACAGTTAATGTATATTAACAGAGGAGTCGAACCATGCTGGTTCCTAGGCTGTTGCTTTGTCTTTTGTGTCAACCATGTCTTTGTGCATAAAGTAGTTGACCAATAGGCCTACATATTATTGCCTACCATCTATATTCTAATATGAAAAATAGGCGCAATCATAGTCTTAACATTATTATAATTTCGCAAACAGGTCTTACAGTGGAAAATGATAACTAGTACCTTTAAATTTTTAATCATTGGTCACCTACCTTATCGTCCCTTACTCCGGGTAGCCTATACTAGACTCCTCCACCGGGTTTGAGAACCACTAGGCTTCTTCCCCAATACCGTCCAATGACGTCTCTCCAATCTGTCTATTCTTGTTCGGGATTGGCCGACTCTACGAAATGGGAAGTGTCATATAAGCCTACTGACAATGGTACATCGGGTAAAAAAATGGACAGGGGTGTTGAAATTGTGCAAAATTATACAATCGCTATTTATATATATGTCAATGCTTTGCATTTGGTGAGCTATGCATTTAATGCTGTCAAAAGCGTGTGTTATTTGGCTGATCAGTTCGAATTTATTGACATTAAGCCTAGGGGCCGGAGTGTTTTTACCACAATGGCGGAACATGGGAAGGTAATCATCGGCCATAAGGGCCCCTCCGTCCTACTGAAACACACATCGTGCAAATATGCGAAACACCAGGCCACATATAGCCTAACATCCTACCTTAAGAACACCCTTTTTTATTTTATTCTTAACTGAAGTTATGTGTATATTCTACAAGAGATGTTTGTTATGATGTTCAATAAAAAAAAATACATATCCTAACATCCTGTTTTACACAATGCAAATAACCTGTAACGATCATTGAAATTGTCCTAAACCGGACTGACCAGATTGTTATATGAAGAGTGTTTGTCGTGTTTTACTTTTGATCTGATAATAATACTGCCATTACACGTTGGGTGAAGAAAACTAATGTACACCGCAAAGACTAGGGAACCAGTCGGCCCCTGTTTAACAACTTAGTATTAGTGAAAAAAATATTCTGTTGACACTTCAATTTCGTTGCAAAAAAGGTTATCGATATATTTGAGTTTTTAGATATAGGCTACAAATGTTTAGGCTAATGTAATCAATGCTGTTACGAATCATATAGGCCACTGCCGTTTCTTTAAAACGTCTACAATCTACTGTTTAGGCGGCTACACGTCGTGGACTCACAGGCCTAAGTAAACCTATAACATTGACATCTGGCATGGTCTAAAATATTTTATCCCAATGCATCAAGCTGCGGTGGGAATGTCTCCCTGCGTGGCATTATAAAAGTAACAATTCGACATTTGTCGAATTCCATTAATCTCGTGGACAAAATGGAAACTGGAAATCGCGGTGTCAAGAACATGGCGGTGAACGAGCAGTGGCCAGGGAGATGGCTGGGGTATTTACAGCCGAACAATACGATGTAGGCTACAGAGGGTGCGACTGCATGGAAACTCATTGAATCCGCACTAGAAATTGAAATAACTAGGCTATATAAAAGAGTAATCTCATTTTGCGGTGTTGGATAGACCATGATCTGAATGTGCTCTTTATAAGTTGGGGAAACAGATTCCCGTATAATCACATAAAAACTGTCTCGTCATCGTCATGGTGCTGATTAAGCAATTGTTATTAGGCTACACTTCCTCGAAACCGGTAATGTAACAACCCCTGAACGGATGATTAATGTATGCTATTAATAACAGATGTTCATGCCAACAAATTGCATTTTTGGGTATTTATATTTCATACAAAATAATAATAATATGTAGACTATACACTTTAGGCTACATTTGATCTATAGCTAAAGCATGATGAGGTGTAGTATAAGGCCAATAGCAACATTGAAGAGTGTTTTTACAGTCCTCTGGGTTCCACCCCGCCAGCCAACTTCATTATAGTATATTGTTATTATTGGTCTGTAATATGTCGACCCCTCTTTGCATTTGGAAGCTGTCCCCGTGATCGCACAACATGCAGTCTAATGCGCCCTTAAAGCAGGTGAAACAGACCATCCGTAGGCTGCAAACAAAAATCCATCAGAAAGATAGCAAGAACATTAAGAGTGGCCAAATCATGTGTTTGATACATTCTGAGAAATAAATAAAGCAATGCTGAGCTTTGAATGGTCAAGAAAAAGTCCTTCACAACATCCAGCCAAGTGTAGAACACTCTCCAGGAGGTCAGCATATTATTATCCAAGTAGAATATAAGAAAAGATCATGAGAGCAAATACAGAGGGTGTACCACAAGGGGCAAACCATTCATAAGCTTTAAGAATCGAAAGTGCAGATTAGATATTGCCAAAAAATATTTAAAAAGCCAGAACAATTCGAAAACATTGTCTTTAAACAGATAGAACTAAGTTCGACCTGTACGAGTATGATCAAAAGAAAAAAATATAGACAAGGCTCATGAGCTGAACTATACCAACTGTAAAACGTGGTGGAAGCAGTGTGATGGCATGGGCATGCATGGCTTCCAGTGGCACTGGGTCACAAGTGTTTATTGATGATCTGACCCGAAGACAGAAGCAGCCATATTAATTCTGAAGTCTATAGGGATATATTTTGTCTGCTCAGATTTAGCCAAATTCAACAAAATACATTGGACGGCGCTTCACTTTACAGATGGACAATGACCCAAAACATACTTCGAAAGCAACAAAGTGGATTTTACAGGCAAAAATGTAAATACTCTGCAATGGCTGAGTTAATCAACTGATCTCAACCCTTGCTGAAGACAAAACTTGAGACATAAAGAACCACTAACAAACAACAACTGATAGCTGCATCAGAATCAAAAAGTGTTTAATTTAATTTTAAGTTATTTTTCACGAACAATAATTTGTCTGGACCCATATCCGCAACATTACACATCGACAATCAAATACTAACAATATTCATAATATTATGAGTGTTTAAATATAATGTACTATGATTGTGCAAATGGGCCTGGTTAGAGTTAAAATGATCTGTAGAGATGACTTTTGGAGCAATACAAACGTCAGGACAAGTAAAACATCTATTATGTTAAAAAAAATCCCAACAGATCTAGCAAGGAAATTAAATAAAGGTAAACTAAATAAGGCAACTAGATAACACTTTATCTAGTTACTTTGTATCCTAGCACTTTGTGTCCTGTTGTTTTCCTCTTATGCAAACAACCTGATTTTAGCTGCTGTATCTTTGCATTTATCTTGGGCCCATTCAAATTTATTATGACATTCTGGAAAAATTTAAAGTGTAGGGGAGACCGAGTGGTATGACAACAAGGGTTGGTTGTCACACAGCTTTTTTCTGTGGTCACAGAAACAAAATTTAACATCAAATTGTTTGCTTTTCTGACCTGCCCTGATCTATTATGTTAAAACATCTGAAAATCACTAACTCTTTTGGTGAGGGTAACATTTCTCATTCATGAATTTACAAAGTTAATTAAAAATGAACAAAGTGTTCTGTGAATTATTTGTCTTATCTGTGTTAAATAGTGATATTGGAAATGTGTTAGTTCTAGTAAGTTTAGGCCTACATAGGAATCAGCCACATTTTGATTTTAGATGTAAAAGTCTATGCTGAGTGATGATAATCTCATAACGTTGTGAGATGGTGTGAGCAGGCGTGGTTAGCACACTGAATTTGAAAATATAAGCGTCTGATTAAAACTATGGTAAGACTGGTATGACCTGAATTATACAGTACATGTGTCTGTGTCATTCTTTTTGTGTGTTTGTGGAGGTAGGCTAATGTTACGCTATACTGTTGTGTTTACAGTCCATTATAATAATTAGGGTCACTCCTGCTCCCTCAACATTAACAAAATCTTGCAATTCTGAGGTAAAAGTTAATATCAACATTATTATAATATTTTAATATGTTTCTATTTCCTTTACATATCCACTCAATTTGGCAAAAATTAAATTAAAATATAATCACATTTCATAATCTTTACCCTCTACTGGACACTGTAGCCCATAATTGTAACATTTCAGATGGAAATTTAACTAAGAAACAAAAATATAAAAGAATGGCTATGATGACATAAGGCTTGTCTGTGGTTCTGTCTCTAAATATGTGCCATTAAAAATAACAGACACCCTTTCAGGAAGCATTGGGTTGCCCTCAGGTTGTCAGCTGGAACTTGCAGGATGTAGGCACGGTTGGTTCTTGTGAAACTGTCAAAAGTGGTTTTACATGTTACTAAAAACAAAGGTCTTTTCCACTATACTGTATGTCCAATTTCTTTGGCTTTATGATTTGTGAAATTCACCATGTGCAACAACTGTAACAAAGCCTTTTGTCACAATGAAAATTTAAATTTCATGTTTCCTTTAATTAATATTCATAGGGATCTACTTCTATAACTTCTCCATTTCCTTTAAAAATGTGCACAGCATTACAATGGAGATCAGAACTGCTTCTGCTTCTTTTGATGTTTTGTGAAGTTAGTTGAATTAAAAAGCCTTTATGTTGCATTCAACTCTGCGACTGTGTCCTATAACTCAACCATCTAACGTGACACGCTGCCTCCGCATAGGACGCTGCTTCTCACTCCGGTGTCTTCCTTCACTCGTGCTAAACTGTGCATCCGCGATCTCATAGCATTTCATAGCATTAAATATTTAAAAATGTTTTGTTAATCACACTGCTGTATTGGCATATTTCTGATTGCCTTTCTGACAACCCTGGTCTACGTTATTTCTTCTTATTTCTTTGTTGGTTAAATGCTGATGCTCTTCAGAGATTCAGTTTCCACCCACCAAGATGGAGAGCAAGTTGCTGAGCTATGAGGGGCTGAAACTAATGGATGTGACAGAATTTGTCCTTAACAGCAATATTAGCCATGCCTCTTGGGTTCTGTGTTGAACTTTGGCAGATCATGTTCGACTAATGGTCTATGCTAGGGCTTTTTAAAAAGTCTGGGGTTTGTCCTTTTTACAAAAAGTTCAAATAAAACATTACTAAAAGCTATTATTAAGTAGTATGCTGAGGAACTAATTTAGATGATCGATAATTAACACTTTTTAAATACTTACTCAGATTTATAAGAATCTTTTTTTGCCATTCAAAGAATATGTCAACCTTTCCTAACAGTCCTCTAAAAACTGTTTTATAAATGGCTATTTCAATTCAAAAGATTTAACATATAACTCATTGTCTAACAAGTTTAGTAACTTATGCAAGAATTGCCAGAAAAATTAGAGATATCAAATCACAAACTGTTGACTCTGCAACAGATATACAGAATAATTTTGTTTCCCTAAAGTGGTTGATGCAGTGTAGATCTTCCAGGTATTCTCTGACGATGCCTGCTTTACATCCTGATAGGGGTATCTTCCGGTGCCAATATCTTCCCATTTTTAAGAAAGACACCGTCCAACAGAGCATGAGTACGTAAGGACACTCCATGGCCGGCTTCCCATTAAACACTTTGCTGTTTAAGGATTACCCAGAGGACCTTGGGAGAGTATAATCATGATGGTTTTTACTCAGATGGTTTAGCCATGGTTGTCAATGATTAACCTAAAACAAATCTGTGGTGTCTGAGGACAGAGCCATAGGGTACTAGGTCAATTGTCTGTAGAGAAGGTTTGATTTAATGATTTGATGTACATTTGACTGTGGGCTCTTACGCGTCGACCTTACACATTTGATAAAGGGGGAGAGAACAGGGTGTATTCGTTAGAAAGATATGAGAGGGGGAGGTCAGGAACAGGAGCAAAAACAGAGACAGGTCAGAGTGGAGGGTGATGGGGGATTAGTCACATCTCCAAACCTAAGTAGATGTCAGTGTGACCATGGCGTGGTTAGCATAAGCATGTCACAATCATCATCATCAGGAAGCCGAATTGGAGGTTTATGGGTGAAGGGAGAGTTTTTGTCTCCCGACGGGGAACCTGTACCTGTCGCTGGTCAAAGCTGGGCGAAGGAAAAAACAGCAGCAAAAATAGAGAAAAGTCAAAGTAATATTTCGATCGGATGAAGGCAAAACATGCTTCATGTTTCTAAAGAAATAACATATTTGCAGATTATATTATAAGCAAAGAAGTACTTGAACTTGTTTCCATGGGTAAATATGTGTTTTCACAGGAAATACACATACACAGGCCAATTTACCAACTTGGAACACTTCCTTCTTGACCAGCGGGATTTGAGGTTTATGATGTGGAGTTTGCTAACCACGTCTAACAGATGTTATGTCGCAGATAAACGTGGTCCGGTGAGCAAATGCAGGGTCACGAGGGTCACTCTCACTTTGCCTTTGTGTAGAATTAACATGCTTCCTCTGGAGGGCCCCTTCAGGTTTTTACCACAGAGGAAGAAAGAATAGAAAAACGAAACACCGGCGAGATGGATTTGCCGGATGGTATCTGAGGGGTTGCAGAGCATAGGTTTGCAAGAACACAAATTGTGATTGAAAGAGAATTTCCCCGAATTTCTCAGAGCCTTGAAAAGGACCCACATCTCACGACTCAGTTCCTACGCAAAACTCAGTGGTATGAATGAAACTTTAATTAAGTAGGACGTACAGACTGCTAACAGTTTGTCCACATGGATGCACGCTACTGCACAGTGCTGAGGTTGGAGACTTCACTTAGAGATTAGATTTGTTCTTATAGTGCCATCTATCGTCTGGCCTTGCTACTTGCGTAATTCAATTCTACACATTCCACTGCATATTAGATACTAGATAAAACCAGACTTTTTGAGTTTTGGGATTCCTTTAGTTAATGATATATAACAGGTTACATGAATAGAATACAAATTAAATGGTTTTCATTCATGATATTTTTCTTATCATACATTTATATTCTCTAACCTTGTTCTATAAAAATTTGGAAGATTTAAAGAAAAGTTGGCCTTTGTAGCTGGCAACTGTATTTCTATAATGGACAGAAAAAATAGATAATCACTTTGCTGGTATACAGGTGATGAGTGATTGTTGCATGGGTATAAATAGAATGTTGTTTATGTTTATGTGTTTCTTTTGAGTTTGAAAGTGTAGCTCTTCTATTCCATCTACCGATGTAGCAGTTCTGTTACCATGACACCTGTAGCTTACCTCCGTTCTCTTCACAAAGTGCTTTCTGTGTATTATTGCAATGTCGTTTCCAACTTTAGCGTCTTCTTTGTCTATAGTCTATCGAGGAGGATTGAGGCTTCCTGTGTTAACATCAAGTCCCTGGCAGCCCTGCTAGTGTTGAGTAAACAGACCCTGAGTTAATCAGCCAATTTGGCACTAAAACTAACAAAGCTCAGCTTATTAACAGCTAAAATGGGGAGGGGTGCTGACTGAGAAATGAATGAAGGGCAGCAAACTACTTGCTTTGTCTCAACCGCACACATGCACACAAACACACATTTGTCAGATCATGATCTTAAGAATTACATTTTTCATTTGGTACCTAAACATGACATATACATGCACATTCAAATTAGCCTTCATCTCTCAGTGATTCTCCCTATATCTCTCCAGCATAGCCCATCTCCCTCCCTGATTAGCCAAGCCTATCGGCCTCTGTGGTCTGTCGTTTCCTGTTACTTAGTTACCAGTTGCCTATGATTTGCCTGGGCCGTTTGTGTTTCCATGGTGACTGTGCCTATTCTGTCTTCCCCCGGCTGCCTCTTGGCGTTGCTGTCCCGATGGCCCCCAGCCCCCGACCCGAGCCCTCCCAGCCTCCAAGCCTCTCAATCCCAGAAGGCTGTCCATGTGTGTCGCAGCCCTGTGCTCGCTACCATCCCAGATCAGTAAACTGACTTCTGCTGGTCCGTGATGCCCGAAGAAGCCAGAAGAAACATTGGTTGACTGTGTCACAACAGCCTGGCGCTCTCTCCTTCACCATCCCCATTGACGCATTGATACACTATAACCATAATGCCACAATAGAATTACATACAGTATTAAAATGTACATTTTTGTTTAATATGTGTTTTTAATAAAAGTGTAAGACAACTTGGTGTTCACTTCAGAAGAGAAGATCTCGTTAACCAGGATAATACATGGAACTGTGGAGTTGTTATACAAGACAGACAGCAGTCTCGCCGACCAATCTGAAGGCTGCAGTTCTTAGGGACCACCTCGAGGGGGCAGCAGCAAACAGATTGTCTCTCACAGTACTATATATATCACATGGCAGGATCAGTGCACGGTGGAGGGTTAACTTGTCATTCTAACTGAGACTGATTCAGCATCACTCCCACTCATTGCGCCTGCTTCACATTCGCTCATTCAGTTTAACACTCTCTGTCTTCGTCCATCTCAGTTACAGTTCCCTCGACTCTCTCCCCCCCTCTTATTCTTCCTCTCTTTTCTATCTCTCTCTCTCTCGTTCTCTCTATCACTGGCTAACATACTGTAAGCAAGTGCTGTTGCACGGCCAAGTGCAAGCCCATAGTTGATTATTTGAATCAGATTTCAGTGCTGCACTGAAGCAACAGCATCTGAAACCTGTAAGCACCAGAGTCACTTCTTGCCACCCCTGGAGTAGAGAATCTTTGTAGCTGGGAACAGTGGCAATAATTACGGCATTAAATTGCCTTGTTAGGAGTGAGAAAGTGTAACTACCCACCAGCTGATCCTCATCTGATTGTGAGAGGGGGTGGTGGTAAAGGTCTTCTTGGTCAGAGGTCTTTTGTGTCTGTGTGTTTGTGCTTGTGTTCTGCGATGTGTTTTAAGGGCTTCTCAACTCCATGGTTGGGGTCTGAATGCACTGCTGGTTTTTATTCTTGCCTTCTATCAGGGACTGTTTCAGTCCCGTCACACCAGATTATTGTGATTAACTACCAGGTAGAAGAGAAAACCAGCAGGAAACTGGGTCCCAGGCTCAACGCTGAGAGCCACTGGGTTAGAATATATAACAAAATCATGTAATAAATTCTAATTAATAATACACAGAACCCCTCACACTTTTATACCTTTGGTTAAGCATTTTGGCAAGAGTTTATGTCAGCAATTCTGTGGCGTCAACTGTCAGCAGAAAACAAATGGTGAAATTGAAAACAACCAAATATTTAGACACCGGCTGTATCTCCAACCATGTCCCCAGCAGATGTTGGAACTTACTGTGAAGCCTTGAGCCGGGCCGTTCAGTTGGTTGGCTAATCCACTCACCCATCACTAATGCACGCGAGTCCTGCAAGAAGGATATGTATCAAAATAATACCACATGAAACTAACATAAATAGTCTCATCTGAGTGGGACCAGGTACTTCTTGCCCATATACATTTTGAATGCTATGCCTGAGATTCACAAATAAGAATCTTATTTTAGGAAGGACTTAAAAATGAAATCTGTTTTTCTAAGTTTGAATGACTATATTAGGAACAGTTCTACTATTGGGTACACATGTTTTACCAGGTCACCAACAATAAATAATTTACAGCAATGAAGAAATAAGGGTTAACTGCTTTTCTCCGGGATTTTTCACTTTGCTGGTTCGGGATTTTGATACACTAAGCATCTTGTCAGATGTTGTAACTGCAAGGAGACCTGCCGGGTCCTGACGTACATTATCAGAACGCAAAATATAAGCACATTTGGCTGAAATGTATTCTAGGATTTTCCAGACATATGCCTCAGCTTTATACAGAAACACTGCTGTGGTCACTGCTTTGCTATTGTGAAATAAAGGACCCCAGTATAACTGAGGTCTCTGTACGTCAGAACACACTGGGGATATGATAGCAGCTCTTTCTCTACAGCGTGGCCACTCATCAGCACTTACTGTCTGGCTCTTTATCTTCGTCGGCCGCTGTCTGAAGGCCAGGTATGTACAACATGTCCAAGACTCCATAAGTGAAACAAGCATACAGTCATGACCAAGGCTGTTCATTTACACACACACACACACAAACCAATTTTAACTTGGTCAAGGGAATATTGATTGGGTGGAGGCAGTTCATTATTCAGGATGAGGACTAGAATGTGGGATATATGAGAGTATTTTCCAGTGTGGAGTATTGTGGGAGTGGGTGTATTGTCCAGTGTGGAGTATTGTGGGGGGTGGTGTATTGTCCAGTGTGGAGTATTGTGGAGGTGAGTGTATTGTCCAGTGTGGAGTATTGTGGGGGGTGAGTGTATTGTCCAGTGTGGAGTATTGTGGGGGTGAATGTACTGTCCAGTGTGGAGCATTGTGGGGGTGGTGTATTGTCCAGTGTGGAGTATTGTGGGGGTGAGTGTACTGTCCAGTGTGGAGCATTGTGGGGGTGGTGTATTGTTCAGTGTGGAGCATTGTGGGGGTGGTGTATTGTCCAGTGTGGAGTATAGGGGTGGTGTATTGTCCAGTGTGGAGTATTGTGGGGTGAGTGCACTGTCCGGTGTGGAGTATTGTGGGAGTGGGTGTACTGTCCAGTGTGGAGTATTATGGGGGTGGTGTACTGTCCAGTGTGTTGTAGTGTGTGTGGGGGTCTATTGTCCAGTGTGGTGTAGCGTGTGTGGGGGGTCTATTGTCCAGTGTGGTGTAGTGTGTGGGGGGTCTATTGTCCAATGTGGTGTAGTGTGTGTGGGGATCTATTGTCCAGTGTGGTGTAGTGTGTGGGGGGTCTATTGTCCAGTGTACTGTGTGTCAGGGTGTATTGCCCAGTGGGGTGTACTGTGTAGTGGGGTCTATTTTTCAGTGATGTGTAGTGTCAATGAAGGGGCTATTGTCCAGTGAAATTGTGTCTGGGGGCTCTATTGTCCAGTGCGATGTAGTGTGGCTGGGTTTATTGTTCAGTGAAGAAGAGTGTGTTTGGGTGTCTATTGTCCATTGTTGTGTAGTGTGTGTGGGGGGGGTTGTTGTGCAGTACAATGTAGTGTGTGTGTGGAGGTCTTTCGTCCATTGCGATGTAGTGTGTGTGTGGGGGGATTTATTCTCAAGTGCGATGTGGTGTTTGTGTGGGGGGACTCGTGTCCAGTGTGGTTTAATGTGAGGGGGTCTATTGTCCAGTGTGGTGTAGTGTGTGGGGGAAGAGATGAAGACGGGCCATCCCACTCAGCCTCCACACTGCACAGCCCGAGCCTCTGCTGCGCTGCTGTCATGGCAACAGCAGCAGTCACCAACAGCAGCAGTCCCAGCATGGTCCTACTCAGAAGCCAGGAGAACTCACACTCAGAACGAAGAACACACAAGAAACATTACAGGACACTTAGAAGGCCAATGCCAAAACACAGACATAGGGAATAGTGACATATTGAAATGATGTCTCGCGCTACGAGAAATGTTTTGAACCCCATTCTATGTGCGGACTCCCTAGACGTCTTTATGTATGTTCACGGTAGATTTTTTGGTGGGGTCTCATGCACGATTTGTAACGGTCGTAGTGCTCTTCGATCTGTATTCTCCAGTATTCTGAATGGATTTTTCGGCGAATATTTGACCCAAGATATTTGAGCAAAGTCGTCAAAGAATAGTATATGTCCCAGTTGGAGCACGAGCGTTTCGGATATTGTCCACGATTAGACTGTTGCCTTGTAATTTCCCTATTGCCTTCCAGATAACAGATTTCCAATAAGCAGCTCCGGGGTGGTGCGCGCATGCAGGGCCCATTCAAACAGGTGGGACGGCGCGCGTGACTGATTGTGATAATCGGATAGCCTAGTTTTCATTGGCCAGCGTCGAGTATGCTAAATGTTTGATTGTTGTCATGTTTATATCTTGGTCCTGTATCAGCTTCGACCAAAATGGTGCCAGATGAATAAAGTGGGTCGATAAAAAGCCATCGTGTTTTTGCATCCACGCCTCGCATGCATGTGTTCTTTGTTGTTTGGTGAGCACGGATGTTTTTTTCCGTGTCTCAGCCTCCAGGCAAAAGACCGTTTACGCACAGGTGGGAGATACCCGCAATAGGACAGCCCCTTCCCCTCAGTTCCTCGGCGGATGATGTGAGCAAGTGACATTTTGCCGTTGCGGTTTGGGACAGCAGGCAGCGTCTGCAAACAGGTGTGCGGCTGCCCAAATCAGTTACGCCTTTATTCTAGCTGACAAATAGAGGGAGAAATAAGCCATCCCAGTCGCGGAATCATCCTCCTCTACGCGGGACAGGAGAGGAGGGGGAAACCTGCATCTCAGCGGCAATTGTGGTATTATCTGAAGGGGCAAACTGGTTATAAGAGCGAACGCAATGGCAACAAAAAAATCAGCATGCACGGATGTAACGAAAAGAAGCCGGAGTCCTGTCGTTTTGGAGGCGGAAATGTTCAGTGAATTTCAGGATTGGTGTCTCCGGACGTATGGGGACTCGGGTAAAACAAAGACAGTGACCCGGAGAAAATACAACAAAATCATGCAAACACTGTTGCAAAACGACGATTCTGATGGCTTGTATGTCGACAATAGCCACATCAATGCCAAATTCAAATTTTGGGTGAAGTCGAAAGGGTTTCAGGTCGGGAGCAACATTCTGGTGGAACACAAGAAAGGAGCATCAGGAAAGCCTGTCCTATATGTCCCGGTCAAGTCAACGGTAAAGTGTGTCTGTGTGTGTGTGTGTGTGTGTGTGTGTGGGTGTCATGAAACGTCCCGTAACCAATCAATTAACCCAGTTGGATTTGACCACAATCCCATTCATCCTTCATAGCGTTTGATTATTAGAACTTTTCAGTGTCTGCTGAACGCCCCCAAACCCTAACCTATTCACACGAAGGTCGGTTTGTCCGACTCTCATCCTTGTACAGATGAGAGCAGTCATGCTGCCATCACAGCTGCCATAGCAACGCCGGTGCATAAAGAGGCAAAATCGCCAGTGTTGGGTATATTTCTTTGCTCGCCTCCCAAATGACTCGGTTAATTTCTTCACAAAACGACATGTAGGACAATTAAGAACGTGCGCATAAATACGTTGGGTGCCAGCGGCGTGCCCAAATTGTGGGGGGTTGACGGTGTGATTGGTGTGTCCCATTGACGAGGGCATAGGATGGGTCGAGTTGATTCTTTGCTATAATAACAGGCTACAATTGATCATCTAAAGATTTCATAATGTTCTCAGCTTCAGCTCGACTAATAAGTACAGGCCCACAACATTCATTATCAATTTCCACAGGGAGGGCTTATTGCGCACCGCAATCCGAACATCGCAGACTTCGTTATTAGAAGTGTTGGCTAATACAATTTGTTTTCTTTTAATGTCTTATGCTAATTGAGAAACATGAATTGACAAGATTACAAATAACCTACGTGCACACGCTGCGAAAAGCTCAAACTATTACCCGATGACATATGTAGTACCCCAACACTTTGCATTGTCCTGTTCAGGATAGATGCGGATCCGTCCACAAGCAGGCACTCGTTGCTCTGGTAACCAACCTGCATATTCTCCGGTCTCCACATTGCATGCCTTTTTATGGCTTATAATTCTTAGTGCATTAATTCAACATCTTAGCACGTTTCATGATGAGCTTTTATTATAAGTAAATGCTCTCTATGTATTGTATTTGTATAATGTTTAATTGAAGTTCCCATGCGTATTTCCACCTTTTGAGAATCTCCGGCGGGAACAATAGAGGAGGCTGTCAACTATAGCAGCATATAGCAGCATCTACCATCCATCAAAGTTAATACCTCTACTTATTAGGATTTACATTTAAATGTTTCCACCGTATGATAATGTCTTGCTATATGGATTTTCATTTTCAGTCCTGTGTTAATCTGTAGTGAAATTAAACATTCTTTATAGTGTGTTCATGGGCCCGGAGGTGTATATATGGTTGGATAACCCATATGATACAGTGATTGTCTCTGATGACTAGGCAAAGGTTAAAAATACAGCCTTTAGGCACTAGACAGGAGTGCATGTTTAGTTCAAGAAGAGACATCCACCCATTTAAATGATGCCTTCAGGGAATCACACCAACCCCCACCAGTGTTGGGACAAGCTCCCCATGGATTCTCAAGATTAGTGTGAACAAAAGACAAAAATTACGGGACAGATTTCAAAATCGGTATTGCTGAGGTGTGGATTATTGGATTAAGGTGTGGATTATTCTATCAAACCTCTGGTCTTTTCTTTCTGCTCCACCTGGTTGCTTGGAGTTGGAGATGTATTTATATTTTTCTGTGTTTTGACTTTGTGTTTTGTCTGCATAAAGACTTGCCATGTGTCATATCATTTTAAAGTTTTGATTTTTTTTCCAATATTACAGTTGTATATTTCAGGTGAGCCACAGCCGTTTGTTTTGATTTAGTGTTTGTTTGAAGCTCAAAGCCTGACATTTCTGGAGTTTGAGAGGACCAAGTTTTGAGCCGTCATATCTAAAAAGAGTATCCAAAGCATTATAGAGGCACATTTAAGGTTTACAGTTTACAGTTACAGTTTTGTTTCTGAGCATCACTTACATATATTGTCAGGAACCAGAGGGCGATTCCCCCAAATCTAACGCCACCAGGGCAAAATTAACAACAAACAAAACAACCAAAGTACCAAAGTAGTAGAAAGTAGAATAATTTGGCTAATGTTGATGTAATGATGGAGTGTTTGTGTACATGCTTAACAAACCTGGGCACATAGAAACAAGGCCAGGAAAACAATAAGGAACATTTCCCAATCGATATTATTGATTAGGTTCAATAAATAAAAAAACGAGGTGTTAAAATTTAGATTTTTGATTGTGATTCATGTTAAAGGTCAGGAGTTAGGGAAAATAAAGTTTGGGGTTTGGCCGATTATTTGGTGTTTGAGGTTATGGTTTAATCTTTGTTGTTCGAGTAAATAGGATTTGAATGTGTAGAGCGTTTGTGGATACCACAAGTTGTCTGTCTGCCAGATAGTAATATAGCATGGCTCTCTGTTCCTGTGCTGAGAGATAGATAATGTATCACTTATTTAACGTTCATGTGTTATCAGTATACAGATCCCTCTCTCTCTCTTCATTCTCTAACTCTGCTTCAGGTATTCGCAAGTTCTACCTGAATGAATGCATACATGATACAAACATTGAATACTGTTAAACTTGCCATCACTTACTCATTATACTTCTGTCTATCTCTCTCTCTCACACACACACACACACACACACACACACACACACACACACACACGTGCACGCTCCCACCCACTCACAGTAGAAAACCACAACGCCCAGTGCCCCTCGGTTGTCTCCGGCGTGTTGGGGGCGGGTTTCCAGGGTGTGTGCGTTAGAGACCCCTCTGCAGCTGCTCTTGGGGTGTGCCAACTTGCTTTACGGGGGCAGGCAGGGGGGCTAAATGAGAGGGTGGTTGGTTGGGGGTGGACGCCGGGGGGGCGGGCGGTACATGGCAGTTGATGGGCAGACAGGAACCTTTTTTCAGTTGGTGTAAACACAGAGAGAGAGTTGTACAGGGCAGTCGGGGAGCGGAAGGAAATCAGATAGTGACTACGGGGAATAGTGGGTTTTAAACAGTTTTGTAGCAGGGGCCTAGAGTCGACTTAATTTCTGACAGCTGATGGGATTGTGTGGAATTTCTATCTCTTTCACGCTCTCCCAGTTCTCCCTCCTGCACTCCTCCTGAAAGCCTGAGCAGTGCTTAGAGAATCCAGTCGGCCTCAGTGTGGGGTTTCAACCTCATTTAGCACTCATTATGTCCTGGTTAGAGTCCAGACGGAGAGAGGAGAACAAACAGCGACTGCATAGAGCTCCTCTGGATGAAGTCACACACCATTAATGTGTTGGTGATATTCGTGTTGCCAGTGCTTGGTTTATTCTAACCGGATTGTTCTCTTGGGTTAACAGGCATTATTATTATTAGCAGATATGTTTTGTTCACTCATCGATCCTATTCGACCATATAAAATACAGTCTTAACACGTGTGCTTAGGACACATCATTATTTATTGAGCAGTGGGTATGCCCTCCGTTCCAAAGAGGAATGCTGTGTGTATTTATCTCTTGTTGGTCTGAATGTGGTACTGAAACATTTTAACGGATGAGAGTGGTTTTTTTTGTTGCCATGCCAACTGAAACCTGTAAATATCCCTCATTCACAATCTGGCTTTGGTAAGACTCCTCTCACCTCACACACTGCAATGCCTCTGGCATGGGACTCCGCACGTAAGCTCCTCGTGTTAAGACGAAGAAAGTGGCGTCAGAAGGGCCATAACGCGTTGACTGACGTCTAAAATGCCCTTTGACCCCTAATCTCCGGGCCAACTATAACCCAGTGAATGTATCATTGTAACTCGATGAAAGACAATATGAACAAAAGGGCGTGCGGTGTGTGGAGTAGTCAAGGATGTCCCCCTCTGAGGCAGACACGGATGGAAGATTAAGCACCAAATGTTTGTGTTCTGCCATCAAAATGGTGTTCGAACATCCTCATTATTACCTGATTAAATAGTCTGCATGTCCCATGAGAGCTCCCCTCTGTTTGAAGGCCACAGAGTCAAAAGAATAGTGCTCCTTTCATTCGGCGGCATTTGCATAAATGCTAACAGTTTTGCATGGCCCAACTCCAGCATAATCTCGCTTTTTGTTGTCCCTCCTCTTCGGTCTCCATGGTTTGGCTTATTAAGACACGTGGGTCATTAGGCCTACGACGAGTGCTGAACCGAAATCAAAGTCGCTCATCTATTTCCTGGGATGTTTCACCGAGATATAAAAAGGACAAGTGGACATAATAGATACTGTTTAATGGTTGATGTCTCAGGAAGAAGGTCTCTCCCAACGCATGTCTCAAGTGTTATCCCGATACGTTATTATAATATTGCGTTTGGCCTTTGGGGCTTGTTCAAGAAGTTATGTGAAAGGCTCCTGTGATCTGGATGTTCTCGCAGAACACACATTAGAAGATCATGTCACCAGTTATTTCTGTTCCTGGGAAAGAGACATTCAATGGGCCTACATGCTGTAAACCATTATTGCCTTTCGGTAATATTTCGGTAAACTTGAATAAATGGAGAGTGTGATATTGAAGTATGTGTGTGTGTTTTTGTGTGAGAAAGCAAACATGTGTATATTTTTGTGCGTGTGTGTGTGTGCTTGCGTGCGTGTGTCTGTACAAAGAGGGGGTCGTTGATCGTGCTTCTCTCTTTTTCCTCCCCTCAGCACCCTCTCTGTTGCCATGGAGAGACAGTTCTTTGCTCCCATAGGAGGAGAAATTAACACAATTTTTAACTGGCCTGGGGGCCTCCCCCTGTGCAAGAGAGAGTCTGAGCTCTGCTCCAGATATCAACACACACACACACACACACTACCCTATGACCCAGTGTTTAATATTAGTACTACTCACTGCTATTGGTTTCATGCTATAGCATGATCAAGATTTAACTATAAAATATAAAAAAGCAACAACAAAATCTAGTTATTAACTGGATATAATACAATAATGATAAAAAGTATATGTTTGCCCGAAATTGCTGAAGGTCAATGGAGTAGTTTGGGATGATTCGTTTACAGGGTGGTGGTTGAGATGTCAACAAAGCCAAGATTGCCCGGACAACAGAGGCTAGGGGCCTGGTATTAGGACGGTCCTGTTCTCCGTCATTTAATGATCATCATTGAGAACGAGTGTCTGAAAGAGAGAGAAAGAAAGGGTCAGAGACGGAGTGGCATAGATGGGGGAGTGAGGGAGAGAGGGCGCGCGAGAGAACTAATGTGGATTTAATGAAGGGGTTTTATGAACTGAGGGAAGTAGAGAAAGAAGAAAAGATTAAAAAAGAAAATTAAAAAGTCATTGGGCAGCAGAAAGAGGAGCTTTTAAAAAGATGCATGCATGGATGTTGTATGTCTTTTTCACTATATTAGGTCACCTGAGCCCCCTTCCCCAGTCAGGTCCTCCCTTCCCCAGTCAGGTCCTCCCTTCCCCAGTCAGGTCCTCCCTTCCCCAGTCAGGTCCTCCCTTCCCCAGTCAGGTCCTCCCTTCCCCAGTCAATCCCCCTCCCTTTCCCAGTCAACCCCCCTCCCTTTCCCAGTCAAGCCCCCCCTTCTTGAGTCAACCCCCCTCCCCAGTGAGGACATGAGAGATTTCCCATTTATGCCTCCATTAACTTACTGATGGGTCGCTGATGGGTTAACCAGAGGGAGAGTGGACTTTTAAAAGGTGACCTGTTGTCACTTGGCCAATGAGATAACCTGAGTCATGACCACTGTTGACAGAGCCATCCATTACCTCAACTGGCCCACTTCACCGTCTCTATGCCTTCGCCGGATCGCTGCTATCTGTGTGGCCAGTGTGCCACCTATTAAAAACGTCCAATTGTGCGTTCGGTTTACAGATCTTCCTACTGTTCCTGTAGTAAGAGCAGTACTCATGAGGATTTACAGCTGTCCACCCTGATGGTCTGACGGCCGGAGAGCTCTAGTGTGTTTGCTCTCCCTCCTCCGATGAGGATAAATTGCCCTTTCATTTGAACTGTTTGTTGTGGTTTCTCACTTCCTCTCTGTATTGGCCAGTCCGTGTGACCCAGCTGCCTCCAGCCCTGACGATCTGTCGGTGTGCAGGACCGTTCCTCCTCGGCTCGCCCCTCTCCCCTCAGTGGCTCGCTCTCTGCTCGCGTATGTGAATGCCGGGGGGGAGGGGGGGGGGCAGGGCCGTTTCAACCCCTCCAGTCTCCTAGCAACAGGGCTGTTTGGAGCGGGACAGGGAGAGGAGAGAGAGAGAGAAAGAAGACGATGGGGTGTGTGCTGTGACTTGTGAGAGCAAAGTCCTATGGGATTAGAAAGATGGAGAGAAGGTGGAAAAGAAGAACGAGAAAAGAGAGAGAGAGACTTGGAATTTAGCGTTGATAGGTTTATGTGGTGATTAGGGCCACTGACATTCTGTGATGCTGATGAAACCACATATTTACAGAATCATCCAAACGCTGGTCTCCCATACTGAGATGCAACGCGTACTATTGCTGAATAAACAGACACAGCGTTTAAAAAGCCAAACATGACCGTGGGCATCCTCACTAACTCACTAATACGGTAACCCAGACTGAAAAGATGTTCCAACCACCACTTAACTAGTGCATATGTTTCATGTGAAGAGTTTGTCTGTTGATCTTCAGTGGCAGCCTGGAACCTTTTAGATGGATCCAAAATCTTTTGACAAAATCGATGGCCAGATTGACTCTGGGTGTCTTCCTGCCAAGCTTAACGTAGTCTTGTTGCTGTACCGCAGACAATAACAGCTATAGGTATGCAGGCTGGTGAGAGAGGGCGAGGGCAGACGTAACGCTGGTAGATGACCGGATACGTCTATTACAACAGCGTTCCCGATTGGATTGGATTTGGAGAGTATGCTGAAAATAACGAAACTGCTCGCTGCTTTTGTCCCGAATAACGTCCACTGAGAATTATACCTTGTGGGGTCGACGATGATTAGGACTGTTAGTGTTGTTATCCCACTATTATTAGGCTATTACATCTGGAACATACTCACAGGGAGAGAGATAGAGTGGAGAGAGAGAGAGAAAGAAATGAAAAAGAGGGGTGAGACAGGTGGAGAGACAGGTCGAGAGGAGAATGAGCGAGAGAGATCGGAGAGAAAGTGAGAGGAGCGAACGAGAGAGAGAAGAGAAAGATAGGAGAGAGAGTAGAGGGGCCGGATTAAAACAAACCCGCTCTGTGAGCTGGTTTTAGTTGCCATGGCAACGATCATTACCTTGCACTTGGGAGAGAAGGAGCAGGGAGGTGGGGAAGAAAGAAAGAACGGGACAGAGGAATGAAGGAAGAGAGGGACAGTCACTGGGGGAGGAAAAAAGAACGGGACAGAAGAATGAAGGAAGAGAGGGACAGTCACTGGGGGAGGAAAGAGAGAAACGTGAAATTGCAGATGCAGGACAGAGATGTCAGAGAATGATTGGAGATTCCTCAGTGATGTCAGGGAAAACTTTCTGAACTCCGAGTCCCACCTAGAACACATCCCCTGACATCTCACAGCTTGGCACAAAGCACTGATTTTGGAACCTACATTCTGTACACTGTGCCAAATACTTGCGTAGCATTCTTTCATTATTTTTTTAAACTGCCATCTGCATCTATCCAGGGCTATACACACCGCAGTTAAACCTCAGGTTACACATATTTACCTTTATGTCAATCAACACACCAGATTGAAGAAAAATACTCCACGTGGGAAATATGATGGGAATATGATGAACGCTGAATGATGGGAGGGAATAAGCACAGTGGTTACCAGGTAAAGACAGGAAGCCCATGTGATAAGTAGACGTCGAAGCAGCAAGGCCGTTGTCCTAGCGATGTGAGTTCCAACTGAGTGTCACATGATCCTCTGCCCTGCACACCTGCCAGAGAGAGAGATTGTGGCAGTTTCTATGGTGACGGGGTCAGTGGCACGGGAAGCGGGGTGGCTGCATGGGGTTAGCTGCAGGAGGAGATCTCTGTGTCATACAGTACTGGGCGAGAGGTGCTGTTATTTTAAAACACTGGCTGTGAGTATGAGGTGGTGACCCGGACTGTGACGCGGACATAGACATCTCTCTCACTCTCTCTCACTCACTCTCTCTCACTCTCTGGAGTGCAGCCATCTCAGAATGTGTGTAACATAGACTGACTCTGAAGGAGTGAGGAGGAGATGCCCAGAGCACCAGACTACACTGGCCCCAGCAGTTCTCTGGTTATTGTGTCTGTGAGATGATGATTCCCAGAGCCAGAAGCAACTACCTGGGCCAGTGACATCTGGCAGGAAACACCATTAGTCCCCAGACACAGACAGACAGGCTATCGGCCTGTAGACCGAGGAGCTGAGTGCACACGGACGGTAGCACTGGATATTACAGAACCCGTTGGATTTGTCCGAGACCCTGTCTGGGCTGCTCTCCTGTGTGTCGATCCTTATGGCTGTGCTGTTCTATGACTCACTGTTCTACATTCCTGAATAAGAAAAACATCTTGTTAACATTCCCAATATGAGCCCTGCATTTGCCAATAGCCTCAGGAGTCTGGATATTTTTTTACGATTTTCGTGACTGTTACGTTTCAGATATGCGTTCCTATAGAACACAAACACACACACACACACACACTATCCAGGGCACTGAATTCCTCTCTGTTTTCCAGTGTACGGATGCAGGCTCGGCCCAGGACACTTCGTCCCTGAAGAGGGTAGCGGTTGTGGAGGATTTCTTTGATATCATCTACGCCATGCATGTGGAGATGGGCGCCGACCCGGGGCGAGCACCAAAACATGCCGGCCAGAAGAAGACTTACAAAGCGGTAAGACTGATGTGTTTCACAAACAAACAGTCGATTATTAGTCACGCTTAGATCAGTGGGACGTTAGGTCCAGTTAACAAATACACAGGCGGCTTGACCTCTTATGTCACCCTATACGGGCAGTTCTGACTGATTATCAAACATGGGTGATAACAGGTATTTATTGGTTCTGTGCGTTATTTAATTAAGGTGCAATGAAATGAACTAAAGGTTATTTGTTCATGTGACAAGTGAAATGCCACATTGATTTTGTCATTAAAAAGGAAGTTGTCAGAATTACTGATGAATGAAATTATTTCACCAAAAATACCGGTGATGGACTCATGTTTGATTGAAAAACTCTGCTTTGGACTGTAATAAAACCTCTCTCCCTGTTCTCTTAGAAATGGAAACATATACAGGCATTTTATAACTTGGCTTATTCATAGCATCCATAGTTACTAAGGCAACAATGCATCCTTAACAGGAGACAAAAGTCTCGGTGGGGGGGGGGGGGGTGTGTGTTCTGTGTCTGTGATGTGAGACAGTTTTTTTGGGAGTGTGGCTGTTACTCTCCCCAGGGACCAGGGCCATCTCTCCCTCTTGCCCTTGCCCCGTAGAGAGGTCCTGTCACGTCTCATAGCGTGTACCCATTTGAGGAGGCACAGAGCGCCATTGGGGCAGAGGCATAATATGAAGCTGTCACTGTGGCCTTCTGGGAAGTGCAGATTCCTCTGGGTGGCCTTTCCTTCTATGTTGCCTCTGGGAGGGGGGAAGGGGGGGTGAGCCGGGAACCCCTGCTGCCTCGCCGTGGTCACGTGAAGGTCGCCTTGCGTAGCAGGGAAACGCCGGGGGGGCTGGCAGAGATAAACAGGGAAAGGAGACGGGGTGGAAGGGAGGAAGAGAGGAAATAAACATGAGTCGCTGCACCTGATTGAGTACAGGCAGGCCCCGGCTCAGACTACATTCAAATCGGAATAAAAACTGAAATATGTACATAGTTAAGTCAAAGGCAGCAGACAGGAGAGAAAGAGAGAGAGTGTTGGAAATGACCGTAGGATTCCCACCTTCCTCACGAAACCAAAATGCAATCAATGAATCCAGGCGATAACACCAGTTAATGGCTTGCCCTCTTTCTGCACTGACCTGTGTACACTGACCTTTCCCCACTGACCTTTCCCCTGGCACAGATAGCAGAGACGTACGCGTTCCTACCCAGGGAGGCAGTGACACGTTTCCTAATGAGCTGTGGAGAGTGTCAGAAGCGAATGCACATCAATCCCAGCACTGCAGAGTTCAAAGGTAACTAAGTAACCAGTTTGTCTACCAGTTTTTTTAGTTATTAAATCTGTATAAATAAAGCATTTTTTATTTGATATGTATCTGAATAACGACAAAGCCAAAAGGCTTATAATGCATTGTTATAACAGCCGTAACTTTTCCAGTGCTTTTATTGACAGCTAACTCATGTCTAGCTCCATATTCGTTGGGCTTCCCAAACTCAACTTAATATGTGTGGTTAGACAATAGTATAGGTCTCTGTATATGTTCAGTCGGACATTTAAAGGTGTGACTTTGGTTGAAAGCAGAGTCCAACACTACGCCAAATGATGTAATACAGACCCTGGAGTCCGAAATAATGACAGATGTTTCTAATGAAGGAGAATGAGCACCCTCTAGCGGTAATAGTGGGGGAGTCCGAAATAATGTTTCTAGTGAAGGAGAATGAGCACCCTCTAGCGGTAATAGTGGGGGAGTCCGAAATAATGTTTCTAGTGAAGGAGAATGAGCACCCTCTAGCGGTAATAGTGGGGGAGTCCGAAATAATGCTTCTAGTGAAGGAGAATGAGCAACCTCTAGCGGTAATAGTGGGGAAAACAGGCAGCTTCCCATAGGTTAGTCGACTGCTTTAGAATTTAAACTGCAGATCTCCAAGCCACACTGCCTACCAACCGTCTACTGATTACGACCAGTAAAACCAGATCAGATAAATGCTCTCTCCTATCGAAGAAAACCAGTGCTCGGTCAAGGGCTTGTCGCATAAATGTTTGTTTTGAGCCATTAGTCTTTCGTCCATATAAAGTGCCACAAAACACACCATAGCCTGGTTTATTTCAGTTTGTCTTGAAAGTCATCTTACTGTGTATTTGTCTCTATGCTCATCACAGAGAATGACCGACCAACATCCCTTGTCCCGGACCTCATTGACTATAATATGCCCCTGACTGCCACCTACCTGAAACAGATGAAACTACAGTGCATGAGTGCCAATGAGCGGGTAAGATATTTGGTGTTTTTGTCGGTGTTTGAGTTTGTGTTGTTTAGTTTTTCTTACTTTTTGAGAAATTGAGAGAATACCGGGGCAACACAATGGCTCTAGTCGAGCTCTAGTTGTGGATGTTTTATTGGTACGCCCGGAGTACTTTGCGTGCTCGCTGCTACGGGATGGGATGAGGTAATAAAACGCGTGCTACAAGAATACCGCCCCGACGTTGCGCTCGTCACGTGATCACACCGAACCTGTGGTGTTTTGCAATTCTGCTGCAACCCTTGGAAAGACAGACACACCACCTATAGAACCCGAGTAAATACGCAATGAATCTCATAACTACAATCCCAGATTGTCTCACGCTATCATCTTTGTAAAGTATCAAACAGACATAAAAAAAATATGCAGAACCAAAAATGTATTGATAAATAGTGAAGCCAAGAACCTGGGTGACTAGGTGTGACAGTACAATGACATCAGATGCAGCGCCTCTCCCACACTGGACTTAACACAGAAGGAGGATTTCATAGTGAAATCACCGGATGGATATTGTTGATGAACCGCGGCAGGTGTATTATTTCGTTGTCTTGAGTTATAGACCACGACATGTCTAGGTAAGTCATATTCCCCGTCCCTAACTCCTCTTCATTTTTTACACATATATTTATTGACACGTTTGTATTAAGTGCTTTTGGGCATAGTAGGCTATGTCATCAAATTTGTCATGATATCACATTTCAGCTTACTTTTCTTTATCGTGCGTGGCGTTAATTATGTGTAAACTGCTACATTAACTTTCCTCGCACTTAATGATAGAGCGCAAATATAAAACACCAGGATATGAGTTCATTCTTGCAAATGAGCTTTTTATTGTAAGGGTCATTATTTTCCAAACGCCTATGGAATTTAAAAGTATGGACCGAATATCGTAGCCAATTGACTCATCTCTTATTCGCGAATAAGCAGGTATTCATCCAACTCCCCCGGGCTGTATGTCTGTGCCTCTACTGTGTTGGGTTCTCTCACTTCCCAAATATCTCTTTGCTCCACAAATGGGCCTCTTTGGAGTCGGGGGTCCCTCTCTCTCTTGTTATATATTGATGATACAAAACATTATCACTCACGGGTTTGAACATTCTTTGTTATTTAAGCTTTATTCAACCAGGCAGGCATTTGAGAATAAATTCACATTTACATCGGCGACCTGGCCAAGACAAAGCAAAAAGTGCTAGACAACATACAATTACACAATAAATACACAGAATACATGTGCAAATTGCAGTGGGATTCAACAAAGCAGTACATAATCAGGTAGAGAGTCAACAGGATGAAGTATAAGTAGGTCAGTTGTGCAGCATTTATATGGCAATAACACGTATATAAATACATATGAAAGTCTTATCTATATAGGCCTACAGCTGGCAGCGCATGTGGGACCAACAGCATATTGGGCATAATGGACATAACGTTTTGGCTCATAACTGTAAACGTCTCCGCATTTCTCCCTCCCTCTCTCACCACAATTTATGTTCCCCCTCTGTCTTTGCGCCCCACTTCTCACTCTTTATTAAACCATGCTTCACCGGGTAGCTAATAGAGCTGTCATCAGGAGCCATATAGTCGGTTCTCCGCGGCTTCAGCCTCAGAAGGCTGCTTTCCCAGGAGGACAGTTAAGGCTGCTTTCCCAGGAGGACAGTTAAGGCTGCTCTCCCAGGAGGACAGTTAATGCTCACTTCTTACTGTACTCTTTGGGTGGGGCTCGAACCAACCGGTTCTCATTTGTTCATCATATATGCATTTTTTATGTGTAAGAAAAGCACATTCATGAATAAGCTAACTCCACCTGAACCACACCTACAGGTCAGGGCTGGTTGTAAGCAAACACCGCCGTCGTTCTCATCAATTCTACATGAGGCGTGTTACATATCCGTGACAAGAACAAAACTGAGATTTCCACAGACAGACATGGTCAAATATGGAGACTTTACATTTGTTCATTCTGCATCGTAGTACATTTTGAGTTGTCCCACCTGTTGGTAGAACATTTAGCCATGTCCAGCAACACTATAGGAATCCACAGTTCAGCACCATCCGTGTAGTTATCAATGTACACTGAGTGTGTGTGTGTGTGTGGTATTGTTGTTTCCTGTCTCAAACAGCTAACCCCCTTTGGTCCACTGGTGTCTGTGTTCCGCTACACTGAGCATGTTGGGGGCTTCTTCTTCTATAGTTAAAAATAGCAGTGCTTCAAGCCACATTAACAGGGAGATTTCCCCCCCTCTCTGTTACCTTCCACGTTGTGGTCCGCTATGTCAGGAGAAAATTGCTTTGACTTAACTGGGACTGTGAGTGCATGGTGCTTTTCACTGACACTGTGATGTGCTTTTATTTCATAGCGAGCCACATGGCACAGCCCTCTAAAAATGCCCCTCCATGCCATCTCTCATACTGGCATGGCTGTATGCAGAACAGTATGATCTGTCTAGGATCAGTCAGCTAGAAGAAGACAAAAGTGCTCTGCACTCAGTTCCCTTCCGCAGACATAAGCTTGTGACATTTGTTTATATGTTTTAATAGGTATTGTTTCACTCTATAATGACATACAGTAAGTTAACATTCACAATGTGTGGGTGCTGTTCCGGTACAAAACATATCCACTGTGTTGTCAATGTTGTTGGTGACATCAATACTTTAACGTTAATTTTCTTGGGGGAAAAGCAATAGATTTAAGTGAACAGTTACAAATTCTCCTTCTCGAGTACCTTAGAAAAAGCTTGTAATTCCATACACATTTATTTATATGTATGCTGAATAGTTTGTGTATATTCAAACATTTTCGATAAAATGAAAAACAAATCTGACGGCCGCTGCTACGGCCGAGTATTTCTGACACAGTGAGTGCTTACTCGCGTGAGAACCGTGTGTGTGATTTCCCTCATGTTGTCTCCAGCTCTCAGCAATCTCTCCAGTAGCCCGTTCAGCCATCCTCAGGGACAAAATCGTACATCCTGAAATGTTCTCAGTCCGTCTGTTTGGCCCCTCCCCTCAGGATGACAGTTCGGTGAGCAGTGAGGACATGGATATGGCTGAACCCACGTGGGTCTCAGTTGAGCGTACCCCTGTACCTGCACTCAGTCCGCCCAATGGGGAGAGGGTACACAGCCCACAGACTGCACTCAAAGAGGAGGATGGTAGGACACGTCAGTCAGCCCTGACCTGGGGGGCCACCCTCCCCTCTTGGCCTTTACCCACCTCATGACCCCCCCTCTTCATCCCTCTCCCCTGTCAAATCTCCATGGTGATCCAAACCTTCTCTGAACCCCTATTTTGTGTGACAGTTGACCCCAATTCCACTAATTTCATTTACAACACACTGACGTCAGAACACCTCCTCCCCGACACATACCGTAACATATTGGTTGCTAAGGGTAGAAGTGATTCTGTACAGAAAAAATACACACACATTTAGTACCTGAAAATAATTAACGCAGTGCATGCTCAAAAATAACTAAACGTACAAACATTTTAATTAAAATCGACAGCAGTTAATGAACTCCTTCATCCTCCCTCTCCAACCCACCATTCTCTCTTCATCTGTAAGATGATGACTCCTCTGAGAGTGGCAGTGCTAACGGACTGCCGGCCCTGACCCCTCCAGACGCGATGGTTGTGAGCAGTGTCCCTCCAGATGTTGTGCCTCCGTACAGGGAGGTGACTGAGAATGGTGTGATCGCTCCTCTGGACTTCAGCACTACCACATCCTCATCGTCCTCCTCAGAGGACCAGCAACCGGTTAATCTAACTGACAGACTGCTGCCTGTGGGTAGTCCTGTTGGGACCGCCTACCCAGCAGACCCTACCAGGAAGTACCTTGGGAAACCAGACTACGGCAGCAAGGTAAGGACAAAAAGGCATTTGAATAAAGTCTTGTGGGCCACTGCCACACCTTACTTGTTATTACAGCTTCTATCTGTTGGAGGAGTAACAGGGTGTGTGTGTGTGTGTGTTTACAGTCTCCTCAGTATAGTTCAGGAAGCTATGACTCGGTAAAGACAGAACTTAGCATGAGCGCAGAGGACCTGACTTCTGGGCGCGCTCAGATCCTCGATGATGACGATGATGATCATGACGACCACGACGATGGTGACAAGATCACTGACTCTGAAGGCATGGATCCGGAGAGGCTGAAGGCTTTTAATGTATGAGTCAATCACCAATACAGACACAGAGCGTTGAATAACTTAGCAAATTGTGCAATGACGTCAAGTACACGCTTTACAAAAATAATATCAACGTCAGAGTAAAAGTATCCCTAATGCTCCACCTCCCTGTCTACTCACCCCCTGTGTTCCCTTCCTCACCTCCTATATCTCCTCCCTCACCTCCTCTATCTCCTCCCTCACCACCCTTCGTCTCCTCCCTTACCCTCCTCTGTCTCCTCCCTCACCCCCTCTGTCTCCACCCTCACCCCCTCTGTCTCCTTCCTTACTCTCCTCTGTCTCCTCCCTCAACTCTTATATCTCCTATATCTCCTCCCTTACCCTCCTCTGTCTCCTCCCTCACCCTCTGTGTCTCCTTCCTCACCTCCTCTATCTCCTTCCTTACTCTCCTCTGTCTCCTCCCTCAACTCTTATATCTCCTATATCTCCTCCCTTACCCTCCTCTGTCTCCTCCCTCACCCTCTGTGTCTCCTTCCTCACCTCCTCTCTCTCCTTCCTTACCCTCCTCTGTCTCCTTCCTTACCCTCCTCTGTCTCCTCCCTCACCACCTATGTCTCCTTCCTTACCCTCCTCTGTCTCCTTCCTTACCCTCCTCTGTCTTCTCCTTCACCCCCTCTATCTCCTTCCTTACCCTCCTCTGTCTCCTTCCTCACCCCCTTTTGTCTCCTTCCTTACCCTGCTCTAACTTCTCCTTCACCCCCTCTGTCTGTACCCTCTCAGATGTTTGTGCGTCTGTTTGTGGATGAGAACCTGGATCGTATGGTGCCCATCTCCAAGCAGCCCAAGGAGAAGATCCAGGCCATAATCGAGTCATGCAGCCGACAGTTTCCAGAGTTCCAGGAGCGTTCACGCAAACGCATCCGCACCTACCTCAAGTCCTGTCGGCGTATGAAGAAGAGCGGTTTTGAGGTACCATAACTCCCGTTTGTCTCCTCTTTGTAATCCCTTCACTGCCTTCACCTTTATGGGTAGTTGGTAGCTTCATTATCTGCAGACAAGCGTCTTCTGTTTGGCCTCCGGTGAACTGGATTTGTGTTTTTATTCTTTCACGGTCGTGTTTCCACGAATAATTATTACCGCATGCACTCACACATTACTGAACACTCCCTCCCTTACCACTCTGTTTCTGTCAGACCCGACCCACCCCCCCACACCTCACCTCTGCCATGGCTGAGAACATTCTGGCTGCCGCTTGAGAAAGTGAGACTCGCAACGCTGCCAAGAGGATGCGACTAGATGTCTATCAAAGCCCTGTGAGTGTATTCGTGTCTTTGTGGTTTGTATTGGTTCACCAGGTTTATTTGTGTTCCTTTCTATAATTGTTTTTCCATGACCAGGGATGAAGTGCAATTTCTTTGGGTGTGTATACAAAAAAGTCACAGATACACTGCCTGTTCATATTCTGTATGATTCTTGCTATGTTCTTCATTTTGTGTTAGTCTTTCTGCTAGTACACAGTAGTAACTAATGTGACTCCTCTTCCAGGAGGAACCGGCCACTGTTGAGAAGAATGGCTCCAGGGACCCGGCTTCAGTGGCCCCCTCAGGCTTCACTCTTGCTGCCTCAGCGTATTCCCAGTCCCAGGACCCGGTCTACACTAATGGGGCAAACGGAGGCCTTAACTACAGCTTCCGCAGCTACGGGGCAATCAGTAACAACCTGCCAACACCAGGTGGCGCCACACAAACCAATGGTATTTAGCCTTTACCCAATCCATGGATTCAAACATACATATTCAATGTGTGTTTGTATTTGTCTGGACCTGTAATCTGTTAATTTGTTTACTGATTGTCTGAACCAGTGCTTCTCAACACCTGGGGACTTTCTTTTCTATCTGGTAGTAAATGACCTTCATGTCTCTGATTAGCGGAATGTAATAAAAACCAGAGTCCACAGCTTTAGTGTTGGGAACCACTATTAACCACTCATTTCTCTGCAGGTCCCACGGATCTCAGTATGAAGTCTGTGGCTCCCACCTCCTCGTCCTCCTCCTGCTCTAACAGTCACAGCGGTCAAGGTGGCGGTGGGGGCGGAGCGTCGGCACAGCTCAGCCCCCCTGAGGTCACAGCGGTGCGGCAGCTTATCGCGGGGTACAGAGAGTCTGCCGCCTTCCTGCTCCGTTCTGCAGACGAGCTGGAGAACCTGATCCTACAGCAGAACTGAACCGGAACCCAGGCTAGATTATGCTGAGCCATGCTGTGCCAATGCTCGTTTCAACAGGCTGTTCGCTCTGTTCTCCCCCCCCCCCAGAAAGTAAGTCTGTGAGAGTAGGAGTAAAACTGCATCGCACAACTGGATAATTCACAGTATGGAGATGATATGTTAGTTATGGTACATCTTCACAGGTTTCGTTAGAGGGGAGAAACAGTGAGTAGATTTACGCAATACTTCAGTTCACACTGAACTCAGTGGCCCACTAGCTCCTGTTATTCTCATCACAAACCAACGGCTCACCTCCTTCATCTAAACCGCCTCAAACACATTTTTAATGGATTTATTTTTAACACTCTGAGGAGGTATTTGTCAAAAATGTATTGCTGCTACAAATTTGACCTTCTGCCATTGATCTGTTAACCTCAACAGCAGTTTTTAAAGTTTGATGGTTTAGGTTTGGAAAGAAGAGGCTAACACCTGTCGGAAAAGCACTGTCACGTTTCCTAGCGTATAGTCTTTTTAAAACAAGGTGCAATATGGAAGGGAATGACATCATTAAATGTATTGATATGCCACTAACGTCCACATGACTGCGGTCTTCTTAGCATACCTGTACACTCCCTCTCAGCGAGATGAGCTAACCTGCGAAAACGTAACATGAAGATAGAATATTTACCACAAACGTCTTGTACGTTATGCAGCTCCATTGGGAGCAGCAACGTTCGTAGTCGATCAGGAATGCTGTGAAAATGGGATGTATACCATAGCAGCACTGTAGCTCCATTGTTATTTGTTCCAAATGTTGCTCTTCTTTGACCATATCTGAGGCCCTCTCATTGACCGCCACCAGTCAGACATGTGAACAGAACACGGCATCTGATGTAGAATCGTACGAGACTTCAGGTCACTGGGCCAATTTGAACCAATTTCATAGTCCAACTGATCTGAGGGTTTATAACGTTTTGTATTGGTTTAAGTCAGTCAGACATTAACGGCACACGGTTGTGCCATGAACCTCTCGTGACGTTAACATCACATGGCCGCCTCATGGAAATGTTCGGTGAACGCACTGCACACGTTGTAAGTAGCGTTGGCCCGCTGTCGATATGTGTCACACCAGATCCCCTCTTCAACTCACCTGCCATTTCTCACCCGTCTTTGCCTAACCTCATTAGCGCAAAATCGAATATGAAAAGGAACACTTAAAAAAAAAAGCAAAAGACAATCTTGTATATGTGTGACGGCGCAGTTTACTCTCACAATTCCTTGCTACGGTGTGTTTCACATTACGTGAGGGCAGCACAGAGTACCGTAGCCATTCCCAGAGCACATGGTCCTCCTGAACATACAGGCCAGTCAGTGGAGCACTCGACACTAAGCATTCATATAGATGTGTATTTCTCTACGTTCGGTATTGTTGTTGGACGTTGGCATTACTGAATGTTGTTCATTATTGCTGTTGGTCGTGTGGAGTGAAGTGAAGTGGCCCTTTCAAAGATCTTCTGTACAACATTAACATTGTAAAAGGGTTTTCTCTGTACACTTAAACATTCCAAACAAACAAAAAATATTTTAAGCAGTCAACGTGGCCAGCACCTTATAGATTTGTCAGATAGTTAATATCAGAGAGAAATATATTTGTGTCATTTACAATAAATTATTGATGTCATTAGCACATATTTAATATACTGCTGTGATATACATTCCAAGTGCAGGTCAGTCTGTGAGAAACAACATGCAGAGAGCATTCTGTTAAGGGGTGGTCACATTCACGACATAATTGGACTGCTTTATCATATTTCAAATGTTCGTATAATCTATTGCAAGTTTGGAAGCACTTTACAGCTCAGGATTTTAAAAAAAAACATGGTACATATTTGTTACCAGACATTGTTACAGAGCACTCCTACTTGATTAACCTATTTGACCCATTTCTTCACATGCTTCACAATAGTATGTTTATGGTGATGTATATGATGGGATTTACTTTTCAGTTTGATGAGAGAGGGATATACTTTTCAGTTTGAATGTCTGTATCTATTTAACTGTAGAGGATTTGTGTCCACTGACTCCTAATCATAATGGATACTTTGTAATGGAGCACTAACAAGTACTCCTAAAATGCACAGTATTGGGTTATGAATAACATGGCAAGGCTCAAGCAAGAATCGGTCGATCTCCTTGTTCAAAAAATAGAATTACTTCCATTGAATTTTTTACTAGCAAAACAAGTGCTGCTTTAAATGCTCATATTTTGACCACATCAGACATTTTATTTCAGCCTAGACTAGTCAGGCTTTGTAAACTGTCATTTTGAAACAACAGCATGGGTGCTCAGGCTTGAGTACACATTTGAATGTAAGTGAAATTTTAATTAGGATAGACTCCTCTGGGTCGATTTCATCAATCAACTCTATGGCTACCTTGGGATCTGTCCCATTACTTTCCAAATGACTTCAGTGTCTCCTCCACCTTTACTTGGTCTAACTTTGGGTCAGCTATAACTTACAACAGCCATCAGCAAACTGACATTTTGCACGTCATCATATTACTAATGCAGAGTTGACCTGAATTCTAATCAGTTCGGTCATTTAATGCATATCCTTGCTTTCTGTCCAAAAAAGGAGCGGTAACTTCTTAATTTGTCTTAAGAGTACAGTTATTGCAACCAATGAAACGAAACCATTTGTAGGCACATTTTATTTGAGTGGCCAGTGGGTTTTCTCTTAGCATTTGGCAGGACAATGTAATGTATAGATGTTTGATTAAAAAAACTGAGCGTAAAAGCCCTAGTAGCTTGTGGATTGCTGATGTGGTCAGATATATGTATAACTGTACAAAGGGTTGTAAAAGAAACATTTTCAAACCTAAATCTGTGGGGTACAGCACTGTTCCCGTTAAATATGTGTTGTTTCAACCCTTGCCTGTTTTAACCTATCAGTTGGTGGTGCTCTGTAAAACGTATATTGTTCTTGATATTTTTTCATTTGTTACTTCTCCTACACTGGCCAGAAACTGCAGTTCTGTGCAGGGGATTGTAATGTACTGTATACCAATGTGAAGCTTTGTCTTTTTTCCTTCTGGTTTTTTGGACTCAGTGAAAGTGTGATGTTTACATGTACAGATTTTTCAAACTTTTTTTTATTTTTGTCCGTGTGATTTTCTCACCCGACCCGCCTGTTTAGAAGTACTCAGACATTCTTTAGTGCATTGCATTCGTCGCAGACAGATGTCACTGCTTCGGTGGTCAGGCTAGACGACATTGACACGGTCAATGTTGACCCTGACTAAAGGCAACCAGGTTGGGTTGGTCTCTGGTGATGATGGCTTATAGACCCTATAGGGGTTCTGGAGTGAGAGGAAGCGTCACGCGAGGTCCAAGTGCTCCATGAACCGCCTACCTCTATGAGATGTATCAGTAGCATAATGGTCGATCCCTATTGATGGATTGTAGATAATCCAGCTGTTGTTTCCCTTTTGAATAGCCCTCTGGCTAATACAACCTGTGGCAAGTAGCCAAATGGGTTCATTCGCATGAACTCAATCACTGATAACATAACAACTATGTAGAGTAGTTAAAACACCATGCCAGCCGCTCCATGGTTGTTGTATGGTGCACTTTGACCTATCGTCACGGCTCCTCGGTAATGTGATGTAAAAGCCATTCCCCTGTCCTGGTCCTCAAGGGGAACACAAGAACCTCAGGAAACGCTGAATCTCTGAGTTTATTTTTTATCCATTATGGTCTTTACTTGCGACAGTAAAGTCAATCTACCTATTACCATTACATTTATATGAATCCTTTATCATTGTTTTGTACATTTATCATTGTGATTCAAAATTTGAGCTTTTCCAGTACATGTGACTGAATATTTAGATTTTTTTGAAAAGTGTTTATAGGTATAAATATTTATTAATATATGTGAAGCGACCTAAAAGACAAAAGAAAAGGCAGAAAATTGTCATTTGTTTGTTTCATGCAAAGCCGCCCAGGAGGGATATTCTTTGCCTCTTGCATATCACAAATGATAATGAAATGTTTGTTTTGAGATAGCGCTTTTTCAGTGTAATGTCAACGCTAAGGTAAAAAATGTTGGTTACCTACAGAAGCATCGCAAGGCTCTCTTCTGAGATGTCGGTAACTGAATAAAACAGTGCGATGAGCTGTCACATCGAAACCTGACTACTTGCTTTCTTGGTGGTGTTCAGGGGTGGATATCAGAAAATGCGCAGTTTGGAATAACCTTCTGGAGAGCTGTTCTCCACAAGCTCTTTGTTGCCATGGCGAGGCCTTCAGTCTCAGTGAATTTAAATATACAGAATGTCTAGAATACAGCGCCACTAATACATACACCATTATTAATGTCACTATACAGCCTGATTCAACTCGTAAATGTGCCTATATTCACTGTCTCCAAACCAGTCAGAGGTTTGTCATATACTGTCACAACTTTACTGGTGCCTTGATATTCACAGTTTTGGCCTCAAATATAGTGGTATTCCAAAATACAGTGACATATTTTGCGTTGTTTTGGCTCTACTACAGGATTACACATTTAAAATGATGTTAGAATATAGACTGCTATCTTTTAGTGTATTTTCCAAACATAGATATTTCATCTGTTTTTATAAATAGAACCACCTATTTTAGGGAACCCAGATCATTTAGAGAAATGTGCAATTCTGTAAAGTTCTTAAACTTTGACATGGGTAGCACAGATTATTTATTTTTTTAATCCAAGAGTGTGTTCTACCCTTTTCACATTCTTAAATATGAACAGGAATCAAGAAACAGGACAAAAAGAAACAAAACCCAAACAAAACATTTAAAATAAATGCATCCAAATGTCTGCAGTGACAACCAAAATCCACATGAGGTCAGTAATGAGACTGGAATCAGTAGTATACAGACAAACAGCCACAAGGATGCAGCATAGGACCACGGCGGACTCAAAACGTTGACCGCAGTATCTTTTTATGAGATCCACTTATTATCACGTTTGACGAATTGTTAAAGTCTGTAGCTCTTATGAGAATATGGAATATCCGCACATATTTTCAATGAATACCGTCCTTTATTGCAATTTGAACATGCTGAGCTCTTCAGTTCTAATACCTTATCTGAGAAATGAAAGATGAAAGAGGGAATATTATTACACCTGGCTTTTGTGGAGTGCATAAGGCAAATAGGTAACTCGTTTTTGGCTGCCTACATTCATGTATGTCTGGATTAGATCAAACGGCAAAAGCTATTTCACAATCAGGGTACACAAATGTGCAGAGTGTCTAGAAAGAGACACTCTAGCTGCACCCTGTTCACCAATGTGCATGAAGACCGTGCTGAGTCGATGTCTCGTGTTTCAGTAGGTCTGAAGCTCAGTGCTGTTGCATTATAACAGTAACATGACAATAACTAACGTATTACAAATGTATTCCAATGGCACTGTTATTGTATTTCAGTTTTGTCATTAACAATATAACACAAGCATTCTCCATTTTATGTTGTACATCATTATGTTTCTGCACTGACCAGAAACTCTGAGTGACCTTCGGCTATTTAATTATTTAGAACTATCAGGTGAGTTCTGTTGTTGTTGAGTCAAAAGGTAACAGAGCTTATCAGTCAAGATGTGTACACTTTGTCTCTGATTTACAGGTAATTGCGTGACATTAGCTAAAGTCAATGATTCAAACTGTGACCCTTTCAAGTTGTCCTATTTATTGTGTACTGGCCTAATGTTTTATGCGGGGTGAACCTCCTGACATTGTTTGCCTTAGTTTTGCCCTTTCCCCTACATGACCACATCCCAGGTCAAACACAGTTCTTGTCTCAACCATAACCCTAGCACATATCGCCTTAACCCTAACCCCTAATGCCTTAGTCATAACCCAGACACCTATTGCCTTAAACCTTAACCCTAACGCCCCAATCATAACCCAGAAACCTTTTCCCTTAACCCTAACCCCTAACGCCTCAATCATAACCCAGACACCTATCGCCTTAACCACTAGGTTTAAATTAACACTGTGTTAGATTCACCTAAATATTCTGTATGATGTAGTGTACTCTCAACCACTCGTTTACATCAACCCCTTCCAGCCCCACCTCCACGCTCTGTCTCTCATGTGAAAGTGTGCAGAGGAAGCATTTCAGCTGGAAGAATTAAGTAGGTCAGAGCTCACACTAACCCAGCCAGGCAGCTGCTATTGGCTGCTCCTGATTCCCTGTATTCCACTGAGTCCATGAGGAGGAGCAGCCTTTCCCAGACAACTTGGCCGGCTGCCACAGAGGCCCAATCTGAGACCATGGAGAAAAATGACACCAGGTCCCTAATAGGTCAAATGTGGTAAGAACCTTTTTTAATTCACCCCTCACATGAACCACCCTGACAGGACTAAATTCTCCGTAATGTCCTTTGCACCTGCCAACCTCTACATAGCAGTTTATCTGTCTGTTTGTCTTTACCTCACAACCTTTCACACAGTGGTGACTGGGATATGCTGGATATCTCTCCCTCTCAATCCGCACCCCATTCACCCATTCACAGAACATGTTCAGACCATCAGAGTTTTCTGGATGGGAGATTCCTATAACGGGTAGGTGTGTCAAATTTAGAGAGCAGAGCATATTTAGACACTATATAGGTCAGAAATGGCAATCGGGGTGGAAGAGGGACAAGGGGTAGTTTAAGTATATTTGCTTATGTTTATTTTAGGACAATGGTATTCAGGCATGCAGTATTTAAATGTCATTGACACAAGTCAGGTGACCTGAAAACAAGCATTGGCAGTCACATGTTCATCTTGTAACTTTTATTTGTTGCTAGATGTTAATAGTGATTGCTCCTTTCATAACAAGCCTTATATTTCCTTTCCATTTTCTATGTTTCAGTGTCTGAGTTTTAAACAATGCTTCCTGGAACCTATTGCTGCCTTTATGCTAAGGCTCAGTGCTTGCAGGTACCTGGATGAAAGACCAGATGTAGCTGGATTAGTAGGGGGCACATTGCACTCTGGTCTAAAGAGTAAATCCTAATGACCTAAACCACTAGACATACATACATGTATGCATTCAGTCATGTATGTGGCCCTAGAAGAGGGTGTCAGCAGAATGGCCCAATTGTAAAGATTTTCTGGTAATGAGGTGGACAGAAAACTTGACTAATTGTTATTGGTGTAACCTTTTACATTTGCATCAGTTGTACAGTTATCTGTCATCAAGGCAAGGACGTGTTTATGCACCAGACACCAAAGTGACACCTGATGGTCCAAGGTGGCTGACTACATAACCGACCAGGTGTACTGTTTAATGTAAGCATTAGCCAGGACTTTATTAATGAGCTGTTGCTATTAAATTGTTCACTGCGGGGAAACCCCAAGTTGTTCAAGGCGAAATGTCAGTGGGTACAGTCAATAACTATTTATACTTGTCACTCAATAGACTATAAAAATATGTTCCTTGCAAAACCCTTTTAAAGTGCCCCCCCCCCCACACACAGATTTAAAAGTCACCATTGCTCTACCCTCCCACATTCTACGCTCAAGCTGGTACATTGCCTTAGTCACCCCGAAAAGCACATCATTTGGCTGCCAATCCTTCCAGTTTTCAGCTGCCAATGACTGGAACAAATTACAAAAAAACTACAACTTGAAACCCTTATCTCACCCATTGCCTATAACTATTCCTGTTCTAACTTTTGTCCGATCACCTTACGTGTTAATTGTTGTCTTGTTTTCATCCACCCCATGGAAATAATTGAAGAAAAACATTGATTTCAAGTCCTTCAATTTATTCAACGACAAAAAGCATCTGGCAAACACTAGAAGAAATGTGTATTTAATTATAAAAAAAGATAGAATATTTAATTTATAAACACAGAGGGGGGAAATACATCCTCTGATACTAAAAGTTAAAATTAAAAAAAAAACTCTCCTGCCTCCATTTTCTGAACTAGACTCCACATGTGGTGAGGAAGAGGTATGTTGGGGGTTTAAGTGAAGGGTTTGGGGTACACGATTACAATCAGGAAGATGGAGGGCTACTAGAATCCTTCCCAGAGTCACTACTTTCACTGAGTGTTCTACTGAGTGTCCTCTTTAACGCCATCTCCCTGGCGATACAGGTCACCTGACCATTGGTCACTGTGTATGTTCCATTCCTGCAACAAGAGGGACATATTGTTTAGATGAAGGTACAGGCTAGCAACAGGTTTCACACAAATGAAGTATACCATTCAAACCGTACATAGATTTGATCTGTGACTCCCAGCTAAATTAACTCACTTTTGATCCGATCCAACTACGCTGCCAGGCTGGTTCTGTTTGTTCGCAAAGAAGAACGAAGACCACCAGTGACCTGAGTCCTGTCTTTGCAGACCTGAGGAGAGCAAAACTAGAGCATTAGAAATCTGCCTGTTAGGAAGAGAGAAAGAGATGAATGCTTCTAGGCTAAAGTGAAGGATACTGGTCTCTACCTGGGGGGTGTGGAATGACTTCGCCTGTGTACTCAGTACTTCCACAGGAGCTGTTGCTGGAGGTAGATCCTATGCGCCTTCTGTAGTAATCATGAGTGGCAATGAGAGAGCCGGTAGATGGAATTGCTGCCATTTTCCTCAACCTTTACTTTAAAACCTCTCAAATATGGAAACCTAGCCAAGAAATAGGGAGAGAGAGGAAGAATGGGTTAAAATTATCAGATTAAACGGGGGATGTTGTACAAACAAAGACAGCTATAGGACGACCTCAGATCAACTAGTCAAATCAGCTTCTTTACATAACATTGCAATTCTTATCATGATCAGGGACTGGCCTATGGCAACCTCAGTGTTAAATATGAAGATAAGGTTTGTTACAGAGTTGCTCATTAATGGAATTATTTTTAAAAACGTTTCTTGAAGAATCTTTTCTTAAAAACTAGGTTGGAACCATTTTTAAATGCTATTTCAACTATTAACTTAAAGAACCATATGAACAACCTATTTGCTCAAAAATCTATCACAAACATTTTTGTTGAGTATTCTACTGGGTTGAGGAGTAATTGCTAATGACTAAATACTAAATTCTCCTTTAAAAAGTCAGATTAAGTTTATCTTGCAATCTGAATGATCCAATTAGTATTTTGTAAATGTATACATGGATTTATTCTTCCTCTTGTTCTGCCCTATGCTAAACCTTTTAAAGTTGATCAAAAACATCTTTCATGTTTGGGTGGTAATGTAATTATCTTTGTTTGAAAGTGCTCATAAAGGTATTATTCAATGCACTCAATGAATATGTCAAACAGTAAATATCTTTGATCATTCCCAAATTACTGCCAGGCAATTTATTTTGGGTGAACGTGTTAACATCCAACTGCAGGCAGTTGTTTTTAACGTAATCTACTCAGGCACGTAAGGTGATTATAACATCTATATCAAGGTTTTCTTCTGGTACAGGGCTTACTTAGCCTGCCACTAACACTTCAAGCTGAATCCAAAACCATGGAAGACTAAGTTGATTACATAATGTTAATATATTTGGCAAATGAGGAAATGTATATATTTTTGCCTTAACAACATGTTTCTGTGGACAAAAGTGATAACTGAATTATAGGGCAATCCTGGAAAAATATATTTCCATATCATGGATAATACTCTGGTGCCAATGTCAGACTGTTTGCTAGCTAGCTTTGTACACGTGTACTACTTCTGTCTGATGTCCTTGTTTAACCATTAATATTGAGTCAGGATTCAGAGAAATCGTTTTCCACCTCAACGCCTGACCCATGTCTTTCTGTTGGCTCAGCACCCGGTCTGAGGGGGTGATAAAGGGTAATGCTGAGAGTTTTGTTTCCACTGCAAATAACTAGATCGTATGCAGGTATAATGTCCCAACCTCCAGGCACCTAGCCAGGAAGCAGTGCTGCCCACGGGTTGGGTGTGACACGGCTCAACTAAGCATTCTAAATTGACTACTAAGCCATTAAAAAAATATATATATATATACACATCACTAGGCAGAAATACACAGGATGGAAATGCACAGCAACGTGCTTTTTCAATAAGCGAGTCAAATTAAAAACTAAAATGTGAATGTTCAACTTATGTTTAATATTGACTTAGACAGGTTCACACAGGGCAGAACCTCCAGGACAGGTTTTTAAGGATTGCCAACCTAATTCGGGCTTTGCATTTGCCTTGCCAGATCAACTAAAATCTACAGAAGGTTTGGGAGAGTCAAAGTTGGAGATGTGTGTGCTCTGCACATCATTGCCCAGCTGTCTGTGTCTTATCACTCTGCCACCACACACACCACATGTAGTCACTAGGGTGAGACAAGACAACTTCATTCGACATCCACCTATCCACATTCACCAGCACTTAGAAAATCACACTCTCACACTCTCTGGGACCATTGGGCACTGCCTTGATTGGGACAGGGACACACTGATTACATTGATAAGCTGCTGCACAATATATACACACATTATACTAAAATATACCCTATATAACAAGAAAATGTCACTCAAATAACTGTCCACATGTTAATAAAGGATATAATTGGCACTCAGCAGGGTGTGTCTCTGGCCTAATACCAATTATCCACTCAGACTAGTTATGGGGTTTTGTGTTTCTTTGCAAATCCAGTAGTTTTTTTGCTTGAGCTATTCGAGATCAGTCTTGACATTTTAAAGTTTAAAGTTTTTTTTTCTTAGATGGTTGTAGACTAGATATCGGGAAAATTGGATTGTATCAAAATACTTGTTAAAGGTGCACAATTTAGTAGTAATAGAGGCTTTTGGTACCAGCCTTTGTAATTAAGCATTTCCGTTTTTTGTGTTGGTAGATATAACAAAGAGCTTTAATGCACATTTAAAGGATAACAGTTAAAAAAAGAATTGTTGTCCAAAATTCTGCTTATAGTGTGGATGACTATTTGGAACCAGATGTTTTTCCATGTGGATGTACTGCCATTGAAATGCATTGGAACCACATAGTCCCATAGAAGATATTGTCGACTGTATGTATTGAATAGGTTATATAAATGACATTGAATCTAATATAGCTAGGGGTACACACACATATTTTATATATATATATATATATACAAACATACATTCATACTATGCATTTATCCACGTATACACACGTTAGTAGCGTTAATGTTAAAGCAATTAAATCAATCGTAACGTACCTTTTCAAAGATGTAAAACAAAAACGATATAACGTGCAGATCGGTTGGAAAAGCACGGGGAATTATGCAAAGAAACTATTATTGCCCATTTGTGTCTATCTTCTTGTATAGATCTCTTCAAGGTCTTTCTGGCGTTGCCACAGCTTGAGAGCTTCTGGAGAAGTGACTTGCAGGTAGCAATATACAGTCTGGCCTGTGACGCATACTACAGAACGAGAGCGGATGATAGGGCACGTTTTCCAGACGAGAGCTAAACACGCAATCGGTTACATGCCGGTGCCCTTGCCAAACGCACAACCAGAATATGCAGCTGTCGCACCACCACGTGGAAACAAATAGCTTTGCATAAGAGTAGACAGCGAACTTTCACCTAGCAACGTTAACCTGGTGAGCAGCGACCATGTAATAGCCAATGTGGTCTAAAGCGTGGAACCTACCAGTTCGGGTTCTATTAAAACAGCAGACAGGCATTTGTCCTTAATGGCGTTTTATTCGACTTAAGATCTTAGGGTTATTGTTCACATTTAGCTGTGTAAAACTAAGACTCCAAGGGCTCATGCACTTCCCTGGTGGTCTAGTGGTTAGGATTCGGCGCTCTCACCGCCGCGGCCCGGGTTCGATTCCCGGTCAGGGAACAACTACTTTTTGCTTATATTGTGAAAGTATAACATTTGATGTGGATTTGAACTTTCGATCATTTCAGTGTCACAGCTGCACCACACCAAATATCTGCTACATTTTCACCTTTGCTCACCCAGGCTTTCCTCGGACAGTCAAATACATCTTACATTTCAGCTTTTCTTGGTCTAGAGTACCTGTATGATTTTGACAGCATCTTTGTCCTTGAAAACAGCTGGGAATTGAGAATATAACTCTGCCCAGCATTCTAGCTTCCATTAATTAGCCATTACCAAAATTAGACAGCACCAGCCCTATAAAATCAAGCAAATTCACAGTTTGACATCAGTTCAAGGTTAGTGGATTGTGGTGTAGTTTGCTTTAACAGCGTGTAGTATCTGAACTAAAATGGTACAACTCTGCATCAATGAATGAAAGTGACACAATAACTGAAATCCATGAGTTTTATTGTAAGACACAGCTGTCCAGGACATGAAAACAATGCTTTAAAGACATCTAGTATTCATCTTCCTCAGAACAGTCACCAGAGTCGGCTCCCACCTCCTCATAATCCTTCTCTAGTGCTGCCATATCCTCTCTGGCCTCGGAGAATTCTCCCTCCTCCATGCCCTCGCCTACATACCAGTGCACGAAGGCCCGCTTGGCATACATCAGGTCGAACTTATGGTCCAGGCGGCTCCAGGCCTCAGCAATGGCTGTGGTGTTGCTCAGCATGCACACAGCCCTCTGGACCTTGGCTAGGTCTCCACCAGGAACAACAGTAGGAGGCTGGTAGTTGATCCCCACTTTGAACCCTGTGGGACACCAGTCTACAAATTGGATGGACTTGCAGGTCTTGATGTGGGCAATGGCAGCATTGACATCTTTGGGCACCACATCACCACGGTACAGCAGGCAGCAGGCCATGTACTTGCCACGCCTGGGATCACACTTCACCATCTGGTTGGCTGTCTCAAAACAGGCGTTGGTGATCTCCGGAACAGAGAGTTGCTCGTGATAGGCCTTCTCCGCAGAGATAATGGGTGCATAAGTGACCAGGGGGAAGTGAATACGAGGGTAAGGGACCAGGTTGGTCTGGAACTCAGTAAGGTCAACGTTGAGGGCACCGTCAAAGCGCAGCGAGGCCGTGATGGAGGAGACTACCTGGGCAATGAGTCGGTTCAGGTTGCTATAAGATGGCCGCTCCACACCAAGGTTGCGCTTGCAGATGTCAAAGATGGCCTCGTTGTCCACCATGAAGGAGCAGTCCGAGTGCTCCAGGGTGGTGTGGGTGGTCAGGATAGAGTTGTAGGGCTCCACCACTGCCGTGGATACCTGGGGAGCTGGGTAGACTGAGAACTCTAGCTTGGACTTCTTGCCAAAGTCCACAGACAGGCGCTCCATCAGCAGGGAGGCAAAGCCAGAACCAGTCCCACCTCCAAAACTATGGGAGATAAGGAAACCTTGCAGTCCAGTGCACTGGTCAGCCTGAGGAGAAAAGGTCACAATGTAATGCATCTGGATTTTTAGCCACAGGTAGACCTGCATTTAGACATTTGGAGCCACTAACCATTTTACGTATACGGTCCAGGACAGAGTCTGCAATCTCCTTCCCGATAGTGTAATGGCCACGAGCGTAGTTATTCGCAGCATCTTCCTTGCCACTGATTAATTGTTCTGGGTGATACAGCTGACGGTAGGATCCATTCCTGATTTCATCTATGAAAAATGAGACATTGTGAAGTGCAAGGCAAGTAGAACTATACACACACACAGCTGAACTATTAACAGTGAAACAAACAAATCAGGATACAATTGCATTCAGCTGCCTATTTTAGTTGGCAGACATGCTGTGGAAAAAAAGTGTTCCTCACCAACCACTGTAGGCTCCAGGTCTATGAATATAGCCCTGGGAACATATTTCCCACCTCCAGTCTCACTGAAGAAGGTACTGAATGAAGAGTTATCCAAGCAAGCAGTGCTAGAACTGTCAATCCTACCATCTGGTTGGATACCATGTTCCAAGCAATACAACTCCCAACACGCATTGCCAATCTGGACTCCTGCTTGGCCAATGTGAATGGAAATGCACTCCCTCTGTCAGATCAACAAACATAGATTCAACAAAACCATAGACAAACACTTAACTTGAAAAGCAAACTATTTAAAAGCCATAATACACTTCAACTTACCATTGTTAAGAATCTGTAATTGGAACAAATTAACAAAAACCTGGAACAGCTCAGATTTTTCCTGTGAATTCCTTAACGCAAAGAACAGAAATGTAATTCGGTCGAACATGCCGTTTTGGCTTAAATACTACACAGCTAAAACAAACCACACAACAATCCACTTACCTTGAACTGATGTCAGACTGTGATTTTGGTCTAATTTATACAAGCTGCTGCACTTACATGTGGAGGGGCGGGACTTTCAATTAACATTGAATTAAAGGGGAAGTGTGTAATTTTAGTTTCAGGTCAACACTTATTACAAAACGTATGCGTTGACAACAGAAAGTTAGAATGTGTTCGTTTTTGTTTCTGGGCATTTGGAGTGTACTAATTGGCTAATGTATGTGTCAGCCTGTATAAAGTTGAAATGGTTTCTTCATTTGGTTTATTGAAACAGATGAGACTTTTATGAATAGGGTCTCATGAACTCTGCTGTTGTATATACCACGCAGAAATACATGTCAAACCGAGTGCAATATTCACAAAAAACACAAGACTAACTCTGTTAGCATGCTTGTGAGAATTGCCGCACTACACTCTTCCTGAAATGAACTGTCAAATTTGCATTGATGTTTCTGTTGGTGAAATCTACGCCCAAAGCATGTATCTGAAATACACACGACTCCTTATCACTGATCATAGTTATGGCTGTTAGTGTGAAACACTGTAACGTATTGATGCTTACTGCAGTGTATATTATCTTAAATGATTAGACATTAGACCAGACTACATGTAATACATTTTTATTGAAAATACTGTTAAAGTACAAAAATACCAGACTATAGGACTACTTTTGTAGTGTTAATGTTCTTTCATCGCCAAAGCAGGATATAACAGTAATATTTTCTGTTAGGCAATGGGCCAATATAAACAGCTTTATATTAAAAATGATTTCACAAGTCAAGCTACATTCCTCTATAAAATTCTAGAACATTCCTTGCAGTTTGATACATAGTAATTCACAGTATGACATTTAAGATCCCTCCAACCCCATGTCAACCACAAAAACAGCAAACACATGGAGTCCAATACTTATTTGAACTATGTATCAGTCTCATTACATAATGTTAACTTCTGAAGGGATATGGACAATGAAATCAAAGTGATATAAGGGGGTATACTGATATTATATATAGGGAAGGTAAAATTGGGAAGATTATGTTAGACGGAACCACTGTTCTGAAACGAACTTCTGCCAAACACAGAGACACCTGCCTCATTCCCCCCGACTCCCGGACACCTTGTTCAGAAAGAGTGAAGAACGTAGAGAAATAAGGAAAACATTTTGAATCACATACATGAAAATGCTGGGGGGGGGTTTCTTTGTATTCGTATTGTACACTTACCTTCATGTTTCCCACCATGTCTTCAAAGGACTTGAAGGTATTGGAATGTCTAAAGAAAGACATATCATGTTAATACATTACTTTAGGGTATCAGTTCAGGTTAAACTGAACTGTCATTCTGGAATGTAACTTTTTTTCTTGTAAAATAGCATAAATCAAATTTTGTTCACTTGACAATTCCTACCAAAGCACTGTTTGTAATTATCCTTGGGTCTAGGTGAATATAATAAAAATGCCATTCCCTGCTTATAGCATCACTGCAGGCAGTATCTTACCTCATACTCATTGTGGGTACACTGATGGAGTGACTCAAGGAGCTGGGGCTGGCGTCCGAGAGAAAGAAATACAGATGACTAACAGGATTACTTTGAGATGAACAGCACGTAAATGAGAACAACAGATAATGCAGGAGAGGCTCGATCCTTACCGATGTGGGCTTGGCAAAGGTAGAGCTCTGTTCGGTCAGTAGGCAGCATAACAGTAAAGAGGTGTGGAGAGAGAGATGGTTAAAAGTGGTTATCAAGAGGCGATGGAAAGGTGTGAATACTGGCAGTGCACTCGTTATAAGCATAAACGTGTGTGGGTTGCATAATTTACATAATTAGAAAGAAATAACACTGACAGGTGCCCTCTAAACCTTTGTGAGTAAAGCAGCTGAACATATATTGTGCACATCTAAGTCAGACTGGTCTAACTGGATTTGGGCTGTTGTTTTCTCTGTGCGGGTGGGTGACAACGTGCCCGACCAAAAAACCATAGAACCTCAACAAATGTGTCCAGTGGACTGGAACTGCACAGTGATAATGTGTTATGGTCTGTTATGAACAGTGCCTGTCTGCCCTGGAGATGATGATGATCTGTATCTACAGTAGGTAGCTGGATTATGATGGATGGCTGATTTGGGGGATTATTAACAGATGACTGATACACAGGGAGGACAGATGAGTTGTAGAGGCAGTGTGGGGAGACAGGATAATTAAACAGTGGGCGGAGGAGCAGTGGGCACCTCATATCTCCCAGCATTCTTGTGATGGCCACACCCACAGTGGACACAGCGGCACTGGTCATCTGTCCTGCATTAGAGATACTCTCCTGGGTCCTTTTATACCTAGACACAGGAGAAGAAAGACAGTGTCATGGACATGGAACAGACCGGAAGTTGGTGCACTCTTTCTCAAAGGCTTCATCCAAGAACGTATATGCTTCCGCACACTTTACATTTCAACAACCACTAGGGAATCCATCAGGAAACGTTGTTTTTTTAGAGTGATAGAGTAGGGCAAATCAAAAACAAAAACATTTGTCACCTTCCCAACACCTCAGGTTCAGAACATAAACTATAAGGGAAATCCCTAAGAAAATGTCAAAGCACCATTTTAGACTGCCGTACCATATCTTGCTATTTCAGTGTAAATGTTCCTTGGTGTTTGCTGTTCAGCACCACAGCAGCAGGAAAACATATTATATAAGCACAATGGACCCATTGACTCACAGGTCCACTGTGTAAACACCAAAACACCATACCCTAATTTATCATTAGCCCTATTCTGATGCAGGTGGCCAGATTTATTTTTGCCATCCTCTGCCTGTTGTGCTAAGAACCGGCTATTAGACAGGCTATTAACAGGCAGCTTATCCATGTACACCATGACATCCTATCAGCGGTCTCTACATAAAGCTTGTTAACGTAACATGTGAAAGAATGACAACACCTGGAAAAACTTGCATGAATAGTGTAGAGAATATGAACAATGTAAACATACTGGCCACTTACATATTAGATTGGCTGATGTCCTCCAGAGTGGCGGAGGCTGTAAGATATCTGCAAAATACATGTATTCATTATTATAACCGAGAGCATTAAGCACTGAACATGAGTTTGCTTTTACACTTAAAATAAAAGTTCAGTTCACGTAACAGGGTTGACAAAATGAGAGACACTTGTAAAGTAAATCACATGAATTTAAACATAAGCCTACAAATGACAAAAAATATGTTTGTGAGAATTGCCTGGGAACCGGCATAAATGTAAAAAAAAAATTATGGACAAAATTATGGACAAATATTTGATATCACAGAGAAAGTAGTTTTATGTTAGTGTGCATATGTTGTACAAAATGTACCAAGTTTTCCATAAAATGTGTAAAGTTTGTTTAAGTATGTCCTGCTCTTCCTATTTTGTAGCTTTTGGTTATTAGCATGGCTTGTGTGCATCTTACAGCAGAATTAAATACATCCACGTGTTCCAAAGACTGTTTTGTTTTGAGTTTGAATCTCCAACCATTTGTTCAGGGCGATTGTTTAAAATCATATATATACCATTTATGTAGACTACATCAACTCACATGGCTTTTACATTGCAAAAAAGTCAGTTTGGTGGAAACACACAACTTCTTTTTTTTAATTCCTTCAAATGTTGTTAAACTATGTTCAATAGCCCTTTTCTAGCCCTGATGGTGCTCAGACAGTTGAAGTGGAGGGCATCTCAGAAAAGTTCTTAAGTATACTTACACGTTGGAGGTTTGGACATCCTGCCAGCCTTTTGACATGTTCTGTTTAATATCACTGAAGGGACCCATACCCAACTGCCTCCGGACGTCCATTGCATACTTCTCTTTGGAGACAAGCACCTGCCGCAACGTCAGTATCTCATCCTCTGTCTGAGAAGAACAAATGGCAAATGTGTTTATTTACAACAGTTAAGGATCCAGGACTAGTGCTAAGATAAATAACTACAGATTGAAATGTGTCTATTACTATGTATGAAACAAAATCTGAACAGAATATTTTCTCATAAGCCCATTTCACTTACATGAATATGACAACATTGAGAATGGAACAAAAGGGCAACGTTGGGTAACACAGACATATTACCTTTGCCAGTTCCATTTTTAAATAATCCTCCTCCTCCTCTGATAAAATGTTAGTCTGCCTTCCATTTCTGGATATTCCCATGGAAATGTTCCTCGGCGTCACGTTTTCCCCACTGTAACCTTTGAATGGTATAGATTATAGTGCACATTTCAATAGCAAGGATTGAGCTATGACAAAATGAATGCTTAGTTAATCAGTTGTTGACATAAGGGGCTGAATTAGATAGTAGCCTACTTGTTGCCACTCAAGTACACAGTTCGTATTCCCGAATTAAATAATTCCGTCGGTTACTTTAAACAAACTTGCATTTACAGGCTGAAGGTATCTTCTGAAATATGTGGTCTAAGCCTCGGTGTTGACCTAGTGAGTCATTCTCTTTTTATATCAGTGTTCTGTCCACGGTGCTGAATTCTGACTGCCTGTGCAGGAAACAACACTGCGTATTGCTAATCCATGCATAGTAAAGGGCTAGAAAGAAAAGGCATATAATGTCACATTTTTCATCTCACCGTGTGATTCAGAGTAGGATCAGACGGTCATCAAACAAACTAAAAGCAAATGTCGCCTTACTGAGTGGTACTGACTTACCTTGCCTATTCATTATCACCAGAGGCATGAACAACTCTGTTGTACTCCGCACGGTAATGTTATAGCTCCCACTTGGTATCCAATATCCTTGGTTATTATATTATCAGCTAGATTAATCAAATGCTTTTCTTTTCTCAAAAACAATCTCGTATTTATTTATAAAACCTTACGATATATTTTAGAAGCACGTATTAGGCCTACATCTTGTTTGGAAAAAGAAACCTGTTTTGCGAGGTCGGGATTAGGAACCTGATGTGCACAAAGGAAATAGGAAACTGGCGAATGGGGAATCTGATATGACGGAATTGTTGTCATTTATCATTTATTAAGAAAATGGTAAGTGGTTTTTAATGCCACAGCTCTGCAACTGAGGTAATACACTTTTTGGAGATTCTTACATTCAAGTGAAATGCACCAGTGAAAACAGAGTTTCTGTTAACTCGGATAACACATGAAGGCGGTTTCAATCCTTGTCTGTGACATGGGGGTTAAAAAAATCGCACTGGCCGCACTTTCCCCGATTTTGAGAGCAGCCATTTAATATTTAATATCTCAACAATATTGTTTAAATAGGTGGTGTTGAATAGTGGTGGCTCGGGATTTGACCACCCAGTTTATAGACCTTATAAACCACCGCGGTAAAGATTTATATTCACACATTCACACATTCGCCAGCTCCGGGGATACGGCACAGCGGTCTTTCTTCGGGCCGACTGCCGAGTCGGAAAAACGGATAGAGAATACTGCAGCGCTCGGTAAACAGAGTAGTTAGGGACCAACGTAAAAGTGCAACACCCAAGAGCTGCACTAACTATAACATAGATTACAGTTAGTTTTTTTAAAATAGCTTTTTCAAATTTTGAGATATATTCTCCATAATACATCAGTACACTCTTCAATGTATATTCTAAGAGCCGCAAGAAATGATTTCCATCAAATATCAATCGTTGATTTATTTTGAATAAAGTAAAGCTGAAACAGCACTCTTTCTGAAATAGCTCTTTCAAATTTTAAGATATGTTTCCCAAAACGCATCGATACACTCATCAATGTATATTCTAAGAGCCGCAAGAAATGATTTTCATCAAATATCAATCGTTGATTTATTTGGAATAAATTAAAACTGAAACAGCACTCTTTCTGAAATAGCTCTTTCAAATTTTAAGATATATTCACCAAAATTCATCAGCACACTCGTCAATGTATATTCTAAGAGCCGCAAGAAATGATTTTCATCAAATATCAATCGTTGATTTATTTGGAATAAATTCAAGCTGAAACAGCACTCTTTCTGAAATAGCTCTTTCAAATTTTAAGATATATTCACCAAAATTCATCAGCACACTCGTCAATGTATATTCTAATAGGCGCAAGAAATTATTTTCATCAAATGTCAATCGTTGATTTATTTGGAATAAATTAAAGCTGAAACAGCACTCTTTCTGAAATAGCTCTTTCAAATTTTAAGATATATTCACCAAAATTCATCAGCACACTTGTCAATGTATATTCTAAGAGCCGCAAGAAATGATTTTCATCAAATATCAATGGTTGATTTATTTTGAATAAATGAAAGCTGAAAATGCTGTCTTTCTGAAATAGCTTTTTCAAATTTTAAGATATGTTCCCCAAAATTCATCAGTACACTCATCAATGTATATTCTAAAAGCCGCAAAAAAATTATTTTTATGAAATATCAATCGTTGATTTATTTGGAATGAATTAAAGCTAAAAATGCACTCTTTCTGAAATAGCTTTTTCAAATTTTGAGATATCTCTCATCTCATCTTCAACCGCTTATCCGGGGTCGGGTCGCGGGGGTAGCAGCTCTAGCAGGGGACCCCAAACTTCCCTTTCCCGGGCAACATTAGCCAGCTCTGACTGGGGAATCCCGAGGCGTTCCCAGGCCAGTGTGGAGATATAATCTCTCCACCTAGTCCTGGGTCTTCCCCGAGGTCTCCTCCCAGCTGGACGTGCCTGGAACACCTCTCTAGGGAGGCGCCCAGGTGGCATTCTTACAAGATGCCCGAACCACCTCAACTGGCTCCTTTCTATGCAAAGGAGCAGCGGCTCTACTCCGAGTTCCTCTCGGATGACTGAGCTTCTCACCCTATCCCTAAGGGAGAGGCCAGCCACCTTTCTGAGAAAACCCATTTCGGCCGCTTGTACCCGCGATCTCGTTCTTTCGGTCATGACCCAGCTTTCATGACCATAGGTGAGGGTAGGAACAAAGATTGACCGGTAGATCGAGAGCTTTGCCTTTCGGCTCAGCTCTATTTTCGTCACAACGGTGCGGTGAAGCGAATGCAACACCGCCCCCGCTGCTCCGATTCTCCGACCAATCTCCCGCTCCATTGTTCCCTCACTCGCGAACAGGACCCCGAGGTACTTGAACTCCTTCACTTGGAGTAAGGACTCATTCCCTACCCGGAGTAGGCACTCCACCGGTTTCCTGCTGAGAGTCATGGCCTCAGATTTAGAGGTGCTAACCCTCATCCCAGCCGCTTCACACTCGGCTGCGAACCGATCCAGTGAGTGCTGAAGGTCACCGACCGATGAGGCCATCAGGACCACATCATCCGCAAAAAGCAGTGATGTGACCATCAGCCCACCGAACGGGAACCCCTTCCCCCCATGACTACGCCTTGATATCCTGTCCATGAATATTACAAACAGGATTGGTGACAAAGCGCAGCCCTGGCGGAGGCCAACCCCCACCGGGAACGAATCCGACTTACTGCCGAGGACACGGACACAGCTCATGCTTTGAGCATACAGAGATTGGATGGCCCTGAGAAGAGACCCCCTCACCCCATACTCCCGCAGCACCTCCCACAAAAGATCCCGGGGTACCCGGTCATACGCCTTCTCCAGATCCACAAAACACATGTAGACTGGATGGGCATACTCCCAGGCCCTCCAGGATCCTTGCGAGAGTAAAGAGCTGGTCCGTGGTTCCCGGCCAGGACGAAAACCGCATTGTTCCTCTTCAATCTGAGGTTCGACTATTGGCCGAACCCTCCTTTCCAGCACTTTGGAGTACACTTTACCAGGGAGGCTGAGGAGTGTGATACCTCTGTAATTGGCACACACTCTCTGGTCCCCCTTTTTAAAGAGGGGAACCACCACCCCGGTCTGCCACTCCTCTGGCACTGTCCCAGACTTCCATGCAATGTTGAAGAGGCGTGTCAACCAAGACAGCCCTTCCCCACCCAAAGCTTTTAGCATTTCTGGACGAATCTCATCAGTCCCTGGGGCTTTGCCACTGTGGAGTTGTTTGACTACCTCAGCGACTTCCCCCAGGGAAACTGACGATGACCCTCCATCAGCCTCCAGCTCTGCCTCTGTACTAGAGGGCGTGTAGGTCGGATTCAGGAGCTCCTCAAAATGCTCTTTCCAGCGCCCGATCACATCATCAGTTGAGGTCAACAGTGTCCCATCCTTACTGTACACAGCTTGGATGGTTCCCCGTTTTCCCCTTCTGAGGTGCCGAACGGTTTTCCAGAAGCATTTTGGTGCCGACCGAAAGTCCTTCTCCATAGCTTCTCCAAACTTCTCCCACACCCGCTGCTTTGCCTCTGACACGGCAGCGGCTGCAGCCCTTCGGGCCTGTCGGTACCCTGCAACTGCCTCCGGAGTCCCCAGGGCTAGCATATCCCTGAAGGCCTCCTTCTTCAGTCGGACAGCTTCCCTGACCACCGTGGTCCACCACGGTGTTCTAGGGTTACCACCCCTTGAGGCACCTAGGACCTTGAGACCACAGCTCACCGCCGCAGCTTCAGCAATAGAAGCTTTGAACATTGCCCACTCAGGTTCAATGCCCCCAACCTCCACAGGGATGCCTGAAAAGCTCCGCCGGAGGTGTGAGTTGAAGATCTTTCGGACAGGGGCCTCCTCCAGACGTTCCCAGTTCACCCGTATTTTGAGATATATTCACCAAAATTCATCAGCACACTCGTCAATGTATATTCTAAGAGCCGCAAGAAATGATTTTCATAAAATGTCAATCGTTGATTTATTTTGAATAAATGAAAGCTGAAAATGCTGTCTTTCTGAAATAGCTTTTTCAAATGTTTAGATATGTTTCCCAAAATACATCAGTAGACTCGTCAATGTATATTCTAAGAGCCGCACGGAATTATTTTCATCAAATGTCAATCGTTGAGTTATTTGGAATAAATTAAATCTGAAAATACACTCTTTCTAAAATAGCATTTTCAGCTTTCATTTATTCCAAATAAATCAACTATTGACATTTGATGAAAATGATTTCTTGCGGCTCTTAGAATATACATTGACGAGTGTACTGATGAATTTCGGGAAACATATCTTAAAATTTGAAAAAGATATTTCAGAAAGACAGCATTTTCAGCTTGAATTTATTCAAAATAAATCAACGATTTACATTTGATGAAAATCATTTCTTGCGGCTCTTAGAATATACATTGAAGAGTGTACTGATGCATTATTGAGAATATATCTCAAAATTTGAAAAAGCTATTTCAGAAAGACAGCATTTTCAGCTTTCATTTATTCCAAATAAGTCAACGATTGATATTTGCTAAAGATAATTTCTTGCGGCTCTTAGAATATACATTGACGAGTGTACTGATGCATTTTGGGGAACATATCTAAAAAAATTGGAAAAAGCTATTTCAGAAAGACAGCATTTTCAGCTTTCATTTATTCAAAATAAATCAACAATTGATTTTTGCTAAAAACATTTCTTGCGGCTCTTAGAATATACATTGAAGAGTGTACTGATGCATTATTGAGAATATATCTCAAAATTTGAAAAAGCTATTTCAGAAAGACAGCATTTTCAGCTTTCATTTATTCCAAATAAATCAATGATTGATATTTGCTAAAGATAATTTCTTGCGGCTCTTAGAATATACATTGAAGAGTGTACTGATGCATTATGGAGAATATATCTCCAAATTTGAAAAAGCTATTTCAGAAAGACAGCATTTTCAGCTTTCATTTATTCAAAATAAATCAACAATTGATATTTGTTGAAAATCTTTTCTTGCGGCTCTTAGAATATTAATTGAAGAGTGTACTGATGCATTATGGAGAATATATCTAAAAATTTGAAAAAGCAATTTTAGAAAGAGTGTATTTTCAGATTTAATTTATTCCAAATAACTCAACGATTGACATTTGATGAAAATAATTTCGTGCGGCTCTTAGAATATACATTGACGAGTCTACTGATGTATTTTGGGAAACATATCTCAAAATTTGAAAAAGCAATTTCAGAAAGACAGCATTTTCAGCTTTCATTTATTACAAATAAATCAACGATTGACATTTGATGAAAATCATTTCTTGTGGCTCTTAGAATATACATTGATGAGTGTACTGATGCATTTCGGGAAACATCTCAAAATTTGAAAAAGCTATTTCAGAAAGACAGCATTTTCAGCTTTAATTTATTCAAAGTAAATCAACAATGGATATTTGTTGAAAATATTTTCTTGCGGCTCTTAGAATATACATTGACGAGTGTACTGATGCATTTCGGGAAACATATCTTAAAATTTGAAAAAGCTATTTCAGAAAGAGTGCTGTTTCAGCTTTACTTTATTCAAAATAAATCAACGATTGATATTTGCTGAAAATCATTTCTTCCGGCTCTTACAATATACATTGACGAGTGTACTGATTCATTTTGGTGAATATATCTCAAAATTTGAAAAAGCTATTTTAGAAAGAGTGCATTTTTAGCTTTACTTTATTCAAAATAAATCAATGATTGATATATGCTAAAAATCTTTTCTTGCGGCTCTTAGAATATACATTGACGAGTGTACTGATGAATTTCGGGAAACATATCTTAAAATTTGAAAAAGATATTTCAGAAAGACAGCATTTTCAGCTTGATGCATTTTGGTGAATATATCTCAAAATTTGAAAAAGCTATTTCAGAAAAGAAGCATTTTCAGCTTTCATTTGTTCCAAATAAATCAACGATTGATATTTGATGAAAGTTATTTCTTGTGGTTATTAGATGGCACTATGGACAGTGTATTGAAGCATTTTGGGATACGTTTTTAAACATTTGAAAAAGCTATAAAAAAACTATCTGTAATCTATGTTATAGTTAGTGCGACTCTGGGTGTTGCACTTTTACGTTGGTCCCTAACTACTCTGTTTACCGAGAGCTACACTATTTTCTATCCGTTTTTCCGACTCGGCAGTCGGCCCGAAGACAGACAGCTATGCGGTGCCCAGGAGCTTACGAATGTGTCAATGTGGGAATATAAAACTATCTTTACCGCGGTTTATAAACCATGTGGTTTAGTCCTGAATGTGGTATATGCGTATACCATGTATAACATCACATTACGTTTTACCTATGAAATTATGTTTTGTAATTGTTTACATAGGCATTAGGCTACTATTCAGAATTATTTTGATTTCGACGAACTCAACACGCCAATGACCAATATTACATGATACAGAAAAGGTTTGTATTATAGTTGTTGACTCACTCAACCTGTCTTTCTATTCAGGCCAACATGTGTGTGTGTAGTTTTGCTTGGTAATTTCGCAGACATTACTGGTCTGTATCAGGTGAGTTGGAACGTTGGAACAATTTATTGGATTTATGGTAAAAAAAATCCAAACATCAGCACAACACTATTTATTCTGTGAACATAAAATACAAAGATACTCCTGTCAGTTTTTAATTATTTTTCAATATACCTAGATATTTTTTATTGCTATTGTTTATGTGCTGGCTTTCAGGTTATGCAAATATCCACCAGGTGGTTCAAATGATTAAAGCCTGTTTTATGCTTCTGCGTCGAATCGACGGCGTACCCTCGCAGACCCCTCTGTGTCGACGCGAACCCCTCGCCGACCCCTACGCCGTAGCTCGACGTGCACCTCCAAAAAATTGTAACTACGCGTCGAGGCGACGCAGACCACAAGGGCTGTGATTGGTCAGATTATACATCTGGCGGTGAAATGCAACGCAACCCGACGCAGAACCATAAAACGGCCACGACGCCGTAGGAGTGACGGCGTAGCTACGCCGTGGAGTTGACGCAGAAGCATAATGAGGGCTTTAAGGGTGTTAAGAGAGGGATCCGTCTCCATCTACTGGCTAAATCAATACACCAATACAAATTCTAATTCTTAAAATCTGGGGTAGGCATTCCGTACAGTATCTATTTGAGTGATATGTATGTATAGGATATTAGAATAAAATATTATACTGGAATATTATATTTGCAGAATACATGACGCACATAACTTTGAAATGCTTACATTTCTAGCAATACAGCAAGAAACAGAATAAAAAACACCAGTAAATGCAGTAAATGTTCAGGTACATTTATTTTACAACAGCAAATCAGATCAATGACCCACTTTGTTTTCTTTCAGACACACATTACCATGCTACAACATAAAGTTCAAGATTTTTACTTCATATTTAAGTGTATATACACAACAGACCTTAACCATTAAACCATGCATTGCAAAATTTAATGGCCACATCAAAACAACATACCATTTATAATGCACATCATACAAAATGTGACTAAATTATATAACTTAAATAAAACAAATTGCATCAAATTACTGTCACTGTTACTATATACTATGTCATCTGTATCAAGACATTTCTATGAAACCACTTCCTGATCATAGGTCCTGTAATTTTTTTGAACACACATTGCATTCAACTCATTTAACAATTAGCATTTTCCAACATCTCAATGAAGTAGCGTTAACATGTAGGTATATCTCTTGAGGGGGGGTCTCAGGAGGGAACTGCAAACACTGTATAAGGACCGCACAGTTCAAAGGGCAGGAGAGAGGAGCTCAGACATTGTAATGTAAACCATTGAAACACAATTGGCCTTAATGAGAAAAAAAATATGACAATAACGGCTGGTTATGTGTTAGTTACACTGGACATATATTTAGTTTTAAATATCAATATTAAAACATAAGTCTCATTATAGTATAAGAGCTGCCTGAAGTTGTGCTAGCCCACTCAAGAAATGACATGAGCTAAGAAATTACCAATATCCACACACTATTTTCAATTATGAAGGAAATAAATAAAAACAGCATTGGACAATTAAAACACAGAATTCCCTTGAAGGCAAATATAAAAAACATGTTAATATTCTTTAAATGTTCACAACTTTTTCCTACACCCATACAGTACTGCATACATATTAATTGAACAATAAATATGAAAATGGTCACATGACCTTATGTCACATCTGAACATAAATTAATAATGAATAGTGCTCTGAATGAAAGGATGCAACACAGATCATTGGATCATGTCAAGATCTTTGGGTGCTGGGTCTTAGGGCAATAAAATGAAGTACTGGAAACATTTCCTAACATATGAAATAACTGGATCTGGAGTTCAACCACTTAAAAGTGTTACTCAGAGATGTCAAGGACTAGTCCCAACAATTCATTGGCACTGTGGGTGGCAGAGTGGCAAATAAAACACCACTCAAATAAAAATGACCAAATGTGTAAACAAACGTTTGTATTATTATTATTTTCCGGTTTTAGTCCATGCTTCGATGCAGGGAAGTTAGTGTAAAGATTACAAGCATTCAATTCAGATTTCATGTAGAGGACAATTTTCTCATCCTACAAAGATAGACCACCAAGCCGAATCAGATAGCGGAAAAGCAAAAGTCCACCGAACATAAACTAAACAACAACGGCGTCACCGTCTGCTCTTTTTTCAGACGTTTATTGGTGACTGCATCATACAACACAGAAAATGAACCGCCAAACACCTCAATACTCACCGCCCTCCTCAGCTGAGCCTCTTGTTTCACTGATAAAACCACCAAGTAAACTGTACCCAAAATGAATCACGCTCACATGAACAATTGAACCAAGTATCAAAAATAAATATCACATTCAAACAAACCAAAAAATAAAAACAATGATATTTCTCTCTCGAAACAGTGCATGCGACCCCATGAAAGGTAACGGTGGAGTTCGAGGACTGAACTTGAAGGCCAAAGTAAAAACACGAAAGACCAAACGGAAGGGAAGCAAATGTTCTCGTGCTCTTTCATCCTACAATGAGTCGGGTGTGGACCACGCTGGAGATGGCGGAAAGCGGGTGCATCTTCAAAAGCTCCATGTGTGGGCCACGCTCACTCCATCTCTCCTCTCCAGGACTTGACTATCAGTGAAGTTAAACAGATTGTCCTTCTCGTTCATCCTCTTAGGGTGGAGCAGGGTAGCAGGCGGGGCCACGAGCCAGGACAGGCGAGGGGGTTAGTTGAAGCCCATGTCGGTTTGGTAAGTGGAGTGGTGACCATCAGACGTCAGCTGCGTTGTCTCTGTTGCTGATGGCTGCACCAAGATGGCTTCCCCGACAGCCTCTGCCAAAGAGACACACAAAAACACACATGAACCACTAAATATAAAAAAGAAGTGATAATGACACTTCTGGAAGACATTTACACTGAGTACCATGTACCAGTGTAAACGACCATGCAATTGAAACCGGATAATACTCAGAGATTAGCTGATTTCTGTGTTAATGTGAGTGTGTTCATAAAACAATAAGCAGTGGATCCCACCTCTCTCATCAGACTGCATCTGGGCCTCCAGGTCCTCAGGGGACACATAGAAGTCAGGCTCCTGGCCCTCTGGGGGCCGCGGTTTACACTTCCCACAGCAGCAGTTACAGCAGCAGCACAGGCAACAACAGAAGTAGCAGCCAGTGGCCAGGCCACAAAATACAAACAATGCCTACAGATAAAAAGCAAGTCAACCAGTTAAAGAGCGAAAGATGTGGCGGGAAATAGCAAAGTCCACTACATACAGTGGATATAAAACGTCTAAACACCCCTTAAAATGCCAGGTTTTGTGCTGTGAAAAGATTAGAAAGATAAAGCTTAGAAGCTTCCATAAACAGTTTTCTTCTTGTCTTTTCATCAATTTTAGAGGGACATCCAGCTCTTGGTAATGTCTCTGTTGTGCCATTTTTTCTCCACTTGATGATGACTATGGTGTTCCATGGTATATCTAATGCTTTGGTCATTCATTTGTACTCTTCTCCTGACTGATATCTTTCAACAATGAGATCCCTCTGATGCTCTGGAAGCTCTCTGCGGACCATGGCTTTTGCTCTGAGATGCAACTAAGAAAAGGTCAGGAAAATCCTACTGGAACAGCTGACCTTTAGTTGTGATTAATTAGAGTCACTAGAAATGATGGCAGGTGTGTAATGACTTCTATTTAATATGAGTTTGAATGTTTTTGGTTAATTCTCAACATAGCCACATGCCCAGTTATAAGAGGGTGTGCACATTTATACCACCAGGCTTTTGTAAGGTTTTTCATTTTTAGTTTCCCCCCTCAAAGATTCACATCACAAAAACCCTAGTATTAGGGGTGTGTAGACTTTTTATATACACTGTATGTCAACCACCTCCCTAAGGCTTCTTGCAGGCTTACCTTGGCCCACCAGCTGGACAGAACAAAGTACGTGTTCACATTCTCCTCTCCAAACTGCTCAGCGACGTACAGTCCCAGAGAGCCGTACTTATCATAGATGTTCCGCTTGGTGGGGTCGTTCAGGATGGCATGTGCGTTGTTTATCTCCTTAAACTTGTCTGAAGCTTCTGGGTTATCTGGGTTCTTATCAGGGTGGAATTTCAACGCAAGTTTTCTGAGAACACATCAGTTAGTGAGAATTAGAACTAATGAACGCAACCATCAAAATCACTTTTCACGGGACAGAACTCGCTAACTCAATACATGTTTTTATTGATTGTGAGTAGTAAAGGTGGTTGTGGCGCCCTGACTGACCTGTAAGACTTCTTGATGTCATCGGGAGTGGCGAGCTTGTCAATTCCAAGCACAATGTAGAGTGATTCACCAGAGGTAGAGAGAGAGCGCTGCCTCGCCTGTTCATGAGCTGCCATGATACCTCACAATTCTTCACACACTGAACACAGAAAAAGGAAAAAAGACACACATTTATTTACTAGTGAGTCATTATAATACAATTACTCTGTGACTAAAGCAGCATGTTTTTCATTCTCACAAACAAGTATAGTTCTGGATTCATTAAGTAATACCAGACTCCATCCATATATTGTACATCTTAGGCTTTATCTCAGATTCTACTCCAAAACGTTGAATCATTGTTTCCCTGACTCCTGGGCCCAGTTTTTCAAAAGTAATCCACTAGGATTTTGGATAACGGATTGGATCAAATCTAGAAAATGGGTTTTTCAAAAGAAAAAACGGATTACATAATCGGATTAGATCACGTAATCCAATTTTGGTTTTGATCCGGATCAAACCTTTAGTTTGAGGTTTTCAGAACTTTTTTATAGGATATGGATCACTTTGATCCAAAAAAACTGGATAAAACTGATCCCATCAGAAGGGTGGATTCAGCGTGGATTTCATGCCCAAAATGTCATGAAAACGTTAAAAATGTATCATATAATACTATATTTGGATCATGCAGTATCTTACAAGATATCCTATTTATTCATAATGTTTTAATTTTATTTGTTCATCCGTCAGGCTACAGTGATTAGGTAGGCTTTAACGTATTTCACGGCTTTCAGTATAGGCCTACAGCAAAGTAGAAAGAGTTTGGCCTCATAAAATAATCCCCCAAACAGCTGTCAAAATTTACCAAAAACAATCAATTTTATTCTGTCACTAATTGATATATATATTCATCACAATCGAAAACATTTTTGTTTTTAGAATATTTATTAGTGATGCATACAATGATTACAGAATAACCAATAAAAATGCACTTTCCTATCCTGTTTGAGCACTGGTTATCCAGATTTGGTGATCCTGAAAAGTTTCTATCCGGATCAGATTGATCCAATCCGATGTTGCTTTGAAAAACTGCCTCAAAAGTAAGATGGATTACGTGATCACGGATCGCAAAAAAAAGGTTTACTAAAAACTGGGCCCAGGAGACCTACTCTGTAACAGGATAGAGTATTTAGCCTGCCTTTAAATGGTCCTGTCCTATGGACAACGTACCTGACACATTCCTATATTTCATAGATTTCTATTTAAAATAAGACTACAAAATAAATAATCTCTGTTCTGCTTCAACAATATCAATCGTCACTTGTATTTATTTAAAATGTCCACACACTTCTTTTTCTTAAAGATTAAGGCATACATTCAAAGGGGGTTATCCTGGTAGGTATTGGATCAGTACCCAATATCAATCTGAGATAATCTGAACACTGGAAAAATACCTACTCCGTAAAAAATGCTATGCAGGTTTCCTTGTAGAATAAAAAGTATAACAACAGTTGACAGGTGTGTTGTAATTCTCCGCCACAGTGATATACATTTTAGCGCAATATGTTAAATGCAAATTACTGACATTAATCGCAATATGTACCTAGGGGGTATATATTGTCAACACGGTAATTAAACTGGGAATCGTGAATTAATTAATGACAGGCCCCAAACCTAAAGATTCAATACAGTGGCTCTAGACTGCACAACGGCCTAGCATTCACCAAGGGCCTCTACCATTCAAATGTCATTCAAGGCCTTTTGCAGTGATGGTAATTCTAACATGCTAATTGAAAAACAATGTCAGTTGAAACAATGCAACCAAATTGTATCATTAAATTCAATACATTTTTGTGATTGGTGGGCATATGTGCAGTGATTCAGGAAACAATCGTTACTGACATCCAATAAGGAAGGAATACTATTTTTGGGCATGGCGCACCTAGCTCTGCAACCTGCAGCGAAACTAGTCAAATGTATAGGCCATGACACAACTGACCAATTAACATTTTGCAAAATAAATACTTGTGCAAAATGTCTAAGCTGTAGGCTATACGCTATGACGCTAGTCGAATAAAATAAATGCATTATTATAATTCTTGGAATTTACCTATTCTATGATAATATTTGCCAGAATTCAGTACAACATTGCTATACTGAAGATTATTTTGAATCTGTAAATGCGATGCTTAGTTAGAGCGGTTAATCTCAGTGGCTGCATCACCAGCGGCCAATGCTAGCAGCACTGCGCAGCATCCATGTTGGTTTGCCTGCTGGCCTTCTCTAGACGCAAGGCACGCTCAAGTCAGCAGTAATTTGCAAAGACAAGCAAGAATGGGTTTAAAATTAAACAATCCACGTTCACATTAGATCGCTTACCTACTATAGTTGGCTCTGATGCACCGTATGGGGAGATTGTCCAGAGAAATAGAAATAAAGGTCTCTGCTTATGGTCGCATCCCTGAGAACCCAGCGCATCTACCAAACGCAACCATGGACAGATGCAGCAGTATCTCGGTCCCGCCCACCGACCACCACCCCCACCCCCACCCCCCCAATCGACGTGCGCACACTCATTGAGGTGGTGGGATGGGTACACCAGAACCTTATAAACGTATTACTGCATTAGAAATTAATATAAAGGCAAAAAACATAGCTACAATGTTTTGAAGTAATATGCTTTTGAAGTATTTGTATGACCTGTATTGCAATGTTTAGGTAACTCTAAACAAGAGATGTCAGAGGTTCACTAAAAGCTGATGAAATAATAATAATATATATGGTAATATTGTAAACATTTTCAAGCTACCTGAGACAATAGTGACCTAATATAACCTAGTTCTGTATGCATGTCGTTTTTTTGCGTTCATCTCTGGGGACCACTTGCTTAAAAAATATATTATTTTTTACAAACGCTTTATCTACCACTCTAACCCAATGCATTGTTTAAACATAAGACACATTTGGGCAATTAGAACAATTATGTTATTTAATTTATTTAAAGAGTGTATTTGGACATTATGTTACACCAATTCATTAATCTATTTAATGAAAAGTATTTTATTTTCATATACCACCAACTAGCATCTACCGAGTTGAAACCCCTAATAGCAGACAACAACAAGAACATGACGCACAATGACTAGGGAAAACTCTGGTTGTCTAAATATGATTTATAGTTAATACACTTAAATAAAACACACATTTTATTGTGGTATATGTGGGTCAAATCTAAAGGATTTTGGTCTATGGTGTTTTTCTAACGAAATGCATCAAAACGTTAAGTTCATGAACATATTTTAACACTAAATCAGGAAAAAGAATCGCGATGAGGCAACACGATTGGTCAAACGGCGCAAATCCTTTTCTGGAAATGGCTAGTATATGTGTATCCACATTTTACCTGGGATTGCAAGTCTTGTGCAAATGCCCTGTTTTTTGTTAGCATTGCATGACTCCGAAGTGGTGTCACAATTCTGTAGCCTCAGGTCACCCACCGCGGCCATGATAGGTTGTTTATGAATAAATAAATAATAATAATAAATAATAAAATACAGGATCAGAATCAATCATGTCACGGTAGTTAACAAAGTATAACACTAACTTAATAATACAGACTATTGGTGGCGTTTCATAAAACCTCCTGGGGGGACGTCGGAACGGAATGCGGGGTCACGTAACGCACAAAACGACTGTAAGTGACTAAGTACATTCTCCTCTCCATATCCGTAGGCTTACTCTCTGCATGTACCAGCAATAATAATAACACTTCCTGGTTGAGCAAGCAATGTGATTTGAATCAGAAACTGCTGCCAGATGTGTTTGAATAAACAATTATTATTCTCACCACACGTAATGTCCCGTCAACATTCTTATAGAACCTAACGTGACCAGATTCTTGTATGAAACTCCGCCTACATTTACGACGCAAATCCTTCGCGTTGGTTTCTAGGTAACCATCACATATTCCTCCAAATCACGTTAGGTTGTCGCGAGAAGATTTATAAGCCACTAGCATAAATCGAAATATTGTTACACTACAGGTAGCTACATTTATCTTTACCACTAGGCTGTTTATTATATTAATAGCCATATGGTTTAATTATTCTTTATTGTTTCGTACCCTTCGCTTTTGTTACAATTACACGTCGATGAGTGACAATGACACGCTATCGTTTTCTACTGAGCTAATACAGCAATCTCAACATGCGTCTCCAATTTACTCTAGCTACATGTAGCTATCTAACTAAGCTATATCTGTTTTGTTATCAGGCCAGTATATTCGCTTTTGGTCATTAATGTTCAGAAGGCAGACTATATTATTTTGTGTATGTTTACGTTTTCAAGATTAGTTAGTAGCCACGTCTTCAGCAACTAGCTAACTTGCTAAACTTGTTTTGAATTTTTAAACATCCTTCACTCGGTCTTTCTCGGCTTAAATTGCATTTCCACTCAGGTATAACCGATTTTTTATTCAAACCTTCCAGGACCCTAAAAATGTCAATTATGAGTTACGCGGAAAAGCACGAAGATATTACAAAAGACGAATGGATGGACAAGCTGAACAATGTACACATACAGAGGGCCGATATGAACCGTCTCATTATGAATTACCTGGTGACAGGTATGCCACGAGTCGCACTTTGTAGTGTCAGTTGCTACAACACCAGTCCCCAATCACTTTTAATCCTAATCGTTTTATAACTTGTTCCCACCACTCATTTGCCTACCTGTGTCCAGATATTAATGAAATCCAATTTGTGGCTGCTACCCTCCACTCGAAATGAAAACATGGATTCCATGTTGTTTTTGCTTTGCTTGCACACCTGTGTATGGGTTACACCTGTTTTGGCATCATGCTGCTGCAGACCGAAAAGTGTATGAGTATAATGGTCGTGTGCTCACAAACATTGACATCCATATTTAGTCCTGCTTTGGAGGCGGGTTGTACAGTCTAACAATTGGATTTCTTTCTTGGCCACTGATAGATGATGCAAACTAAGTCATACTAATAAGAAATGTCTACAAGTAAGGGACATATCTTCCAATGTCAGATGTCCTGCTAAACAGGTACAGTAATTTGATGCTTTGCACAATTTTCCCATATTAAGACTTGTTACCCATATTAAGAATGTTACTGTTGAAATATATTTACTGTATATGAACAACAGTGAGCTTTATAGGCCTATTTTACACCACATCTTCAGCTTGTCTCTCAGTAGAAGAATCTCTCAGCTTTTGAATCTATCCTAGGTATTGTTAATACGTATTGTCATTTTGATGGCCTTCCTCTTTTCTATGTTTGTGCAGAGGGGTTTAAAGAGGCAGCAGAGAAGTTCCGTATGGAGTCTGGGATTGAGCCCAGTGTGGACCTGGACTCTTTGGATGAGAGGATACAGATCAGAGAGAGGATCCTGAAGGGACAAATACAGGAAGCCATTGCACTCATCAACAGTTTACACCCAGAACTGCTTGACACCAATCGCTATTTGTATTTTCACTTACAGGTAAGGGTGCCTTCAGTAGGCAGTAGGGGTGCACGAAATTGACAAAATGTGATATTGCTATATTGATCATGAATATTGGATATCGATATTAATTTCGATATTCTTAAACATATGTAAAAACACAAAAGTTATGGGAAAATGCCTCAAAATAGATTAATATAAACAAAATCGATTGTGGCGTTTGCACCGATCTTATAGTGGCTTGTGGTGGTTTTTAAGATGGGAAAATAGGTTGGTTGTATTGCCTCTTGCCCGGTGTATCACCATACCGCAGGTTTTGCAGAGTACAACAGATTGAGCGACATTAGTTTGCTTAAACTTTTCTTAAGCTTCTCTAACTCGCCTTTCCTCGCTTTGTCCGGGTGTCTCTATTTCTCTTCACTCACGTAGTCGGAGTTCACACATGCGTCACGTGTTCCATAGGGTCTGTTCGTTTAGTGGACCCGTCGCTCACACATTCGTCACGTGTAATGTGGGTCTGTTCGTTAAGTGGACCCGTTGGCATGTGACCGGGCAACTGGCCAATGAAACATGATCATTATATATAGTTTTCAAGCGTGCGCTTAAATCGTACACAACTAGGCCACAAAGCCAATAGACGCATCTCTCCACAAAATAAATGTATAAGTATTGCACTTCTTGAGACATTTTCGATATTGATATTGCGCAACGTGATATCGCAATAAAGGTATTGAGTCGATATACCGGTATCGTGCACCCCTAGTAGGCAGTTTTGCTACTGCGCCTGTTCCAATCAACAGCATCCCATTGTCATGTCTCCGCCTCATAGCAACAGCATCCCATTGTCCTGTCTTCTCCTCATAGCAACAGCATCCTATTGTCCTGTCTCCTCCTCATAGCAACAGCACTTAATTGAGTTAATCCGACTTCGGGAGACCGAGTCTGCGTTGGAGTTTGCTCAGACTCAGCTGGCAGAGCAGGGGGAGGAGAGCAGAGAATGCCTGTCAGAGATGGAGAGGACGCTGGCTCTCCTGGCCTTTGACAACCCAGAGGAATCTCCCTTTGGAGACCTGCTTAACATGATGCAGCGACAGAAGGTTTGTGACTGTGGGTTTGACTTGTCATCTGCATCATACTTTTAATGATTCAATGTTATCAAAAAGGAGTTTGAGTCCATAACTGAAAGTTGAAATTTATGAGATATTAGAAATCGAACTGTTGTTCTAAATGCTGATTTCTGATTTTTCAATAATCCTTTATCCGAAGGACCATTCAATGGATTAAATAAAACACTACCCTAACAAGCCCAAGCCTTCATCAGAGCATACAATACAGTTATATACAACTGTTAAATATTACACTCAAGTAGATATCTAATTATAATGACTTGTTTCTGCAAATACACAAAAATGTGTGGGACAATCAAGAGGTCACACAAATGAGGTAATGTACCAGTCAGGGCATTGGAAGCGTTTACATACATTTTTATTCAAAGGGCATCTAATCAACGCTAAGGTGTGGGCTGGATTTAAGGCGGAGTTTGAGCCAAATAGGTTTCATTACCCTGAACTTTTTTGTAACACATTCTACTTTCACAACACACATTCTACTACACATTATGTAAGGAGAGCCATCTTCAATTTGCATGTGTAAAGGAGTTATTTCAGATATGACTGTATCTGTATACTTGGCACAGCCTTATTTCCCTTCTGGATGCTCTTCAGGTATGGAGTGAGGTGAACCAGGCTGTGCTGGACTATGAGAACAGAGAGTCGACGCCCAAGCTCGCCAAGCTACTCAAGCTGCTGTTGTGGGCTCAGAATGAGCTGGATCAGAAGAAAGTCAAATACCCCAAAATGACAGACTTCAGCAAAGGCATTATTGACGATCCCAAGTGAAATGACAGTGCAGGGAATCTGGACTACCACACTTCCCTTGTCCTATTTAATCAGTCAAAGACTGGATTATAACATAATAACATATATTATATATACATTTAAATACTTTTTTCATGTTTTATTTATAAGAGGAGTTAATTGATTGTGCAATATATATATGGTACTTATTTAGGATGTTTCAACTGCTGTGATGATTCGAGCAGCATTCATAGTTACTTTCAGAAACACATTTTAATAGAGGTTTTCGTCTGCTTACTTGTAAAACAAGTTTACCTGAGGATCATGATTTTTTTATATTGTTGGAGCTTGAGTTGAAACAACAAGAGTGGAACTCCTATGTTATGGAAGGAGAGGAGTCTATCGTACACCCCATAAGTACTTGGACTGTGACACATGATTGATTGGATTAACTCTACTCCTCATTGGATTTAAAATTAAATGATGAATTTATGGTTATGTTGTGGCCTGTCAGCTTACATTTTAAGGTTTTTACATCTTTTACAGTGAACCGTTTAGGAAATACAGCCATTTTTCACAAGTTTAAATTGCCCCTCCGCCCATTTTCCAGGACTAAAAGTTATAGGACAAATTAACATTCTCAAATAGTCATTGTATTTAGTACTTGGTTTAAAAAAGATTTGCATTTGATGACTACCTAAAATATGGCACCCATAGACATCACCTGACACTGCTTGATGCTCTTCCAAACCTGTATTACAGCCATCTTCAGTTCCGGCTTGCATGGATTCATTTTGCCTACAGGTCTTTACTTCAGTAAAGGAAACGCATGGAAATTTGGATTCAAGTCTGTTGATTGACTTTGTCAAGAAAATTCATTTTTTTGGCCATGTAATTAATTGGTTTTTGGCCATGTCAAACTCCTTGTTTGCTTTAGCAGTTTGTTTGTGGTTTTGTTATGCTAAGGAGATTTAAACAAATGTGAATTTGTGTATTCAATGCACAGACACAAGTAGTGTAACAATTTTTTCAATGTGTTACATCTCTACAGAAATCTTTGTCTTGTTTTAATTATTTGTACAATTTCTTGTTTTTACCTGCAGCTCAATGTCCATACATCTTATTTTATGTTCCGACAATAACATACAAAAACAAATAACTCTTTCATAATGTAATGTGAATTCTACAGGGAGACCAATTGCAGATATTTAAATAAATATTTTGAAATTTGTATTTATAGCTGGGCTACATATTAAATAACCCTGTACTTTTATCTGTATTTTGCCATTAATACATACGTTTGTTATTACTGAATATGTGAGTCATAGTCTGACGGAATATATTTTTTAAGAAATAATGCACATGCGGGTGTATATATGGACAATATACGTTCCTGGGCTTCATCCAGTCACTGCTCTATCTGCGGGTGGTTTTAGATGTTAACATTTGCATGTTTCAAGCTGCCCACACAAGTTGAACTTGATTTGCTTGTTTTTTTTCAATGGTGTTGTCACTCACATTGCACTCTTTAATCACAGTTTCCCTAGAAAGTTATTGCATGGAGGTGGACGTTTTATATTATTTTAAAAAAAATCGAATTGAATGGCATTGGGGCAAGTATTTGGTGAAAATGATGATGGGTTTAAAGTTAAAGATCTTCAAAACAACGATTTCGCACAGAATGATTCGCCAGTAGAGGAATTAGAAACATCGTCTTCGAAATGGCCCAGGTGAGGTGATGGATATCTGCGTTTCGATTATCTGTTGAACATTTTCACCCTCGCGTAGGCCTATTCATGGAAAAGTAGAAATACATATCAAGCAATACCGTTTTATAGGATAAACCAATAAGAAAAGAAAAATATCGTGCGTGAAAATGTAGCCGAGTCAATTCTCTGCTGTGCTTTTGTGAACATGAAACACTATATGACAGTTTTTAGACTAAGAGGTTAGTAGTCTACAGGTATATCCTTTAACCTATATTTCAATTGAGAGTTCAAGTCACTATTGTAGATAAATATTGCGATAGACAGTAATACAATCCACACATGATGTTGTTAACCCAGTCAAAATGTACATAACACAAACGGTATTTGCTACAAAAAAGCAATCAGCCAACCACTTAGAAAATACACTATAGACATTCAAAAACACATGTCAGAAGCAAGCACCCCCGGCAATTCAGTATAATAAGTCAGTAGGCTAAGAATGAAAACCTAAATGTGTATTTCCTATTTTTGAGGTAACGAAAAGTGGTTTATATTCAGTCTGTAAATAGTACAGACTGAATAAGGAGGAAAATGGGGAGGAGTCAATCCTGAACGACTGACAAGGGCCAAATTGTTAATGGTCAGATGACTGGTTCAGGGCATCTCTGAAGTGGCTAGACTTGGCCGAGAAGGGACAAACCCCAATCCAGTGACAGAGCGTTAGGCGCCCAAGGCTCGTCGATACCCCAGGGCAATGTAGATTTATTTTCAGATCCTCAGAGAGTTCTTTGCCATGAGGTGCCGCATGTTGAACTTCCATTGACCAGTATGAGTGGGAAAGCGATAACACTACATTTAACACATTTGCTCTACATTCACATTTGAGACATAAACAAGTCAGATGACACTGGGGAGGAAAAATGGCAAATTGGGCCACTCAGGGATGTACTCACTTTTGTTCCCAGCGGTTCAGACATTAATGGCTGTGTGTTGAGTTATTTTGAGGCGACAGCAAATGTACACTGTAATACAGGCTGTACACTCACTACTTTACATTGTAGCAAACTATCATTTCTTTACTGTTGTTACATAAAACGATATAATCAAATATTTACAAAAATGAGAGGTGTACTCACTGTTGTGAGATACTGTATATATACAAACATTAGTTTAATGAAGATTACCAGCATCTAATATGACATATCTTGCTGTCTTGTTCTTTGTCTTCAGGCCATTGGTAAGAACGTGGACGGTGATGCTTTTCTTGTGCACGTGTCTCCTCTACTGTGCCAGGATGGCCATGCCAATCTGTGCTGTCAGTATGGCTACCACATTTGGTTGGACCAAGTTGCAGTCTGGCATGGTAATGGGGGGCTTCTACTGGGGTTACTGCTTTACCCAGGTGCTGGGTGGACACGCCAGCGACCGGTAGGTCAAACTCTGAGTTTCTGAAAAAGTGAATTCATGTACTATTCTTACCTTGATTGGGATTGGTACTGTTTGGTCTTCAGTGATTAGCTGTAATATAATAAATAATGACAATAATCAGGTCCCTGGCAGGTGTCTCAGTGTCACTACGGCCAGGTGTTAAAATGCTGGTTGAGGTGAATCGCATAAACAATACCTGGGGGTCTAGCAGGGGTGGGCCGCAATTTGCCTCAGTGTTGCCACTGGTGGATGGTGATTGTCAGGGAGGGTTGCCTTGTCATGTTGTACTGTAGCAACTCTGTGTGGTGGTTGGGCGTATGCAAGCACAATCTGGTTTGTTGGTTGTGGAATGCTGTCCCGCCAGTCAAAACATCCCAATTAAGCAAACAGTGAGATGCAATCGGGACAGCTTTCCATGCTGCTGTTTGTTGATGTCCTTTTTTGGAGTACCTGTCCTTGTAAGTTCACACTTGTTTGCTCCCACCTATTCTGCATGTTAGTCAGTGTATTAAGTTCAGTACTTGTTTCCTTGTATTTGTCGATCATTGTTGTATTGCAACATTCCCATATCTGTGTATTTCCAGCGCAATACGTTCAGTTATGTTTTGGGCAGCATTTGAGCTCCTTCTTTTGTCCCTGCATTTGCCTCCCTCCTTAAATCATGACATTAGGGAACGTGTATCTATCTTTGACTGTCTTAAATCTACAGTGGAGTTGTGGCAAATCGACTGGTCCATAAAAATGTAAGAGGAATTTGGGTAAAAATTATTGATTGTTTTACCAGACTTGGTGGAGAGAGGGTCATACTTCTGTCCATTACTTCCTGGGCAGCCATTACAACCTACACCCCTCTGTTGGCACGCCTAAACATCAGCCCCCTCACAACCATGACGGTGGCTAGATTCTTTATGGGCCTCTTACAAGGTGAGACAAGAGAGGAAACAGTGACAAGGTCAGTAGGGATGTGTGCCAACATGATGTGTGTTATGCTACAGATACAAATATCTTTATTGCTCTTTTTCCTTGACATGGTTTTGTAATAACATCTGTCTTCCTAGGTGTCCACTATCCATCGTTGGCCAGTCTTTGCTCTCAACGTGTGGCTGATGGGGAGAAAGGCTTTTTGATGAGTACCATTGGCAGTGGTTCTTATATGGGGTGAGATGCATGTAACACACACAAATTAACATATACCAACATATGCCTTCGATTGCAATATCATCACAATTAACCTGATGTGGAATTAATTCTAGATAATGCTTCTATGCTATTGTGCTTCTATGTTTTGGTGTTAGAACACTGATGTTGGGCGGACTGGGATCTGAGCTATTAGAACACTACGGCTGGGAGAGTGTGTTCTACTGTACTGGTCTGCTTTCAGGACTGTGGTCATTGACTGTGTGGGGATTTCTACTGCAAGGTACTTCAGTGTAGCAATGTCATAATCAATGTTGTGCTTTGCTCATAAATGGTACTGCTTTGCAAAAATATGTAAGATCAAAGAGTAGAAGTTGGATATAAAGTAATACAAATGCATAGATTAGGAAAAGGGTCCCAAATAATATTCAAGTGTTTTGGGTATCCCATTGTGCAAAGTTGGATCAATAACTTTATTACACCACACAGACACTGGTGAGGTAAGGCTATCTCACAGAACTCATAGCTCAAACAAAAAAAGACTTGTGAGAGAAGCCACACAATGATCACTTTGAAGGAGCTAAAGAGTTAAGTAACTGGGAGTGAAGAAATGGTGCGCCAGGCAACCAAACCAGCATAAAACTTGGCAGTTTTGGAAAGTATCAACAAGGTTGCAGTTTGTTTTTTCAAAAAGTCAATTTTTTTAATCATAAGAGTGACCGAATTGCAATTTAAGAAAGGTTTTTTGGGGTCAGATAAGAACACAGATGAAAAAGCTTTTTAGCCAAAAAAACGTTTAATTTGCTGTTTAAAATATCAAACAAAATGACGGTTAAATATTTGATTCATACATTTTTTATAATTGAGTCAAATTAAATAATTGGTATGGGGTCAGAATATTTTTGCAAGTCACTGTATACGTTCAGAGAATAGCATATGTAATACATATGTTGTAGAATTTGCTATTTCACTGAATGTTTGTAATGATTCTGGAGGGTAGGCTGCAACAGTCATGACATTGTATATGCTAAGGTGACCTTGTGTCATTTGCAGGTGAAATATGCAAAATGCAAACGCATTCAAGCCATGGATCCTCCTCGGGTCTGTCAAAGAAACGCTGGCTGAAAATGTTCAAACAGCCCTCTGTGTGGTACAGCTAAAAATGAATATGAATGTTTTAAATGTAGATGTGATGCAAATGTTATCCAAATTATTGCTTGATGTTGCATGCTTGCCTAGTTAGTTTTCATTGTCCAACTTATTTTCTGTTTGCATTATTCCTAAAAAAATATTACATTAATGAAAACATTACAGTTTATGGTAATTATTTGTAACCCAGAAATGATCGCACATCTGTTCTAGCGTTCATCTAGAACGGATGCTAACTCAACTAAAAAATGGGCCTGTTTAAATAGCATTTTCAGTCGGCAACAATCAGGAAACAACGATGGTCAAATTCTATAAACCTTGTCATCAAACAGTGTCATCAACTGTTGTATAAAACGATATAACATTCCCAGAAAAATCACTTAGACTGCACCTGTCCTTTAACTCCTGCTGTTGCCTCTTTTCAGTGCCATGGTCTTTGCGCACCTATGCACCTGTAGTACTAGTTACACATTGATGTCATGGCTACCAACCTTCTTCCAAGATACATTTCCACAAGCCAAGGTATTACCTTCATGACTTCAGCTAATCTCTTTACCTTTTCCAAAAAGCGTATCTTACCTATAATACATACCCAAAATACATACTTTAACACTTGTAACTTTCAGTGAGCTGCATTTTAACTCATTCATTTGATATATATATATATATGTTATTACAGGGATGGGTTTGTAATGTAATTCCATGGTTTGTGGCAATTCCATCTGCACTCTTTGGAGGCATCATTTCTGATCACCTCATTCAGCAAGGTATGAACGTTTTTTTTTGGGGTGTTTTTTTTGGTTGTGTTCTTAGTTACTGAAGCCATGTAGTAACAATAATTCTCTGTTCAAGGGCTTGGAATTGCATCCGTAAGGAAGATGATGCAGGTATGCCTATGTGGTTTATAATCTCAAATTAACACTTGTGTTACTGAATTTAAAATTCAGCTTTATGTAGGCAGAGAGGAAACACCGTGGATATAAAAAGTCTACACATTCCTGTTAAAATGCCAGGTTTTTGTGAGACAAAGAATATGAGACAAAGATAAATCATGTCATAGTTTAATAAACTGTAATCTTTGAGGGGGGGAAATAAAAAACGTACCTGGAATCTCATGAATATTGGAATTGAAAAGTTCAATATTAATTATATATATATACGTATATCCAATATAAACTTTTTGGTCAGCATGTTTTTCTCTTTCCTCCTGCAGTTCATGTCTATGGGTGTATCCAGTGTGTTTCTTCTGCTCCTCTGCAGGCCTCTCTCCTTTCCTTCTGCTGTAGGATTCATCTCTGTTGCAGTGGGTCTGGCCACCATGAGCAGCAGGTGGGTCTTTTTGTGTTGGTGTCCGTTTACATAAAAGCTGTACATACATACACAGGCTTCACATCCAGAAATGGAGGTATTAGTTTAATTACTCATTGTCACTGTGCCCATATCTTAGCGGTGTGTCTTTAAATGTACAGGACCTCGCCCCGTCATGTGCAGGAGCCTTGTTTGGTTAGTCTTTTCAGCACTTTATGTAAAGAAATATACCAGTGACTATAATTTTCTGTCTATTCTATTTGTTACCTTTTTTAATTAATTAAAATGACAATATTTTTTTCTCCACAGGATTTATGAATATGTGCGGGGCTTTCGCAGGTAGGTATCGTAACTAGATATGCACAGTCTGTAAACAGTCCTATTTGGACAGTGACACACGTTTTGTTCAAAACTTATATAAGTACCTTAAGGGAACTGCAACGCCCTCCTTGCCCACAAGATGCTCTCAGTGAGCCAGGAATAATTACATTTGGTGAGCTGCCAATGCTTAGTCTAACACAGTTTTCTAAAGAAACATTTGAACAATTCCTTTGCTTTTCACCCTATACAGTTTTTTCGCCCCTCTAACTTTGCTATTCTTTGTTATGTATTCTACTATAAACTACAAGCAGTTATCTTGTTTTAAAGGTAATCTAAAGTATCCTCGGTTATAGTTCTCATATAATAAACCTCCTCCTCTCACATTAACGTGCACCAAAAAGTATAAAATCCATCACTTTTTGTATGTTCATGTGTGAATTGATTCTGGGCCTGTATTGCTTACTTCTACGTATGGCTTTTTAATTTTTCACAAGGACTGAAGAAGTGAAAATTTCAAGACAAGCTGGCCATCATGATAAAATAAATCAGAATAAACCGTACAGACCGTTAAAGGTGCAAAAATTAGTGTTGGCGACTATACCAAAAAAGCATTGAGTTATGGGGAAAGGTGTATTGAACACGACATGAGACAATTATTAACATGTACCAAAGTAATGGCCAGAGAGTGGAGATAAAAAAGAAATTGGCATACTACTAATAAAATAAGGTGTACAAAAATACTTTCCCAGCCCAGATACCACCAAATTTCAAAAAACAAATTGAATTGCACTTTATCTGGCAGCATGCCATGATCAACCAAAAAGTGGAATGTTCTTGAATGGCCCAAGTCCCCTTTCAAAAGGTTATAATTCCTATATGGTTTAAAGTTTTTGGATGCAAACACCCGCACTGTTTGTTTAATTTTAAATCCATTGTACTGGAGTTCAGTGCCATATATCCAAAACATGTGTCACTGTCCAAATCCTTTCAGACTGCACTGTATACAGAACACCATAATCATGTTCGGAGCTATGTGTCTTAAGTATGACTGTTCAAATCAGACTCACTTTTGCATCCTACAGGACTGGTTCTGGTCTATGTCTCTGGGTACATAATTGAGGTCACAAATTCCTGGGCTAACGTTTTCTGCCTTATCACAATGGTAAATACCATGGGCATCAGCGTGTTCGTCATGTTTGGAGATGCCAGACGAATAGACTTTTGGAATTTGCCCCAAGCTACAATTGTATAACTCAGACAGAGAAATTGACAATGACTTTTAAGTTGGACTAAGCTAAATCAATTTCTGCAAAATAATGAAATATCACACTGTATTCTTTGTTACAAATCTGTGTATACTAGCATTGTATGACATTGTAGTTTCCATAGTTGTCCATATTTGTCTTATTTATCAATTAACTTAATTACTTTTTTAATTACATTATGTATTTAATTTTAAATGTTGTTAAATAATTGTACATAGAAAACAGGAATAAAAGAGAACTTACTGCCTAGTCATGTCTCATGCCTCTATCAATGACAACTAAGTTGGGATCATTTATATTGAAGATTTTCACAAATACAAAATAAAAGCAGTTCTGGAAGAATTCTGAAGGTGATTATCACAATACAATATTTATAAATAAGAATAGATTGTTGCTAATTGTTAGTTAGTGTTGACATGCGTATGTACTGGATAAACATAGGATGTGTTATATGTATGTAAATTGTGCACAAAAAGCAATATCTAGATGAAAATACAGTTTATATTTTTGTAAATATTTGTTTATTTCTTTTCATGTGACAACACTGAAGAAATGACACTTTGTTACAATGTAAAGTAGTGAGTGTACAGTATAACAGTGTACATTTGCTGTCCTTTCAAAACAACTCAACACACAGCCATTAATGTCTAAATCGCTGGCAACAAAAGTGAGCACACCCCTAAGTGAAAATGTCCAAATTGGGCCCAAAGTTTCAATATTTTGTGTGGCCACCATTATTTTCCAGCACTGCCTTAACTTTCTTGGGCATAGAGTTCACCAGAGGTTCACAGGTTGCCACTGGAGTCCTCTTCTACACCTCCATGACGACATCTCTCACCTGGTGGAAGTTAGAGACCTTGCACTCCTCTACCTTCCGATTGAGGATGCCGCACAGATGATCAATTGAGTTAAGGTCTGGAGACATGCTTTGTCAGTCCATCACCTTAACCCTCAGCTTTTTTAGCAAGGCACTGGTCGTCTTGGAGGTGTGTTTGAGGACATGTGCCTATTGACCACACTGTGAGACTGACCGGCCCTAAGGACGTGAAGCAGACCCCTCCAAAGGCCCCCCTGGTTATGTTGCAGGCCAAGCAGCTGATGCTAACTGATAGTTTTGGCTTCCACACTTCAGTGATTATTTAACTGCCAACAGTAGCAGCAGGATACATTTCAGGTTGTACAATAGCATGTCTGAATTAGGAACAGATGTTTTTCGGAGACACCATTTAGACAGTTGAGCATTGGGGATGTAAACATTTGCGCTCTTACATAAATTAGGTAATACAGTTGTATAGTATACCTGTCAGGTAAAGTGCTTAACCAGAGTTTCAAAACAGGGCTAAGATAAATATCTCAAACTGATATTTATTGAAAAACGAAAAAAAAGTTATATACTGAAGTGGTTAAAGATGAATATCTCAAAATCGTACAAAGCAATTTTAAGTAATTTCAATCAACCATAAAGGCTGCACTTCTACCACAGCCGTGCTCAGTGTCGGCACCCACAACAGAGCTAACTGATTTGCTCAAACAACTGTTATTTTCAGAAAATATTCACAAAAGATGACATATGCACTGCAGAGAGAATAAATAGAAACTACTGCGTGTATTTGTATTCGTATAATAACGTGTAAAACAATTGTAGGCGATCTATTAAATAGAACAGGATGTATTCAGAGTGCATTTAACACTCGAACATAACTGTAGCCTATCTTTTCGCCTGTACACACTTTGGGTTTCTGTTAGCAGGGTGGGGAACTTTCAACCTGTCCCTGACGTCATCATGCTTCGAATCCAATCCTTGCGTTCAATCAGCGGAAGTCCAGGACGCAAAGAACAGACTTAGATCCAGATATATTTATTCGGATATGATGAATACAAAACAAAAGGAATAAGCTATTTTTTTCGAATAATCACGGTCAATGAATATAACAACCGTTTTAACGGTGCCCTCTAATTGCGCGTTGTCCCCGCTAGAGTGGTGTAATTGTGGACGCCTGATAGCTGGACCATTTTAGGCCAAGCCTATAGGCAATTCAATTGCTACATACGGACAAAATTAGGCCTATGGCTACTATACATCATTCTACTGATCCAAGGAAGGATGTAAGGATGTGCATAGACAGTGAGTTGTTGTTTGCTGAATTTCCTTTAGCATTTAGATTTAGCATTCGTCAAATTCATAAACAAACTGTCGCTGGTGGATAATGCATCAATTTCTACTAAAATATGGTGGATCGTTTGGAAATGAACGACATATAAACTCGGTTTCTCATGTGTCAATGTTTACGTTTACATATATTAGACCATTCTAGTCAAGTTGTTTATCAAAAAAAAGATCAGTTAATGATTGAATGACTGGGCGTTAATGGTATCCTGATGAAACGGGACTGAGTGGTACTATATGGTTTGGTCTGACGCGTCGTAAATAAGAAACAACGTCAGACTCACGTTTATTGCCTGCGCCAAGACATATGCCCCTGTGGTCTTTTAAATGACCGAACAAAAACCAGCGTCAGGGTTAATTATAGACAAACTGGGCACGTTTGGCGGTTAGGATTACCGCTTTTCGTGTTTACCGCGGACCTTGATTTAACATTACGGTTAAGGCACGCGGTGAATGCCAAGAGAGGAATCACGTGTACGTCGATCTAAGTCATGTCAGTAATTGCATTTCAGGGAATAAAAGGACCTCGTTGGTAAAAAACACTGCCTTTAAATTTGTGCTTTTTTGGTCATGTTTCTGGGATTTTTTTGTTGTTGCCATTTTGACGGCCCAATGCAGATGATCTCTCAACTCCAGTCAACAATAAGACTGTTGGAAATGTACCTCACATTGGTGTTCATTTGATCAGACGAAAACAAAACACATATACTAATCTTTTTAACTGCACTGTCCCTAACACGGGTTGTCATTACGCATGGCATTTGAAAGGTTTGTAGAAAATTAAATATATATATTTAAATGACAATATCGTAACTTTTGTTAAAAATTCTTCTATGAAACGTTGTTTGGTTGGCTTGCCATTTAATATAAAACAAAACATTTAAAGCATCTATACAGTCGTTGTCGTTTTATTTTTAAATCATAGGGCGAGTATTGTGAAAATAAGACAATAAGTAAAATGGGACATTTATTTAAAACGTTTGCATGTGTCCCATTTTCACAATACCGGAAAAGTACACACGTGCGGGTACACACTATCCACCCTACTGAAGTCTAATAAATATACTGCGTAGACACAGGCAGACCAATTCTGATCTCGTTTTTTCGAGCTGGTCAGGATAAAATCACGTCGTATCACGGTATTAATCAAATCTCTTTAACATGGGAATGGGATTGGTCAAAAGACCCTTTAGCTAAAAAAGAGAATATGTCTGCCTGCGTAAACAGTCAATAGGGAAGGGGGTTCTCCAAAGGGGAACTTACACAGATATGCTGAGATGATAGATTTCACTCAAAATGGAAAGAAACAAAAACCCAACAGATAGTATACCTTTAATAATGACCATGATCAAATCTAAGAATGTGATAGTGACCTTTGATACAATGCATATTTAATTCAGGGGTGACTAAATGTTTATATCTTCTCAATAATCATTTCCAATGCGTTATATAAATCTTATTACCCTCAATAATTACACTTTCTCTCCTGTCTTTCACACTCACACACTCACTAGAGCAAGCAGGTCCAAAAAACTATCACACATATACCATATAGACTATTCTCTGGGTTCATACACTTGACAATAAATCAGTAACATTACATTTTAAGCTTACACATTTTAGGCATTCTCAGTTAGCATTGCCAGTACATTAAAGCTTAACATCTGATGATGAAATGTCTTGGGTTATAGTGTCAAAAATATAAATGTTTTAAATCTGTTCAAAAAAAATAAAATAATGAAAGGGCTATCCTGATTTTAAAAAGCAGTACATGCTACATTTTGTCCCCAAATAGACTTGTTGGAAAACAGAATTGAGAAAGTTTAATGGCTAGGATTAATGAAGGGAAAGACAACATAAACATATTGTCTGGCTATTAACTAACACTGACAATATGTTTGCATTTCCATCCAATCAATAACTAAGAGGGGGTCTGAACTGACTTAACACTTGAGTTACAGTACAGATACAAGTTTAATTTACACTGTTGTCAGAAAGAAATGTTAAGGCTCCACTATGACAAAATAATAGAATTAACCGTCCTGTATCTTTTTAAAAATTGTGTCCACACAACAGTGATGAGCCAAGTGATACATTTTCAAAAATATGTGTTTAAACGTGTTTTAAAATTTTACAACCGTCACATTTTCCGTTCTATGCATAGTTTGCATAAGCTTTTAATATAGGGGTCTCCTACCAGGCCACAAGGTCACCCTGACAAGGACAACAAGATTTTTGATTATGAAAAATAAAACTGGCCAAGTAGCTTTCAAACATTTTTTCGAGATTCACTTACTTTCACAATCACTCTTCCTAAATCAGAACAACCGATACAAGCACTTAACATTTCTCCAACACGCACGCCGCCACCACCACCACCACCACAAGATGAAATGTCACTGAATATCAGCAGCATGTTAAGATATTTTCAAATAACGTGCAGATATTTGTTAATCATAATTAAGGATGTGGGTGTATAGCAAATAAAGATACAGATGAAAACAAATGAAGCAATCTGATTGATGAAAACTGGCTTCACCCCTACGCACCACTTGGGAACTGGGAACAGGAACAAAAGCGAGGTGGCTCAATGTTTAACGTGGGCCAAAGTCCGTAAAATTAAATAGAAAAAGAAATATACGATTCCAATTTCTTTGTCATCGTTCTTCATGATTTAAGTTTCAAAATGTCCATCCAAGTACAACCATTGATTAAACTATAAGTAGCAGTCGTCTATTGTGGTTTACTTCGGTTTTGGCGTTCCTGTTGTTGGGACGAGAAGGAATATGATTGTTACCATTAGAAGAACAAATAATTATGCATCTACACCTTCCACCTTCCTATACACCCGAAAACCAGTCTGAATACCTTTATTCATAAGAAACAATATCTTAATGTGCAAAAGCTAAAACTACTCCAAAAAGGCAAATTACCTGATCAAGTCGGGACCCTCTCTGTATTGGAGCCGGCTCATAAGTCTGTGAAAAAATGAAAGTACAAGGCTATTTTGGCTTAACAGCAATTGTCCAATGAAATTAAAGATGCACTCTGGGATTTTTGGCCAATTGCTGTGGAAGTGGCACAGTAAAACCAAAAACAGTTCCGGAAAATGTGTGAAGTTTACTTGTGCTGAGTTCAAATTGGGAATTTCATACAAAAACATGTCCTACGTTCATCGAAAAACAGGAGGTTTTAAAAAAAGTTTCTCCCAGGCTGCATCTTTAAGCAATACATACTCAGGTTAATCACATTTTGATTTTTATCATCCTCATGTTAGGGAGATTTAAGGGTTTTTAGATCGGTTTCTTGACTCAATCCTAGTTAATCTGTGTTGTACAAAAGGAGTGTGTAACAATAATTACCTTTCTGACAACCTCTTCCTCCTCCTGTCTTTTCTCATAGTGAGAGAAATCATCAAAGATGGAGGTGGTGTGTTTGTAAGTGGCGATTATCTTGAGCACCTGCTTGGCCTTCTCCATGGGGACCTCTTGAGTGTCCCTGGAGTTGGTCACTGGCTTGTTGTCGTTGTTCTCCAGTCTGATGTGCCTCAGTTGGCTATTAGGCACGTCCTTCACAAACAGCCAGTCCACGTCAAACTTGCCTTTCCACTTGTCCTGGGCCCATACACCAGCACTGGTGCCATAGTCCACAGGTGAGCGCATCTCTGCCACGCCACAGAAATGCCCACTACCGTTGACGCTGAACAGCAAATAGACAGGACCTTTAGCACTAATGGCACGGAAGGCAGAGTCCAGACGCTTGTTGCCATGCTCTGTACTGCACCAGATGGAGTATTTGATGGAGCGATGGATATCGTCCTCAGAGTAGCTCTTAATAATAAACACACGTCCGTTTTTCAGATTCCAGTCAAACTCCTTAGGGTTGTAGCTGTGGTCAGCTCGCAGTTTCTCCAGGACTGGGTGGTTTTCTAGACCGGGGCCGGAAAATGGAGGCCCACCCCCTCCTCCGCCTCCATTCCCAACACCCCCGCCGCTAGAGGGACCGCTGCTGTCCATGCTGCCCCCAACGTAACCCGGGTTGCGGTTGCGCGGGGCAACCCAGCGGGTTTGAGGGGGCGGGCCTGAATTGTGGTTCTGGTATGACTGTTGAGGGGGCGGGCCCATGGTCATCTGCTGTACCAGGGACTGTGCTGACTGCATGGACTGCTGAGGGGGAGGAGGAAGCCCATGAGGAATGTGAGCATGGCCATGTGAGTGGAGCTGCTGCTGCTGATGGTGTGGCAGCGGAGGTGCCACTTTGCTAACAGGCCCCTTGTTATCCCATGTTCCAATGTCCATGTTGTGTTTGATTGGCGGTGGTGGCAGGGTTCCTCCCATGGGCATGCCTGGCTTGGCCTTAGCCTTCAGCTGCTGTGGCTTGGCTGGTTTGCTGGCGATAGCGGCCCAGGACGTGGGCTTAGGAGGGGGCATACCAATTGGTGTTCCACCGTTGCCAGTAGCAACAGCCTGAGCCACAGCACCACCACCACCGCCAATCACAGAGCCCACACTCTTCACGCCCGAGCCACTGCCCGACATGTCCCCACCTATCTTCAGCCCTAGCATCCCCTGCTCCAGGCTGTTCATGCCTGGCGCCTTGCTCAGAGTGTCACTGTGGAAGCCCGTTTGGCCATCAGGGACTAGTGTGCCCCCCAGGGAGCTGGGAGGGTAGCTGTAGCTGCCCCCGTAGGCTGAACTCTGAGTCTGCTGGCCTTGAGACCCACTGGTACCCCAGGCGGAGAAGGCCGGGTTCTCAGGGAAAAAGTTAAACCTATGTGGGTAAATGCTGCTGCCAAGCCCCCCGGGCTGGCCAAACACGGTGTCATGCATGAAGTGGTGGTCTCCATTACTCAGGGGTGCATACGGGGTCAAGTAGGGGATAGGGGGGTCTCCCCCAGTGGACCATGGGGCCTCGCTCAGGGGGTATGGGAATCCAACGGAGGGGGCATAGTAGCTGGACAGGTATGGGTCAGTCATGGATTGGTAGCTGTTGTTCTAGAAAATTCAAAAAAGAGTGTAAGGACAACTTGTTTTTTTGCAATGCAAATATATTAAATGTATATTTTAGAATATGAATACCGGACCAACCATAAAATAACATATAGCCAATAACTCTATACCTGAACAATTGAAATTTTAAGGCCAAAAAGTATGCAGCTGTACACACATCCAACATAATCTAATTATTACAATGGAGCAATAATACCTGCAGACAAACATTCTGCCCTGTTGGAGTTATGCTCCTTTATGACATCAGCCAAGTCACAAAATACTGTATGAATAAAACACATCATATTTAAAAAGTTAGTCACCTGATTAGATTGGCCAGTGAGATAGGGTTCAAAATCATTATCATGGACAGTTTCCTTCTGGTGGAGTGAGCCATTCTGCACTGAAACCGGAAAGACTGTGTGATAGTATGGTTATTTATCATGTGTGCCAAAAATAAACAAACATTATAAACACACACACACACACACACACACGCCTATATCTAGATCCTTCAGTAAAAAAAAAACAAGACATGCTTAGTGGATGCCTGACTGACTAAACAGTTATAACACATATGCTTTTGTAAGTCGTACTACATAATTTTATGTGTAAACGTTGCAAAACATAATATGCGTAACAAGCACACCTTCTAATGTGTTTTTAATAGGGACATCGCATTTGACCTTTCTAACTAAACATCCTTTACATCTTGAGATTTAGCATTTTAGATGCAGAATTGCACGATCCCTTTTATTTATGTTAGTTGTTTATTTCGTCCGTGCATGGACAGTGCTGCTTGCTACATGTAACCACACAAATAACGATGTCTGCCTGTCAACGAAAGCGTTCCACTGAACACAGGTCATTCATAATTATAGACGTTTACAGTGTTTTTACCTTTAACGTTAGCGTCCTGTCCTTTTGAATTCTTCATTCCCGTGTACAGATATTGGTTGACATGTAAAAGAGAGAGTCAACGTATTAGCCAAGTTATTTACATCGAAGATACAATCGCTGAAATTAGAAACTGAATATAAACGTTGCAACATAACAGATCGCTATTTACAGAAGGTATTCGTTTGCTAGACAATTTTGCTAGGTAAACATTCCGCCAGGCAGCACATATTAAAAGTGTTTATCGTTAGCAATAAATACAAAAGATAACGACATTAACCTTTCTGTTAACGCAGAAACATATGTAACCTACTAGCTAACATGTAAACCCCTGCAACACAGCAGGAAGTGGTCCTGGCAGGAAAATGATTTGAAATGCATAGGCTTGCCTTTTAGCATACCACATAGCTATATGCTACCTAGCAGCTAACTATTCATCAATCAAAGTTAGTGAACTTCAGCTAGCTCCAAGCTAACTGCAGCTATATGGATTCACACCAGCGATAGCAACAGGGGTATATTATCGGTCGTTCAACCCCCTTCCTCAAATGGAAGGCCTGCATGTCGATTATTAATGTTTTCTTCTCGGCAAAAACAATAACTATGCGTACCTGAGGGTCAATACTTGTAGCAGACATAATTCATAAAACAAGCCACTAGATTAGTTGAGAGCCTTTCAGTCAAACGTCTTCCCAGGATTAATGCGTTTTCTTCGGGATCCCTTTAGTCACGTTAGCTAGCTAACGTTAGCCGGCTACGTAGCTAGCTTGCTAATTAGCAAGGTTTTTTCCTACGTTAGCTAACGTTAGCTAGCGTTACAGTCAGCAGCAAGATAGCTCCTGTCCCCCTGCTCAAATTTGCCACTTCCACTATGTGTACGTAAATCCAATTGAGAGGTAGTCGCTGTGACTTCAAAGGGTCCCCTTTCAGAATTAATCCAATGAGGGTTGTGTTTTTTCTTTATCCCCTCTATACCATTTCAGTTACTGTGCTTTGATGGCCCTGTTCACTTCCCACAATGGCAGGTTCATCCGGGGACTAGATTGAAGGCATTGACGTCACTGAATCGTCATGCGCGGTGGGCGAAACGTCTTTAGTCGCGTTTCCGTAGAGTCCATAGTTATTTTAACGATTTGTTCAGATGGGAAGAGAGAGGAGTGATGTGGAATCATTCAATAACAATTGTTGTAAAGCTCAGGGGAAATCCTGAAACGATTAAATCTTTTCGTTGCCCAGTCATATTATACAATTAAAACCTATTTACTAGACTAAATACACTATGTAACAATTTAGATTGGCAACAACGTTATATTGACTAATGGAAGACATTTCAGTAAGGTCTATACCAGGTTTATCATGCGCATTGGACAAACTTTACAAAAGTCGTCACGTCAGAATGTTGTCATGTAACCTCAGCAGCGTTGAGTTTGTTATGTTCTGTAGAAGAGAACGGTGTTGAACCAAAAGCAAAGGCTGGAATATATTTTCTCTATACGAAAACAAAAACATTTTTAATGTATCAACCATGCAAATTTTGGACAGACAGTTACATAAAATCGAGCAAAAATAATCCACATGGGTCAAATGTAACTGGGTTTATTTCAGGGTTATTGATGACAGGTACTGTGCGTTTAACAAATATACTCAGTAGATGACAAGTCCAAGTTTTCAGGTCTTGACCCTCAGGATCTCATCACAGTATCTTCATGCATTCAAACTCTGGTCAATAAAATGCACCTATACCTAGTATATAATTCCAATAAGGAATCTTGGGTTTGTGGTATATTGCCAAAATGACGTGGCTAAGCACTGTGTCCACTGTCCAGACATTCTGTGATGCGGAATGCCAAAAAAAAAACACCTCTTAGCCATGGTATATTGGCGATATACCACACCCCTTGTGTCTTATTATTTCAACAAGCACTCCCGTCACACGAACACCACATTGAAGTAACATTCTTTAAAAAACAGTGTTCTAAAAAGGTGATCTCACCTGTGCTCTCTCGTGGGCAAGAAATAGCAGCCATTATTTAATCTTGTAAATCAAAGTAAGGTAATACTTGTAATAGGAAATGCTTCCAGCTACAAATCGAACAGATTCTGATTATTTTCTTTCACATCAACTGGCCTTAAATTATTTAACATTAATTATTTGCTGGTATCTGCATGGGATCAGTTCATCCAATGCACACATGCATGCATACTTTCAAACACATACACCTCACACAGATCCAAATCCACACCTGATATCTATATCACAAAGCATATCATGTATGTGATCCATTTTAAAGCACAGCTCCGCATCACATCATTGAATGACAAACAATTGTAGCTCAGGTCAATATTACTAGATTCAACTTTATTCTAGTTGAACAGTTCAGGTACAGTACAACTAAATGCAGCTTGCATCCAACCAGAAAGAACAAAAATTACTATACAAGGCAATGTATCAATGTGAAAATATGTGAGTCAAATGAGTAAAAACACAATGTAAAGTAACTCCCGCAAGTGAATTGTTGTAAGACTTAAGACTGTGAGTGGACAGAGTATTTATGTTTTGTGATCAGTGTAGGAAGGTCGTCTGTATTGAGTGGATTCCACTCTCTCATACCTCATCATTGAACATCCTCATGTTTAACCTGTTTGCAACACTTTACTCATAGTCTGCAAAACAAAACATGAGAGAATTTAGTAAGGTAACTGCATTGTCTATCATAAAAACATATTGAATACAATGATTGGCACAGATGTAAGAGTATCATTTGAAAAGGACATTATTTTCCTCCTCAAATGATGTGAAGTTTAATTCATGGCAAATGCAGCAAGTTCTAGCATTCTTTAAAAAGTCAGAAATCAAGACATCCCTTACACTGTCAGAAAAAAGGGTACGCTTGGGGTACATTTGTGAACACTTAGGGTACAAATGGTGAAGTTGTACCCTCAATGGGTCATAGTTACACCTTAGGGTACTAATATGTACCATTTAGTGGTAAAAAAGGTACAAATATGTTTCCAACTGTCAGAGGGTCCATGTTTGGACCATTTAATTCCGAAACAAAGGTACAATCGGTGACATGGAAAGTGCACGAAATTTAAAAGCTTTTTAAGCTCTGCATCCACAGTGATCTCACCAATTCATTAAACACATAATTGTCAATCACCCAAAAAAGATTAAACATAGTGCAAGATATAATAAAGTTAAACTGGGTAACATAATAGCTGTTTAAACATGTTAGATACGTTTTCAGTTTTAATTTAAAGTTAAAATAAATACATATTTACTAATATTTTTTAGCAAAAGCATTTTTTAAAAGCAATGTAGACGAAAACTGTTCAACGTTTATTGAAAATTATATGGGGAACTTTTAATTTTGATGATAAATTGTTTGTGATCCTCAAGAATGTTTAAAAAGTTCAAATTAAATGTGTACAACTGTGTTTGGTGAAAGAAATGTTTCAGGGTATAAAAATTACAGTTAATGAAATGTGTACTGTTGGAAAAAAGATTGCTTTGTGATTATGCTTTTGTTTTAAAAGTAGCACTTAAAATGAGATCTAGCACTGATTTAAAAAAAATGATTTTTTTTGTGATTCTTGATGTTTAAAACTGTTTTAAAAGTAGAAAAATGTACTTACAATGAGATATAGTACTGGTTTGAAAACGTTTTAATTTCTTTGTTATTCTTGATGTTAACATGCTTTATTGCATGGTAAAAAAAGGTTAATATGAAATGTATTGTACTGATTTTGAAAAAAAAAGCTTAATATAATATTAAGCTTGATATTCTTACTGTTTATAATTTTTCCTTAGAGTATAAATAGTTGAAGTAAAATTGCTCAATATATGCATCTTTTGACGCATTGTAAAAGTGCTTAAAATATTCATCCTGTAAAAAAAAATTGAATGTAATAAATTGTAATGTTTAACGAATGATAAAGAGCATTCTGTCTTTATCATAAGGTACAAAATGTTCGTCACTGGTACAGTATCCTTAAAAGGTACACTTTTGTCACCAGAGGTACATATTTGTCTATTTGTCTTTGAAAGGTACATACTGCAAGGGTACTTCTATGTACCCATGTGAAAGGGTACTACGGGTGTACCCTTGAGGGTACTGCCCCAGTGACAAGCCGTTGTACCCCTAAAGGTACAAATTTTGCACATTTTTTCTGACAGTGTAGAAGCACATCACTCCAAGTTGTACTGCAAAATAAAGTCAGTAAGAAATACATCTAAAAATGTAAATTTATTTAAGAAAGTCCTGAAGGCACCTGATGCACCAACAGAGACCACAATTTTTTAAACATAACAACACTTCTTAGGGCCACAAATCCACAGAGGGTTAATGAAACAGAATCAGTTTGTACTTTGTGAAGACTTTGGCTTTGGTTTAGGGTAAAACTTGAAATCAAGGATAATGTTAGAATTAAGCTGACAATGTTAAGAAAAAGGTTTAGGAGTTAGGGTTAAGTTAAAGGTTCAGGTAAAATTGTGTAAATATTTGTGAATTATTTTAATACGCACAAAAATTGCATTCTGGATCCTGCAGCTGGGTTACCTCTTAATTTTAGAAGGGAGCTGTATTTTAAATGGGACATTTAATAGCTTTCCTGATTAAAAGTTAAAGTCTTTATTTTGCCTAATGCACTTAATAACATGGCATCATTTTGAACAATTAAATTCTTGTGACATGGCATGCAACATCTACACATTGATAATTTAAGAAAATATAAAGCAAGAGTAATATCCGAAATATACATACAATAAAATAGTGAAAAATAGTTGAAATTGTGACGAAATGGGGAATATGGACAATAAGTTAAGTTCTACAAATATAATCGTAGTAGTGCAAATATCTATATACACTATGTGCATTAAATGTACATGGAAAGCGACCACTGATTGAAAATAACGGCAGCAGTGGGACACTCAGAAGCCGGGTTAACCCAGATGTCCTGGCTAAATATTAATTTCCACCCACATATCATTCCGGTCACTTAAGCTTGCTGGTTTATTCATTTCCTGTAACATAAACACACTGTAAAGTACTACAGGCGCTACGCAATCAATAATGGATCTGGATCAGACCCTCTTCTAAATGGCAACACTTATTTTAGTTATTGTGAAACCCAAGAGTGCATGTGCTTCTAAGTGTGTGCGTGTGTGTGTGTGTGTGTGTGTGTGTGAGAGAGAGAGAGATTACTCACAAAGAGGCGGGTTTGCACAGTGTAACACCTCTATATATTTATATAGCCAACATCCCAGAGCAGATATGACTTCCCAGTTCTCTAGACTATGCCACTTACTGGTGGGAAGGTCCCTCTCACAGCCTGGCCCATTGTCTTTCCACTAAGAATGATGTGAAGACACACTCAGAGATAACAGGTTACTCTCCTGCCGTTACAGAGAGTTTGTTTGTGTGCATAATTGCATGCCAGTGTATTTATGCTATGTAATTGTTTGGGCTATTATATATATTCTGAAAATAACATACAATTTAAGACAATCTGTTAATAGTGGGTCTAATGTTGACCAATATCCTGGAAAGTGTAACGATCTGCCCTTGGCAGATGTCCGGAAGCAGACCCAAGTGCAGAGAATCCGTTTAAATTTATTTATTATGTCCAGGACAGGCAAAACAGGCACCAGAACTGGAAACTTAAACAAACACACAAAACCACAAGTCAAACAAAGGGTCAACACAGAACATGATAACAGGAACCCAAAGAACAAGAACTAAACCGTATAAACAAACTGACTATACAAAGAACCGGACAACGTAACCCCAATAACCCACACCCCCTAACAAGCACCGACACCCAAGGACTAAATAGCACACAAGAACTAAAGACAGGAAACCTGGACAAACTAACCTACAGAGAACATGGACAACCAATCAAACAAAGAACAAACTATCATCCAGAGAACAGACAGGTAACAGAACGTTTCAATAACCGGTAAACAAAAAACCCCTCTAAGAAACAGAGAACAAGCACACAAAAGAACAGAACGAGAAACAGAGAAAACATACCTTAAACAATGACCCAACAATGACGGACAGACACCGACCAAACTATATACAGACATTAACGAACAAACACTGAACAGGTGTGACGAAAACACAGGTGCAAGGAATGTCTTTGATTTTCCCTCTCTGCTGATTGGGGGAGTGCCAGCACCAGCATAGAGGGTAACAGAGGGAGTTCCTTACAGAACCCCCCCCTTAAGGGCGCGGCTCCTGAAGCGCCCAAATAAAATAAACTAAAACCCCGGCTACGAATTGCAGCGGGGAGGCGGCAGAGGAGGTGGGGTGGGATGGAGGCGAGAAACAAAAAAACCTGGAACGGGGACAGAGTCAAGGGAATAGTGCAGTTACTCCGGGGGCAAGCGGAGGCCTAGAGGACAGTGACTGCAAGACACAGAGTCAGGAGGCCGCGCCGGAGAGGGCGGAGCAGAGACCCGGCCGGGCGGATGCGGGTCAGGAGGCCGTAACGGCTGAGGCGGACCAGAGGACAGGACGGGCAGATGAGGGTCAGGAGGCCGGACAGGCGAGGACAGCTCGGGCGACCGGACAGGCAAGGACGGCGGATCAGGTGGTCTACCCGACGGGAACGGGTCAGGAGGTCTACCCGGCGGGAGCAGGTCTGGAGGTCGACCCGGAGGATGCAGGTCAGAAGGCAGATCAGGAGGGTGCAGGTCTGGAGGCCGGACAGGAGGGTGCAGGTCTGGAGGTCGACCAGGCGTGAGCAGGTCTGGAGGTCGACCAGGCGGGTGCAGGTCTGGAGGCAGTGCCGGAGGAGACGGGTCAGGAGGCAGTGCCGGAGGAGACGGGTCAGGAGGCAGTGCCGGAGGACACGGTTCAGGTGGCCGTGCCGGAGGACACGGTTCAGGTGGCCGTGCCGGAGGACACGGTTCAGGTGGCCGTGCCGGAGGACACGGTTCAGGTGGCCGTGCCGGAGGACACGGTTCAGGTGGCCGTGCCGGAGGACACGGTTCAGGTGGCCGTGCCGGAGGACACGGTTCAGGTGGCCGTGCCGGAGGACACGGTTCAGGTGGCCGTGCCGGAGGACACGGTTCAGGTGGCCGTGCCGGAGGACACGGTTCAGGTGGCCGTGCCGGAGGACACGGTTCAGGTGGCCGTGCCGGAGGACACGGTTCAGGTGGCCGTGCCGGAGGACACGGTTCAGGTGGCCGTGCCGGAGGACACGGTTCAGGTGGCCGTGCCGGAGGACACGGTTCAGGTGGCCGTGCCGGAGGACACGGTTCCGGTGGCCGTGCCGGAGGACACGGTTCCGGTGGCCGTGCCGGAGGACACGGTTCCGGTGGCCAGGGAACTGATTTTGGCCCGGCAACAGTCCTTGGCCCGGGAACTGGCTCGGCCAGGATGACGGCCTCGGGCATAGGACGGGGCTCGAGAACAGGACGGGGCTCGAGGACAGGACGGGGGACCGGACTGGAGTCCGGCAGGGGGACAGGACTGGAGTCCGGCAGGGGGACAGGTCCCGACAAGGGGTCTGAAGTGAGCTCTGGGGCTGGAGTGAGCTCGGGAACCGGGACAGCCACGGGGACAGACTCTGGGACGGACACGGGGGCTGGCTCAGGCAAGGAAACGGGGACTGGCACCGGCAGGGAAACGGGGACTGGCACCGGCAGGGAAACGGGGACTGGCACCGGCAGGGAAACGGGGACTGGCACCGGCAGGGAAACGGGGACTGGCACCGGCAGGGAAACGGGGACTGGCACCGGCAGGGAAACTGGGACTGGCACCGGCAGGGAAACTGGGACTGGCACCGGCAGGGAAACTGGGACTGGCACCGGCAGGGAAACTGGGACTGGCACCGGCAGGGAAACTGGGACTGGCACCGGCAGGGAAACTGGGACTGGCACCGGCAGGGAAACTGGGACTGGCACCGGCAGGGAAACTGGGACTGGCACCGGCAGGGAAACTGGGACTGGCACCGGCAGGGAAACTGGGACTGGCACCGGCAGGGAAACTGGGACTGGCACCGGCAGGGAAACTGGGACTGGCACCGGCAGGGAAACTGGGACTGGCACCGGCAGGGAAACTGGGACTGGGACAGGCTGGGAAACTGGGACTGGGACAGGCTGGGAAACTGGGACTGGGACAGGCTGGGAAACTGGGACTGGGACAGGCTGGGAAACTGGGACTGGGACAGGCTGGGAAACTGGGACTGGGACAGGCTGGGAAACTGGGACTGGGACAGGCTGGGAAACTGGGACTGGGACAGGCTGGGAAACTGGGACTGGGACAGGCTGGGAAACTGGGACTGGGACAGGCTGGGAAACTGGGACTGGGACAGGCTGGGAAACTGGGACTGGGACAGGCTGGGAAACTGGGACTGGGACAGGCTGGGAAACTGGGACTGGCTCAGGTTGGGAAACTGGGACAGGCTCAGGTTGGGAAACTGGGACAGGCTCAGGTTGGGAAACTGGGACAGGCTCAGGTTGGGAAACTGGGACAGGCTCAGGTTGGGAAACTGGGACAGGCTCGGGCAAGGAAACTGGAGGGAGCTCAGTGACTGGCCGAAGGTGTGGTGCACGGCGGAGAAGTTGTGCCCTCAGGTAGTCCAGGAGCTTAGGACAGAGATCTTCTTGTCCCTTCCTCCACACGAAGAACTCCTGATGCCACCATCTCCTTTCATCGTCCATCACCGCCACCTCCTGGACCCAGGCCAGAAAGTCGATAAATACCTCCAGATCCTCCCGTAGAGCCCTCTCCAAGGCCGGGGAGGTAGCCGACGGTGGCAGTGGCCTGGAGGACACCGGATAGACCGGTTCATAGGGGCCCGTTTCGAGCGGCGGGGCGGCAGCCATCTCATGCTGCGGGGCGGCAGCCATCTCATGCTGCGGGCGGCAGCCATCTCATGCTGCGGGGCGGCAGCCATCTCATGCTGCGGGGCGGCAGCCATCTCATGCTGCGGGGCGGCAGCCATCTCGTGCTGCGGGGCGGCAGCCATCTCGTGCTGCGGGGCGGCAGCCATCTCGTGCTGCGGGGCGGCAGCCATCTCGTGCTGCGGGGCGGCAGCCATCTCGTGCTGCGGGGCGGCAGCCATCTCGAGCTGCGGGGCGGCAGCCATCTCATGCTGCTGGGCGGCAGCCATCCTTGGCTGCGGGGCGGCAGCCATCCTGAGCTGCGGGGCGGCAGCCATCTTGAGCTGCGGGCGGCAGCCATCTTGAGCTGCGGGCGGCAGCCATCTTGTGCTGCGTGGCGGCAGCCATCTCGTGCTGCGTGGCGGCAGCCATCTCGTGCTGCGTGGCGGCAGCCATCTCGTGCTGCGTGGCGGCAGCCATCTCGTGCTGCGTGGCGGCAGCCATCTCGTGCTGCGTGGCGGCAGCCATCTCGTGCTGCGTGGCGGCAGTCATCTCGTGCTGTGGGGAGACTCGAGACCCAGCTGGATGTAGAATTCCCGGCTGAGTCTCTCAATCTCGTCCTCCTCCTCCGAATCCTCCCGTATTCCTCCTCCGATTCGGCGCCAAGAGACTCTCTCCACTCTCTCAATGCCTTGTAGTCCGCCGGCAGCCACCTCGTCGGTTGGGCGGATGGTCGTGGAGGCAGGGGAGGTCCGCGCCGTATCGCGCACCGGCGAAAACATACGGGAATTCAAGGACTTGTTCCATCTCGGACGAGCAGACGTTTGTTCTCCGCTGGGTCAGAATTTTGGTTTGGGTCATTCTGTAACGATCTGCCCTTGGCAGATGTCCGGAAGCAGACCCAAGTGCAGAGAATCCGTTTAAATTTATTTATTATGTCCAGGACAGGCAAAACAGGCACCAGAACTGGAAACTTAAACAAACACACAAAACCACAAGTCAAACAAAGGGTCAACACAGAACATGATAACAGGAACCCAAAGAACAAGAACTAAACCGTATAAACAAACTGACTATACAAAGAACCGGACAACGTAACCCCAATAACCCACACCCCTAACAAGCACCGACACCCAAGGACTAAATAGCACACAAGAACTAAAGACAGGAAACCTGGACAAACTAACCTACAGAGAACATGGACAACCAATCAAACAAAGAACAAACTATCATCCAGAGAACAGACAGGTAACAGAACGTTTCAATAACCGGTAAACAAAAAACCCCTCTAAGAAACAGAGAACAAGCACACAAAAAGAACAGAACGAGAAACAGAGAAAACATACCTTAAACAATGACCCAACAATGACGGACAGACACCGACCAAACTATATACAGACATTAACGAACAAACACTGAACAGGTGTGACGAAAACACAGGTGCAAGGAATGTCTTTGATTTTCCCTCTCTGCTGATTGGGGGAGTGCCAGCACCAGCATAGAGGGTAACAGAGGGAGTTCCTTACAGAACCCCCCCCTTAAGGGCGCGGCTCCTGAAGCGCCCAAATAAAATAAACTAAAACCCCGGCTACGAATTGCAGCGGGGAGGCGGCAGAGGAGGTGGGGTGGGATGGAGGCGAGAAACAAAAAAACCTGGAACGGGGACAGAGTCAAGGGAATAGTGCAGTTACTCCGGGGGCAAGCGGAGGCCTAGAGGACAGTGACTGCAAGACACAGAGTCAGGAGGCCGCGCCGGAGAGGGCGGAGCAGAGACCCGGCCGGGCGGATGCGGGTCAGGAGGCCGTAACGGCTGAGGCGGACCAGAGGACAGGACGGGCAGATGAGGGTCAGGAGGCCGGACAGGCGAGGACAGCTCGGGCGACCGGACAGGCAAGGACGGCGGATCAGGTGGTCTACCCGACGGGAACGGGTCAGGAGGTCTACCCGGCGGGAGCAGGTCTGGAGGTCGACCCGGAGGATGCAGGTCAGAAGGCAGATCAGGAGGGTGCAGGTCTGGAGGCCGGACAGGAGGGTGCAGGTCTGGAGGTCGACCAGGCGTGAGCAGGTCTGGAGGTCGACCAGGCGGGTGCAGGTCTGGAGGCAGTGCCGGAGGAGACGGGTCAGGAGGCAGTGCCGGAGGAGACGGGTCAGGAGGCAGTGCCGGAGGACACGGTTCAGGTGGCCGTGCCGGAGGACACGGTTCAGGTGGCCGTGCCGGAGGACACGGTTCAGGTGGCCGTGCCGGAGGACACGGTTCAGGTGGCCGTGCCGGAGGACACGGTTCAGGTGGCCGTGCCGGAGGACACGGTTCAGGTGGCCGTGCCGGAGGACACGGTTCAGGTGGCCGTGCCGGAGGACACGGTTCAGGTGGCCGTGCCGGAGGACACGGTTCCGGTGGCCGTGCCGGAGGACACGGTTCCGGTGGCCGTGCCGGAGGACACGGTTCCGGTGGCCAGGGAACTGATTTTGGCCCGGCAACAGTCCTTGGCCCGGGAACTGGCTCGGCCAGGATGACGGCCTCGGGCATAGGACGGGGCTCGAGAACAGGACGGGGCTCGAGGACAGGACGGGGGACCGGACTGGAGTCCGGCAGGGGGACAGGACTGGAGTCCGGCAGGGGGACAGGTCCCGACAAGGGGTCTGAAGTGAGCTCTGGGGCTGGAGTGAGCTCGGGAACCGGGACAGCCACGGGGACAGACTCTGGGACGGACACGGGGGCTGGCTCAGGCAAGGAAACGGGGACTGGCACCGGCAGGGAACGGGGACTGGCACCGGCAGGGAAACGGGGACTGGCACCGGCAGGGAAACGGGGACTGGCACCGGCAGGGAAACTGGGACTGGCACCGGCAGGGAAACTGGGACTGGCACCGGCAGGGAAACTGGGACTGGCACCGGCAGGGAAACTGGGACTGGCACCGGCAGGGAAACTGGGACTGGCACCGGCAGGGAAACTGGGACTGGCACCGGCAGGGAAACTGGGACTGGCACCGGCAGGGAAACTGGGACTGGCACCGGCAGGGAAACTGGGACTGGCACCGGCAGGGAAACTGGGACTGGCACCGGCAGGGAAACTGGGACTGGCACCGGCAGGGAAACTGGGACTGGCACCGGCAGGGAAACTGGGACTGGCACCGGCTGGGAAACTGGGACTGGCACCGGCTGGGAAACTGGGACTGGCACCGGCTGGGAAACTGGGACTGGGACAGGCTGGGAAACTGGGACTGGGACAGGCTGGGAAACTGGGACTGGGACAGGCTGGGAAACTGGGACTGGGACAGGCTGGGAAACTGGGACTGGGACAGGCTGGGAAACTGGGACTGGGACAGGCTGGGAAACTGGGACTGGGACAGGCTGGGAAACTGGGACTGGGACAGGCTGGGAAACTGGGACTGGGACAGGCTGGGAAACTGGGACTGGGACAGGCTGGGAAACTGGGACTGGGACAGGCTGGGAAACTGGGACTGGGACAGGCTGGGAAACTGGGACTGGGACAGGCTGGGAAACTGGGACTGGGACAGGCTGGGAAACTGGGACAGGCTCAGGTTGGGAAACTGGGACAGGCTCAGGTTGGGAAACTGGGACAGGCTCAGGTTGGGAAACTGGGACAGGCTCAGGTTGGGAAACTGGGACAGGCTCAGGTTGGGAAACTGGGACAGGCTCAGGTTGGGAAACTGGGACAGGCTCGGGCAAGGAAACTGGAGGGAGCTCAGTGACTGGCCGAAGGTGTGGTGCACGGCGGAGAAGTTGTGCCCTCAGGTAGTCCAGGAGCTTAGGACAGAGATCTTCTTGTCCCTTCCTCCACACGAAGAACTCCTGATGCCACCATCTCCTTTCATCGTCCATCACCGCCACCTCCTGGACCCAGGCCAGAAAGTCGATAAATACCTCCAGATCCTCCCGTAGAGCCCTCTCCAAGGCCGGGGAGGTAGCCGACGGTGGCAGTGGCCTGGAGGACACCGGATAGACCGGTTCATAGGGGCCCGTTTCGAGCGGCGGGGCGGCAGCCATCTCATGCTGCGGGGCGGCAGCCATCTCATGCTGCGGGGCGGCAGCCATCTCATGCTGCGGGGCGGCAGCCATCTCATGCTGCGGGGCGGCAGCCATCTCATGCTGCGGGGCGGCAGCCATCTCGTGCTGCGGGGCGGCAGCCATCTCGTGCTGCGGGGCGGCAGCCATCTCGTGCTGCGGGGCGGCAGCCATCTCGTGCTGCGGGGCGGCAGCCATCTCGTGCTGCGGGGCGGCAGCCATCTTGAGCTGCGGGGCGGCAGCCATCTCATGCTGCTGGGCGGCAGCCATCCTTGGCTGCGGGGCGGCAGCCATCCTGAGCTGCGGGGCGGCAGCCATCTTGAGCTGCGGGGCGGCAGCCATCTTGAGCTGCGGGGCGGCAGCCATCTTGTGCTGCGTGGCGGCAGCCATCTCGTGCTGCGTGGCGGCAGCCATCTCGTGCTGCGTGGCGGCAGCCATCTCGTGCTGCGTGGCGGCAGCCATCTCGTGCTGCGTGGCGGCAGCCATCTCGTGCTGCGTGGCGGCAGCCATCTCGTGCTGCGTGGCGGCAGTCATCTCGTGCTGTGGGGGAGACTCGAGACCCAGCTGGATGTAGAATTCCCGGCTGAGTCTCTCAATCTCGTCCTCCTCCTCCGAATCCTCCCCGTATTCCTCCTCCGATTCGGCGCCAAGAGACTCTCTCCACTCTCTCAATGCCTTGTAGTCCGCCGGCAGCCACCTCGTCGGTTGGGCGGATGGTCGTGGAGGCAGGGGAGGTCCGCGCCGTATCGCGCACCGGCGAAAACATACGGGGAATTCAAGGACTTGTTCCATCTCGGACGAGCAGACGTTTGTTCTCCGCTGGGTCAGAATTTTGGTTTGGGTCATTCTGTAACGATCTGCCCTTGGCAGATGTCCGGAAGCAGACCCAAGTGCAGAGAATCCGTTTAAATTTATTTATTATGTCCAGGACAGGCAAAACAGGCACCAGAACTGGAAACTTAAACAAACACACAAAACCACAAGTCAAACAAAGGGTCAACACAGAACATGATAACAGGAACCCAAAGAACAAGAACTAAACCGTATAAACAAACTGACTATACAAAGAACCGGACAACGTAACCCCAATAACCCACACCCCCTAACAAGCACCGACACCCAAGGACTAAATAGCACACAAGAACTAAAGACAGGAAACCTGGACAAACTAACCTACAGAGAACATGGACAACCAATCAAACAAAGAACAAACTATCATCCAGAGAACAGACAGGTAACAGAACGTTTCAATAACCGGTAAACAAAAAACCCCTCTAAGAAACAGAGAACAAGCACACAAAAGAACAGAACGAGAAACAGAGAAAACATACCTTAAACAATGACCCAACAATGACGGACAGACACCGACCAAACTATATACAGACATTAACGAACAAACACTGAACAGGTGTGACGAAAACACAGGTGCAAGGAATGTCTTTGATTTTCCCTCTCTGCTGATTGGGGGAGTGCCAGCACCAGCATAGAGGGTAACAGAGGGAGTTCCTTACAGAAAGGCCCCACAGGTCCAAGTAGAGACAGCTCATGAAGACATTCCACACCTTCCATAGTAATTTCCACAGCAGGTTCTGAGGGGTGGATATACAGGTGCTGGTCATATAATTAGAATATCATCAAAAAGTTGATTTATTTCAGTAATTCCAAAAAAGTGAAACTTGTATAATGTATACATTCATTCCACACAGACTGATATATTTAAAGTGTTCATTCCTTTTAATTTTGATGATTATGACTGACAACTAATGAAAACCCCCAAATCAGTATCTCAGAAAATTAGAATTTACAATTTACTTAATGAGGCCACGTCTTCCAGAATCGAAAGCAACAAAGCATTCGGAAAGCATCAGGCTACAGCGGTCCAGCTTTGAAGAATGAGCAGCAATACCTCCATAGCAGTGTGAGACCGATCAACAAGTACAAGACTGTTAATTATTGTGATCATTGTGCACAACACCCATGAATGTAAGGTGGAAATCAAAATATGAGAAAACTCGTAAAAAAAAGTATGGAAAATAAATATGTAATTGCACCACTACGTATAACACACAATGTTTATATTTGCAGCAAATATTTTACATCATCTATTTATAGTGAATTACAAGCCTGTCCTGTCTTGTTTAGTGTTCTTTTTGTTATTGTTTACATTGTTATTAATAATTGTCCTTCATTTGCCCTGCGTTTTTGTCTGACTCCTCGTTTTGTGACAATCATCTTCAGCATCAGTCTCCTGGTTTTTCGAGTAAATTCCTAACAAATTCTTCCATATCTAAGGTACTTGTGATAGACTTTCAATGGGCCAGTATCACTGAATGACTCATTCTTTGGTGTCACATACATTGACGAAAAGGGGTAAGAACCTGTGACAGAGTTTAAAAGGAACTTTCATATGATACCGAGGACACCCAAATGACAAGGGCAGTTACATCATTTTTGTGGCTCTGGAAATGCATCTTTGTAGATTTGCAAGTGTTTGCACAAAGTTGACAGGTCTGTTTCACACGGAAATTGTTTTGTATGCTGATTCTGATTCAACAAGAATTTCATTTGCAAGACTTACACTCTCTGCAATGCCAGCAAGCAAATGTGAAGGGCTCAATAATGTGGCATCTAGAAAAGCACTAGACGTTGGCACAAGGCAAGAAACGGTTTTATCAAGTCAAAATGTTTTGTGGAATATCTATTTTCCATTTTAACAACAGCCCTGCCACGTATGGAAAGCAAGGATCTCTTCAGAGACGGAGTATTGTTGAATTATCCCATGTGCCACTGTCATCGGTTGTGTATTCAGTGTTCTTTTTCTTTTGGGAGGGTGTAAGTCACCACATGAGTCTGAAAGTCATCTCGGCAAATTGCCTTTAGAGACTCCAAGGATGCACTGACAACCTGACCAGCTTCAAACATGTCCACTGTCTGAGACTGGAGACCAGCACTAGCTGGTTTCAGGACACCAAGTACCCGGACCAGACATGTACCTGTTTAAAAAATGTTTTGCCTTTTTATTTAAATTAAAAATCATGCTGCGTCAGTGCCGAGATCATTGGTAAAAACATCCTATGCAATATCTTTATACTAAATAATGCACCTTGTCACATCATGGCCTGTCAAGTGTCCATCGAATTTCCAATAATCATTTAAGATAAGGAACATACTTCCCCCAGCCATGTAATCTTTTCCCCACATGGATCACTCTGGACGTCATGCACAACTGCTAAATAGCTGGTGGTTATAACAATGAACGTAAGGTATAACGATTAAGATTGTTTTGCAGCAGGGCTTTTACATCGCCTCGTACCCCACTCACCACTGAGAAACCATCTGACTAACTGTGTTGTTAGCACTGAAGCTAACAGCTTAGAAGTGCCTCAATGTTTGAGAGGAAATGTATTCAGCATCTATTTGATGCAAGTCAAACAACACAAATGCTTCTCTGGCAAGGAATTGCACACAAATCTATAAGCATTACAGACAAGTTTTCTACATTACACTTGTCTCGTGTGCCATCTCTCATAAGGCAAACCCCTGCTGTGTCAGCATCTGGGTTTCTGAACTAAATGGGTGCAGATAACAGGTCACTAAAATAGCATCTCCACATGATCCTGGTGATCATACAGCTGTAATGTTATGCTATTTTAGTGACCTGTTACACAATACAATAGACGATTGAATTAGAACAATTGTTCCTGATACCCCCATTTGACGAATCAAGTGCATAACCACCCACCACATAATTATTTCACATATTGGTGTTCAGATGGTCGGCTCTTTCACCATAGACGTCCAAACCTGCACATGATGTCCTATGACCTGTTTTTGCGTCTCCATAGGTAGCCTACTCCATTCACTTCTCCGTCCTTCCGAAGGATGACGCTAGAAGCAAAATACAAATTCATAATTGGGGTTCTCCAGTCCTCTCGGTCACATGGCTTTACCGTTCAGCCGAGGAATTGAGTATAGAGATGGAGGGGGCTTGAGAAACTGTGAAGGAAATGCTCACTGTTAGATAGAACACGGGGAAAAGAGTTTGTCCGTCAGCTTGATTTGCTTTTCGCCAAACCGGGGCGCATGCATGTGTACGGGGGTGAAAGAGGGTACCGGAGGTGTTCAAAAATGCAGTGCTACATTATGCTCATGTTTTGTCACACACAAGAAGCTCAGGGTATCGCCTTCGACTGATTATGCTTGCGGGGAGTGGATGGTCCAAATGGAAGCAGAATTTTAAGAAGCCGACGAAAGTGGATGCTGAGCGCGGTCGCGCCTCTCGAATCTGTGAGCAGAGTGAGTATGAAATGAGCTCCTGGCGCAATGCACAGGCGCAAGCATGTGTCCCTGTCTGCATGCGGGGTTCTCATATATCACCAAATCATGGAGAGAATTGAAAAATTAAATTTGTTTCCTCAGATAGATTCATATTTTGCAATATTGCTAATCGTTAATCTTACTGCATTGTTTTGCGCGATTTTTTCCTTTGTGTTGACAGTCTGGGTTATCATCATTTCCAGTGGTCATGCATTTGATACAACAGACACGTGTGAAACGTCCACAGTGTCACTGCATTGCATGGCTTTTTGAATTCGACGTCTAATTAATTGATCGATTATTCAGGGAACATCCATGTAATTGTACTGACTAATACGAAAACGGTTCTGTGTACATATGGTTATTATTACAGGCCATGGTTGATTTAATAAGAAATGTACATTAGACCGACAGTTATTGTTTTCTCGCTACTCCCTTCAAAAGGAGGTGTGGGGGTTTATCTTTGTCGTGTGTGTTGCTATCACCTCAGGGACACACACCAGCCACACACACTGCGCGTTCGTTTTCACTTTGATCTTGAAATATTTCGGAAATTGATTAGTTATAGAAAGCCTATGAATTAACGCCTAATTGATTTTTTTTATTGATAGTTAATCACCGATATGTATGACTGATCACTGGTCAATTATTAAAAACACGCATACACCACAATCCCTAAATCGACTTGCACCTTTCTGGCAATTCTTTGACAAATGCCTCTATGGGCACTGCCGAAATACCCCGTGGTGCGTGTTCCCGGTGTTCACACCCCAGTCTCCTCTTGTCATCTTAATGTGCCACATGCATATCCTTGTGTGTGGACGCGGTAACCTGTTGTCTCCGTTCTAGACATTTTCAGCCATTCGACTGGGTTGTCGTCGAGACGTTAAATCCCATAGCCATCCATGAGTGATGCGGAGTACAGAGAGCGCGTATCATTAGGCGATGTGGGACCGATTGCATTCATTCAACACCTGATTATCTTATGAGCCCGTATAGGCTACTTGTAGAGAGAAACGTTAATACTTGTTATAACATGTATCAAAGGCGAAGCTGTTTAAAAAAAAATTTAGCAGCAGGGTGCAGACATGAATATCAGAGTCATAGACGGAGAGAACTATCGGGACATCGTGGTTACTGTATAGCTCTCTGTATGCCTAGACTTCCCTAAAACATACACGCTTTTATGTTATTAAATACCCAAACACTATGCATGAATGCATTCAGTTTACACTCTCTCTCGCAGACACCATTCTCCCTCAAAATTATTATATTTTTTATTGCAAACAAGCATCCTAATTGACATTATAGATTCTTTTTCAGTCTTTAGATATATTTTCTTGCTCTGTCTTTCTCAAAAACAGACACACACAAACAAACAAACAAACACGTATGCACAGGTTTTAAAACGGTGTGTGTGTGTGTGTGTATGGCTGGAATGACTCACAGATAAAAGGTGGGGCTGCTCTTCACATGATCTCCCAATTGATTGATCAGAACTGAGCAGATGTGCTGCTTTGCTTGCTGTGGCCAGGGACCCTCCAGGAGAAAAAAATACTATTTGTGTGTGCACATACATGCCTGCATGTTAAATAATGTTTTGACGATAAGATAGTAAATAGATTTCTGATTACAAATAAAAGGTCATCCAGATCATCATACTATACAGATCACCAGGGATTCTACTGGAACATTGACACTACCTAATATGTCTAGGAAAATTCCCAGTTTCCTACTGGAACATTGTCACTACCTAACATGTCTAGGAACATTCCCAGCTTCCTAGATTCTACTGGAAAATTGGCACTACATAAAATGTCTAGGAACATTCCAGGTTTTCTGCACAGCAAATGTACAACAGGTGCTATGTAAATGCACATAACATAATTACCTCTGTCTCCTCTCTGTTCTCTACACCTGAAAGAAGTGACAGGACTGAAATGTGCAGTCTTAAATTTAAATTTAAGGTGGAATACATTCTTTAAATGGAAAAATCTATTCCAAGATTTAACAAATGTTAGAAACAGCTTTGGTACTGTCTTCTAGAACCGAGCCACGTCTGTTCTTTTGTCTGCCTTAAAGTTACTACAGTTCAGAGTTGCCCAATCTGGTGAACAGCAGAACAGTTTTCCAATAGGTTTGCCTGTGTTTGCTGATAGCAGGTATACTTATAATACGATTCAACCATTACACAGCCTGAATAGAATAAGTTAGTTACTCAGGAGTGTGTTGTTTTGGATTCACCCTAAAGCTTCTCATTTAAACCCCAAAAATATACATTCCTTCGTTATGTTAATTTGTAGTATATTGCTTTTTGCCATTTGGCACACATGGTTTCAATCAGCATTGTTTCTATTTAGTTAGTAATCCAATTGTCATGTTTAATCTTCTACATATGGGTATAAAGTAAACTAGTAGGGTTTATTCTGGTCTCAATTGTCATGTTTAATCTTCTACATATGGGTATAAAGTAAACCAGTAGGGTTTATTCTGGTCTCCCATTGAGTAGTTTATCCAAGCTCAGTGCTGCTTTGCTTGGATAATTATCACAGACTATTATCTTAGTGCAATCTTATGTCAGTTATCATCAACAATTGTGGAGGAGTTGGTAGCTAAGTGGTAGAGTGCATGCTTTATGTGGATTTCCTGGGTTCTATCCCCAGGTCGCCGATGCATGAGAATAAAAGGTCAAATAATTCAAAATTAACAGTTAAGAATAAATCAAATAACAATGTTTAGGCATAAATTAACATTGTAGAATAAATCAAATCACACTTTATTTAAAGTGAATTTGATGCTTGCTTTATTAAATAGAGTCCTATCAGTCCACTTTTTTGTTGGTTGAGATAGAGATGTGAATTATTCCTCAATAAAACTAAACATGAATTGTATTTCATTATCGATGCAACCAAAAATCAATGTTCTAAGTTTTCTGCTGAAATAGTCCCATATGTGCGCAGGGTCTGGTTTTAATTCCACTTTGTCTACAGGTTTGCATTTACATATTTTTATCATGTTGAATTTAAATCTCCACACATACATATGTACTGCATGATACAAATAAGTGACATGTATAAAAATGCTGCAAAGCCCTATTTGACCAAAATGCTTTTTCAAAATACAGAGACGAAAAGATGTAAGTGACTTTGAAAGGGGGTTCACTATTGGGGCACGGATAACAGGAAAGAGGGCTCACTATTGGGGCACTAGTAACAGGAAAAAGGGTTCACTATTGTGGCACTGATAACAGGAAAGAGGGCTCACTATTGGGGCATGCAGGAAATAGGGCTCACTATTGGGGCACTGATAACAGGAAAGAGGGCTCACTATTGGGGCACTGATAACAGGAAAGAGGGCTCACTATTGGGGCACTGATAACAGGAAAGAGGGCTCACTATTGGGGCACTGATAACAGGAAAGAGGGTTCACTATTGGGGCACTGATAACAGGAAAGAGGGTTCACTATTGGGGCATTACGTTCCCTCGGAACTATTGTAGAAACACGAGATTACGTTACTAGTGAAACGTAATTAAGACGTAAATAGCAAAAAGTCACATCATGCGGGGCTAAATCAAACTGTGTCAGCAGAAACTGCTTGCGTAGAACAAAGGAGAGGGATATTATAGTTGGGTTACAGTGTTTAAATGAAATTGATAACCAAATATGACTAAAATCTTTTGTTGAAATTATGTAGTGTGCCTAAGGTATTTTACCATGTTGTGGAAACCTTTTATTCTGAATATTAATATATATTTTTCCCAGTCTGTTTTTGTGGTCATTTTTGTGGCAGCAACACAATGGAGTTTATCCATTCCCAAACTACCCCCATTACAGTCATTGTCAAATTACCACTGGTCTGATGGGGACACCCCTGAGCAGTTTTCTTTCGGTTTGGCATCTCAGTTCCAAAGCTAGACTGTATATTTGATGTTAATTTACTCATTGCGTGGAAGTACAGCTACGTCACTGTGGCCATGAGTTTGAATACTGACAATCCCTGAGGACCTCATGTGTGAAAAACTGGTAAAATCATAAAGCACTCTACTCCGGTGGCACGAATGACCCATCTGCACGGAAATTGATATGTAGCACATATGTGCACATGTGAGAATCAATATAATCAAATGATTTAAACCTAAGATGTTATTGAACCACATGGTGGCGCTAATGGTGACATGTATTTATGTGTATATCGGAGTATTTGTTTGAATCAGAGTGAGGAAATGTGGAACACATGTTCAGAGATATGAGTCTACATAACACCCACGATATCTCAGACATTACCAGCGTGATTTTTACTCAACCTGGGTGAACGTCGGGTGTTTCCATAGATTGGGTCCCCTGTAGCTGTAGCCTTTTATAGTTAACTTGGTAGAAAATGGCAGTTGTTAGTGGGTTTGATTTCCATGAGCAGCCAGTAGGGAAATATATACACACGATTTTATTTACTAAATTACTAAAAACATTTAATGTTAATGGATCTTACATATGTTGTATGTATTGGGAACAGGAAAAGCCTATTATGTCGATTAGATATGATTTTATTTGAACCATTATTTAACAAGGCCTGTTAATTAACAACCAATACCAATTTACAGCAACGACCTGAGGGAGGTGTTAGGCCAGGAGGAGGAAGAATTAGGGTTAATTGTCTTGCCCAGGGACAGAACAACGGAACTTTCACCTTGACAGTTGAGAGATTTTAACCAGGGACCTTTAATCAGATGCCCTAACTATAAGGCCAGATATATTTTAATTAAGGACCACTAATCAAATGCCCTAACTATCAGGCCAGAGAGATTTCAATCAGGGACCACTAATCAAATGCCCTAACTATCAGGCCCGAGAGATTTTAATGAGAGACCACTAATCAGATTCCCTAACTATCAGGCCAGAGCAATTTTTACCAGGGATCACAAATCAGATGCCCTAACTAGCAGGCCAGAGAGATTTTATCCAGGGACCACTAACCTGATGCCCTAACTAGCAGGCCAGATAAATTTTATCCAGGGACCACTAACCTGATGCCCTAACTAGCAGGCCAGAAAGATTTTATCCAGGGACCACTAACCTGATGCCCTACTTAGCAGGCCAGATATATTTTATCCAGGGACCACTAACCTGATGCCCTAACTATCACAGGCTTAGGCTCTGCAACTTGTTACAAGGTTTGTTAAAACAGATTTGACTCTAAAGTAACACAGGTTCGCTGAGACAAATTTGATGAATATGTATGCAACAACTACAGTATGCCTTAGCTATTTAATTGGCCAGATCCCTTAGTTCTCTGATCTCCACTCAGCTTGGTGTAACAACTAAATAGGAAAATGCAGGAATCCTTTCCCCCAAGCAAATTCAAACACAATATGGTTAGTTGACACTCCAAGAAGCTAGACTACTTGTGTTATTCAATTGTAGGGTAATCCGCAATAAAATATTTAAAAACAACAGGATGCATTTACTTGAAAATGTTTTAAAATAAACCAGCTGAAGTCTGAAGAATGTCATGCTTGTAGTCCTATGCCCAATAGAATTAAATAGGCATTGACACAACACATTACATTGCTTTGATCTTACGAAAGCTCAATCATTACCTGCGTAGGGATGTCTATGAATATATATGAGTGGGAATCTTTCCCCTGCTGCAGCCCAAAGCTGTTGACCAGATACACACTTCCATGTTGTTATCTAAATCCCCGGTTACAACTTTAGATCTTTATAGCATTTCAGAGCACATACATATCATAACTTTTATTATGAACCAGGTGGTTTGAGCTTTGATGTGTTGTGTCTAAGAACTGCCTTGAGCTGTGGTATATACAAAAAAAACTCAAGCCTTACTGCTTAATTAAAGCTACATACCCAAGTGCTTCAACCTATATAAAAATATATATATATTCTCTCCAAATATATCACAATGATCTCAGAGTGTTTACATCTTTTCGTAGGAACATCCTTTCAGATTTCAGTGGTTGTTAGTTCACAGACAAACCCTTTCGTGAAGATCATATATTTTCTGTATGTAATTAATCATTAATTATATATTTTTTTATTATGGTTGTGTCACGAACTGTGGAGGTGTAGTGTGGTAAAAAGCCAAATGCAGAGCCAGATGATCGCGTTCATGACGGTTTAATAACAAATTATAACCAAGAAACACAATGAACGGAAAAAAAAACATAGACGGAATGAAATGATTCTGCGCAACACAAGCGACATACTAAAACATACAAACAACTATGACCAACTACAAACACTCACCGCAATAAAGCAGCGTGACATGGAAACAATACAGCACAATGTGACAAAAGCAAAGGCTCAACCTAAATACCCAACTAATTACAAACAGTGTCCCTATGGCCTCTGAGGGAACCAAACCATCCATATTTCTTTTATGGCCAGCCTTCTGTTGTCCCAGTAACACTCGAACAGTCAGGTTAACACAAGGGGATGTCTGCCGGGAGAGATATGAGGAAGGACCAGATTAGAGTGCGATGAACGCTAACAGTTTGCGGGTTATGTGCGTATAGCCATAGGATGAGGGGATTTTCTCTCTGACTTGAGAGAGCGCTTTGTTTAGCAGAGCAGACCCTGGTGTAGGGCCATTTGACTGCTCCGCTCAGAGCGCAACTTCCAATTGGTTGGCTTAGAGATGGCAGCTCCAGGGCCAGAGATTACACTGCAGTGCTAAGGCATCAGAGAGAGAAAGAGAGAGAGACCAGGAGAGGCTGAAAGAGGCTGAGAGAGATAGAGGTGAGAAAGAGAGAGTGTAAAAGCAAAAGAGTGGAAGAGAGAAGTATGGATCAGGAAGGTGGATACAGGTAAAACAGTAGCTTTTTCCAAAGCCAACTATTGGAACCTGGAGATGTGACACACCCTTTTTCATCATCAGCTTTCTGCTCCCTCTGACACCTGACACGAAACTCCTCCACCCCCCCACACACACACACACTTTCTTTCTCATCGTCCTTCTGGCCATACTCTGGACCTCTCCATTTTTGCCCTCTTATCTTACTCTATACATATGTGTACATTTGGCACTGCCCATCTGTTAGATTTGGAAATAAATTGAATATGTTGATTCATTCAAGTATTTCAAAAATGACATGCCATTATGAATGTGTTAGAAATGTGTTATGTTCTGGGTGAACTCTGGGCTGAGAGTTGAAGAGCTGTTTGGTATTGCACCATTCCTACACAGAAAAGCTTGCTTTTTAAACATAATCAATGGAATGAATTTAAAGGAACAATATACACAGCATAAAATATAGTATACAAAGACAAGTATGCCTATTTAACAAATGAGGTAACACAGTGTTTCTGGTTAGGCATGTTTCCAGTCTCAAAATAGACCAATTGTACCGTCAGCACAGCTGTTGGTATGGTTGTCTCTGTACTGTTGCAAAACACAATTTATTCATAATTTATATTTATTAAGCAGCGATTCATTAGTAAGTCAAGAAATATCACAGTTTGTGTTTGTGCACAGTTGATAGCACTATGTAGTATATATGGGAGAACAGCTGAGGACAGTTTGTCTTTAATCATATTTTGTAAGAATCAGCAAAATTCTCTTCCATATGTTTTGAAATTCAAAAATGTGTCCTACTAGCAACGAACAGCCAGCTACCATGCCAAACTGTCATGGTAAAGCTAAGCCTAATTTATCTAAGCCTGTTCAGCCATTTTCGGATCCCCACACAAGTATGCTAATGAGCTACAATATAAACAATGTTAGAGCATACCGAATCTGCTCATTAGTCCCGTAGCCACTGAATTCATTCGATCACAACATACACTCTATTTGGCGAAAAACTAAACAAAATGTATGAGGAACCTATTGATTATTTACTCCCATATCGTATTTCCCAATGAGTCTCGATAAATGCTTAACACATCAGTATCAACGAACTCCTATTTGTTCACGGTAGAAATCCCATTGTGGAATTTCCCCAAGTGCTGCATAATTCACAAGCTAACTGTTTCAATGGAGCGGATCGTGCAGGTACGACTCACAGCCCATAATAACTCCTACGACCAACCTCGCACATTAATTGAAGAGATGGGGAGAGATAGGAATGTCAAGACAGGGATGATGAGTGTGTGTTTGTGTGTGTGATTGATAAGGATATTAAAGTAGCATAATAGGAGTTAACCATGGAGAATACTGAGTATGTGTACATAGCGGTTAAATGGGATTCTGGTTGCACCTGTGAAATGACATACAACTGCTACTAATCACCTAGCAGCTGGTCTGGAGCAGTATTTGAGGAGGAGGAGGAGGTGGGAGTGTGGGGGGGGGCTCAAAAACAATGTTCTGTGAACGAAGGTAGCAAGGGCAAATCATACAACCTCAACATAACGTGAGCTGAGGTTTATAATGTCAAACGTTTCTCATGCCGTGTAATCAGACCCCAGTTACTAGTAATGTATTCAGTATTCAGTGTTATGTCCAGCCGTAACCACATGCAGATGCTAAGTTCATTCATTATTACGCTATCCTTCCATGTACTAACTGAAACCACTGTAAAGCCTGAGTTCTTGTTTTAGCACATTTTAAATGCATGAATTAAAATATGTTTCATTATGGTGAACATTTAGGATACAATGAACTTTTAGTTAACCAAGTAAACTAGCCATGTCCATCTGAAGTGTTTGTATGTCTGGCAAACAAACAGTTAACCTGTTGTTTTGAGTTCCACATATTTTCTCAATGCATTCAGGCTTCAGAGCTGGCCATGAATGTGTTTTACCAACAATCACATTCTAATTAGTACACTCTGGGAACTAGGGATCTCATTGGTCTGTGTAGTCTGGTTTGAGAACGACTTTCATGTTGTGGGCACAGGGTCAAGTCCGTGACCCTGCTGTCTAAACATTTAGTTTCGACAACGGTGCTGCAATTTCGTCCGTGCTGCTGTAATTTTCCACCTGCCAACGACTATGCTGTCCAAAATGGGCTTTTGCCAGATACTGGGCATTCCATCATACAACATGGCTTCAAAAATGTCAAACATGCCTACTTTGACATCGATCCTTCCTCAATGCAAAGTTTTAAACTGTGGATACATTTCAGTCAGAGCCTTCCTCTGCCTGCTTGCCGCCCAAACGTTGTCATGATAAATGGGTGGAAGGTAGGGCGTAAACACCTGTAAGTACTTTGGTATATGGCTTGACTGTTTTCTGTCAGTCTACTCCGGGTTTGGTTTGATTTTTCCAGAATGAGCCATCCCTCGCCCACTCATACCAGTACGATACCCGTTGATAGCATTGAGTTTGAGTGTTTTTTAAGTTTGTTTCTGCTTGCAATGCAGCTTTTGCGGCTTGGACAGAGTTGCAATTCACTAATTTAGACACTGCTAATAGTGTTAATTCCAGCCTGGGACAGAGGTGAATAATGGCTTGTTGTGAAAAATTACTCCATGGGGTTTAAAGAGCAACTCAGGGATTGTGTAATTTCACCCAAAAGGAAGCACTTACCAACATCTTCGGGTAACTCCCAAAAAATATTTTTGTCAAAATCCAAAATTAGCCATTTAACAAGCCAAGACAGATGACAATGGCGCAGGGTAAATGACAGTCAACAAAGCAGATTCTTGTCTTCCGTTGTTTATTGGTACAGTATGTCAACTGGAGCGATCGTTGCATTTCATCACCTTTTCCTCATATTTGATGTTCACCCTGGGTTCACTTGTCACCCTGTGTGTGTGCGCTATAATAACCGGTGTAATAAACGATCTGTGTGAAAAACCCAGCCATGTCTTCGTTGCAGAGCGGTGTTGGCGCCTACGTGTGCGGTGTGCATGTGTGTGGTGAGTGTGGGTGTGTGGTTGTGAGAGAGCGAGCGTCAGCGCTCCCACATGGCCTCCATGCAGGACGGGCTAAACTTCACGTCTCCTCCCTACGGCAAGGTCCTGCTGCTGGGTGCCATCGCTGCTGCCTCAGCCTTCGTGGTCACCATCCTCATCGTTGTGCTCTGTGTGGGCTGCCAGAGGTGAGACAGTGGGTGAAAGGTTGCTGAGGGAACTACAGAATTAGACAACTTTATTTGATGACTCAAACCGGTCATACAGTGTCCAGGAGAGTGATCAGTAACAGGCGTGGCAGAGTCCATGCTTCGCTGGGAGCTGAATCATCAGCGTTACAAACAGCTTGACCTCCTGATACATGCAGGAATGGGTGTTCACACATACGACTGTTCACATGTTTATAATAGAAACACCTTTGTGTTCACTTCAGAAAAGGAAAATCCCATAATGTCTCCAGTGAAGGAGGGAAACACAGGCTGATGGACATGGTGAGTAGTAAAGATCACTCTGAAAGATCGCCTCAGTAGAGATCACTGTAAAACATAGAGATCACTTCAATAGAGATCACTGTAAAAAATAGAGATTCCTCCAATGGAGATCACTGTAAAACATAGACATTCCTCCAATAGAGATCACTGTAAAACATAGACATTCCTCCAATAGAGATCACTGTAAAACATAGACATTCCTCCAATAGAGATCACTGTAAAACATAGACATTCCTCCAATAGAGATCACTGTAAAACATAGACATTCCTCCAATAGAGATCACTTTAAAACATAGACATTCCTCCAATAGAGATCACTTCAGTAAACATCCTTCCAATAGAGATCCCTCCAATAACCACGTTAACTTTTGCTGTAAATGTAGATACATTTTGACTTCCTAAGAAATGTATTAAATGTGCCGTATGTGTGGGTTGTCAGAGTATTCTCAGGCAGTCAAAGCTGCGTTCCATCAGCAAGTCGGACGGTGAGATGAACAAGCTAAATTGCAATGGCAAGAGTGAGTGGACCTTGCACACATGTTGCTGTCAGCAGCTTTATAAATAACAAACATTCCTACATGTTTTACAAAGGTTTTTTCCATCTAGGTGTGAAGGAATGCTAATATTTACGGTCTCCACGTGTCCTTTAGAGTCATCCAAAAAGAACCGCCCGGCTAGCATGGACCTCCTGCTGCTTCCCAGCCGCCGGTCCAACTCCGACCTGCGCTCTGGGGGACGAACGCTACCTCAGATCCCTGCTGGCTCCGGGGAGGATGGGGAGCATACCTACTCTGAGGTAGGTCAACGTTCCTCACCGAAGCGTGGCCCAGATGACAACCTCTATGCCATAGTAGGCAGGGCCGGAGAGACAGATACGCCAGCCCCTCCAGCCGTCCCCGCCAACACCCCTGCCCCGCCCGATCTTGATGGGGACGGGTTGAATGAACCGCTCCCCGAACCTGAGCCCATGCCCCAGGCTATGGCTCCTTCACACCTCCCAGAGACTACCGCGGAGTACGCCTGCGTCCGGAAGCTCCGAAAGATGGACAAGGCGCTCCCCCAGAAGAGGGACAGCGGGACGGATATGGGCGAGGCACCAGTGCCACCTCCCCGCCACGCCCCGCCTTCACACCCCGCTCCACCTCCGCCACACCCTCACAGTGTGAAGATGCCCCGGAAAAACGTGGAGGCTTTCAACCTTCCCACATTCCCAAAGGTTGGTAGAAATGGGATGGAACGGTACAAACTTTGTCCTTGACGTCTGGAGTAATGTTGATTAACTGCGTTGTTCAGTTTGAATGAGTTCTTCCAGTTCCATACATTTATTACTGTCGGCTGTGTGTGGTGTGTGTTTTGTCTAGGGTTCTGTTTTGTTCTTCATATGCTTCCCAGTGCTGCTCTCTCAGGCCCCATGCTATATGGATGATGCAATGCACTGAAACAGACCTTTATCTCTGCAGTAAGAGAATGCAGCTGCTTACAGTACTGTCACTCGAACAGCAGTCAATTCCAGATGTGCAATCCCTCAAGTTAAGACTCTACGTTTAAATGCACGATTACCCCCACAATTAAATAGCGCAGGGTACTATAGATTTGTCTCTGTTCAATGGTAGGGCGCATATGCGAATGGAGTAATAAAAACATCACCGGTTCAATTCTGAAAAAACTTGGGAGTGATGTAGATCAGCCATTTACAAAATGACATTGATTGGCTGGACGTTGGCCTTATAACAAGGGATTGGTCAACAGTGTTAGTGTGGTAAACACCTTAGTGGCTTAACACATTTGTTGGTTGCGATAAAAAGCATAGTGGAAAACTGCAATGGAAAAATGACACTATGTCACTAGTTACAGAGTCACAGATTATGTTCATATTACATATTTTGTACATGCCACAAACCCCATCAGGTCTCAGCACCATTCATATCGACCACACAACTCAATAACAGGCACATGTCTATCATACGCATCAAATAATGAAACTGTGATATTTGACTGGTCTAGCTAACCCACTTGATATTAGCTATATCAATTGCGTGAATGTGGCAAAACATGTCTGAATGATTTGTTCTGAGTAATGTTCTCTATGTTTTATTGGGTTAATATCTCCAGGGCTCCAGTAAAGTAGTACTGAGGGGAATTCCAGAAAATGTAGGTTTCCCTGAACATATCTTGACTCGCTTACCCAGATGATTGACTTGCTTAAATTATAACTTGGAAGATATCACGCAGCGATACAGAGTTGGTAGATTTAAAGAAAAACAGCATTGGGTTACATTGGACATCTGCAGGTTTAGTTAGTTGAATGTAAGGAAACATTCTAATGTGAATATATACATTATTTTGAATAAATTAAAGGATCTATTTGAGGTGCAACTGTTGTTAGTTTGGTTCTGAGAGATCGTTGCTATGGTTTCTGATTAAGATCCCCTTCAAGCTCTCTGGAGACGAAAAGTATAAGAGTTCGCTCAAGTTCTGGTTTTACAGAACCTGCCTGGTTACTGTGTGTTTGTGTGTGTGATTGATAAGGATATTAAAGTAGCATAATAGGAGTTAACCATGGAGAATACTGAGTATGTGTACATAGGTTTTCTGGAATACCCCTCTGTACTGCTTGCATTAAGTTAATTAAGATGCTTCATATATTCATGCCTGCAAAGCCGAGTGGTTATAATTGACTAGTGAGCTCCTTACAAGAGGTACAAAGTTGTTATAACAATTAGACTGAAAACTGAACGCACATGTGTTGTCATTTCTAATCCCAATCACTTGATATGTTGACAACTCGTGTGTCTTGTTCTCTGGCTGGCAGGAGGCAGTGTTCATGGGTAATGGAGAGCAGTATATATGGAAGCCTCCAGAGGGAAATGACATCAGCATGCTACAAAACAAACCGTTAGGCCCTCTGAGTCCTCACAGCGGAGAAAACATACAGCCCTCCACTGCAATGGTGAGTGTATATGGAAGAACAAACTGTGTAATGGTGTTTATTTAGATTTGAGTGATACTAAGAGATGCCCTGTGTGGCGTGCTTTATAGGTGGCAGAGATGTACTCTAAGGTGTGCAAACCAGGCAAGAAGAAAAGAACAGTTTTGGGTTCTCCTCCATCCAACATTGGCTTCAGGACCTTGGGGCGTGATGACCGAGACCGGGAGCGAGACGGGGGGTTCAGTGTGGTGGTCAAGCCCCAGACCTGGGCCCCGCAGGAGGGAAAGCCGGTCGGAGGAGCCTCCGCAACTCTGGAGGACCACTGCTATGAGTCCATTGGGACGGGTGAGGAGTGTGACCCCACCTACGAGCCTATGGAAGGCGGAGGCGGTTGGAAGCGAGTCGGAGGAACAGAGCGGCCTCCCAACACCTGCGCCACCCTCAGGCCCAGGAGGAAGAAATCCCAGCAGCCCTTGCAACAGCAGCAGCCTCCTCCGCCACCACCCACACAGCAGACCCCGAAGTTACAGCATCTTCCAGCCAAAGCCCTGCTGCTGCCGGGGGAGAACCTGTATGAGAGCATTGGGGACCTGAAGCAAGGCGGCACGGCCAACTCCAGCACCACTACAATCTTCACCTTTAACGACGGCATGGAGATGTATGTTACCGGGCTCTAACCCTGCTGCCCTCTGTGGCTGTGACCTCTCACCTCTTACCCAGCAATTAAAAAGAAGACCATGCCGGCGACAGCTGGTCAAGACCCTCTCATGCTCACTCATACATACTGTTTACATTACAGTCATTGCTTCCGGCCTATCAGTGGCTAGGGCAACAGATTAGTCAGGGGTGAAAGGCCAGGACTGAACAGAATGGCCACGGTCGGGTCACAAACCTACATTCAGTCTAATGGCAATGATGAGAAATGAGCACAAAACTGTTACAGCTAAATCTGTAGGACGGTAGCACAATTTGTGTGCAGAGCACAACTAGAAGGAAAATTCTTCCACCGTTTAGCAGGTAGAAAATCATTGAAAAGTAATTATTTCTATGGTTAAAAAAATATCATTGTACTGGCAATCTTGGAGCCCTAGTTGAGAAAGGAGCACAATTTCCCTTTTACTTCCATATGTAGCACTTAGTCTGTATATTGCAGACCTCCCCCCAAGTTAGTTGACGTGTGATTCAGGAAGGAATTAAAAGAATAACAATATAAATAAATACTAATCAAAAGACTTGAAAGCTCAGGGACCAAGAGTCAAACTATTAGAAAATAATTAACTAAATTGCACACATTTATGCATTTCTCTGAAAAAAAAAATGTTTCACTCTATTCACCAATAAAATACACAACATGTTTCCCCCATGTCATTTACGTGATACACGGACTGATAACTGTCTCCACTGCCATCTGTAAATCTAGTGTTTTACTTTGTCGATCCTTTTCCTGCACTTTGCCTGCTTAATGTCGCATGCTTAAAAAAGAACGAAAAATACATAAAATGAAGCACTGTCATGTGGTACCTAAGAACAGTTTATTTTTTGTTACTATTGTTGACCGTTTTGTTATTACGTTGCTTTGTTTCTCTTAGAGAGCACAATGTCATTTTGATTCAGGATAACTATGGCCACTGGGAATATCCCTGGCCATCGGTACTGTCAAGTTGGACACTGCTGACAGCTGCCACACAGAGAGGAGAACTCAGATCTACAGGGGCCACATCAACCCAAGGGGTTATGCTGGGGAAGTCTACACATATTTAACTGCTCTACCCTCACTCGCAGAACTGTTGATCTATTAAGATACTGCTTCTGGTGGAGCAGCTGTTAACAAACCCTGCTTACATCGCATAATTAATGAACAAGTAAATCCCCTCTCAATCGCCGAAAAAAGTCAACAGTGCAGTGACAACAAATGACAATAATACAACGGAGATAATGTAAGGCAGGATATAATAAAATGTAATCAACCTGGACACGACAGAACAAACCGACATTTGACCAAATATACCCTGTACCCAGAACACAATGTGGTTATTATGCTGTATGTTGATACAATGTGTACGTGCGTATGTTACGAAACAAGAAATAATTAATAAATATATCATTGGTGTCAAGAAACCGATCTTTTACTATTTATGTTTGGTAGTATTTTTGGAATGACTTATCTGGTGACAAAATTGAAAAGCAAATGTTCCAATGTGAATTTTGATGTGTTTTTGTTTTATTTATCCAAGCCATTTAAGCTATGGTGTGTTCTTTGAAAAAGCCCAGCTAAGTTTTATGTGGCAGCTTATGTTGTGTGTTTGCTAATCAGACTACAGGGTCTTGTACTCAAAGCGTGTAATTAAGTGCTAAAAATGCAAAAGATTGTAATGTTTTATATCAAGATTACTATTCATGAAAATGTCATTCAAGTTTATACTTTTGTAATAAAGTGGCACAATGAAAAGGTATGTTGCTTTACTTTTGTCCCTCAAAAGCCATAAAAAATAACTTAACCAGAAGATAATACTTATTTCTCCAACCAAAGTTCTGTAAACTACAATTAGTGCAAAACCGAGCATCTCTGAAACAACACAGCTTCTGGGGTGTTGCTAGTTAGCAGTGGTGAGTACCTATCAACAGTGGTCTGAGGGGCAAATCAGAAACTGGTGACAGGGTGTTGGGCGCTTAAGGCTCATCAATGCCTTGCTGTTTCAGAGTTGCCCAGATGTCTGGTCATAAAAATTTGACGTATCCATGACATGTGCCCTTGATAAGAGATGATCACTATTATTTGCTTTATCTGGGAGTGTTCATAATGCTTTGACTCATCAGTGTATACCAATATAAACTGCTTCCGGAAACTGAACAACAACTCTAACAAGACAAAGGTGCTGACGAAAAAAATGTTCTTCCATAGAACCAGATGTATGACAGAAAACATGAGTTAATTGTGGTTTTTTAAGGCCAGTCCCCATCAAATAGATGCAAGATTGAAGCATGTATTAGTTGCTTAACCTCAGCCGAATATAAATCAGTATTTGATTCTGTGTATCGTATTTTAATGTATTTATGTGTGTAATGGGAGTGTATGTGTGTGTGTGCTCGTACAGTGGCGTCTGTCGAACTGTTGAAAAAAATAGGTCACCCTTAAAACAAAAAGCTTGCAGTCAACATTGCAACCGTCTGCTGAATTTTCATTGGTGGGCCTGTCTCCATAGTAACAGGTTAACCTTGAGGCAGTAGTCACATGGGCAGACGAGTCTTGCGCTGTCTTGGAGAATACAGCGTGCATTGCATGACATCCATGATCACAGTCACCCACACTGTGAGGACTATCAGAGAGCAGGAGAGATATTCCTAAAACAGCGCTCTCTCACATCTCTAAATGTAAGCTGTGCTTGTCAAGCGCAGAGGCAGAGACACAGCCGAGTATAAACTCTGTTAGGCACAACTTAACACAATGTAACATTTGACAGTATGACACGCATCTATGAATTGGGGTAAGACAAACAAGAAAATAGCAAATATTTGGTATTGAGCACTGAACATCAGGGAATGTCATGATCTGTTTGATTACCTTCCACTACTTTCAGGGTGTGATCAACCTCGCAGTCATCGGTGGTGAGGATTCAGTGCCATTAACTCAAAATCTCACACTTAAATATAACAAGCCTTTTGCAGCACAACATTTGTCACATCACTCAATGAAATTGACCAATAAGAGGGTATTCCATGGTTTCTAGTATGGTTTTGGTATCCGGGTGCACACACAACATGGCAACACAGCATCGACACTGTACCACTGCTCCTCCTACAGGTCAGGAAGCCTAACTGCAAAGTACACCGAGATAAAATAATTACATATTTAATATGAAATCTCCTATGATAATCTGAGGTCTTTTGTGACAAACACAAATAGCTAGGGGATCTCAAGATAACATTGTCTGATTCCGTGTCATGACATGTAGCCCCATAAACACACTGTTTGAGCAGTCTAGCATTGTCAAAATGCATACCTCGATCAGATCAGAATTGCCTCAAATAAAATATAAGTTTAGGTAATAATAGTTGCCATAAAATAGAATATAAATGTGTTGCTTTAGATAAAATTTGAGTATTTTTAGCATTATATTATATCGTCTGTGGCTGTCTGTAGCAGCTGAGTGGAATGTGACTGGCCAGGCAGTTACAGGCTGGTTTCACAAGGTTAGCCTGAAAACTATGTTTCACAAAATCCTGTTGGATTTCTGGGTCGCTCCTGTTCGTCATGGTTACTCCAGCCTGATGCTCCACCATCTGTCACAAAGTATCGGTCCCCAAAGTCCCCTGTTGCCGAGACAATAAATGAATACAGAGTTACAGTCGTACATCACTGAGATGGAGCTTAGAATGTGTAAACCATGGTGTTCCCCGTAGGATTTAAAACACCAAACCCTACTGCGCCACGCCGCTACACCCTACGATCAACACTAAATACTGTCACAACCAGTAGTGACCAGGAGGTTCCATAGGGTACATATGGGCTTGTTAAGAGGGGCTGGGACTGGCGAAGGCCTTGAGTGAATCCGTGCCCGCAAGCTAATTATGGTCGTTAGACCAATGAGCTGTGTGGAAAGTCGTACATAACCTCGCAATGGCTATACGATCTCGGAGGACAACTTCTAACACTGTCCGTGACACATTTATTGGATGTCTATAACAGACAGTTGTAACCATAGAAACAGAAATTCATAGTTATATGGGAGGAGCCCGTCAACATTCTCTGCCAACAGCAGGATTGTGCTGTATGAGGTCAGAAGTGCTACATCGAAGCGAAACCCACCGATGCCAGGAATGACCTGCAGGCTGTTATCAACAGTCTTGTCCACAGCTGTGGTGATGATTTTGACCCGGGGGAAGTCATAGGCCACTGTGCACCCCCAGCTCTGCCATCAACAGACAGACCAGAGCAAAGTTCTCCACCGGCACCTCGTGGTCCTGCACAAATAACATCAAAGCACAACACACACTGAACACAACACACAATTAGCTGGAGCTCTGCTAGCTTATCAGAGTCTGTCACTAGCATAGGTCAGAGTAGTCAGCCTAATTTTCTCCATAGAGACCGGGCCTCAATCTGGGTTGAGCAAAGTAAAAACAAGATGGTTTTCACCATAGCAACCTCGCTAGAATAAAGCCCTGCATGTTAAAACCTTGTATGGTAAAATGGGACTTGATGTTAGATCACCATCTCCAAATGCAAACCCATGTACAGCTCTAAATGAGGCCTCTCCACCTGGTTAGAATGTTCACCATCTCCACAGCAAGAGATGTTGCTAACATTTAAGATGAATTATCAAACAAATGACTTCGGTAAAAATCTCAAATATATGAAGGCTTCCCAATCACATTTAAAGACCATTTACCATTTACAGAACTGTGTTAATGAATGCTTTCAAACTTTGTAGTCATGGCAGAAGCTATTCTACCATTTTGGAGAGTGCAATATTATAATACAGTGGTGTGAAAACGTTTTTGCATCCTATCCTGATTTCTCATTTTATTGCATGTCACATCATCAAACAAATTTAAACATTAGTCAAAGACAACACAAGTGAACCCAAAATGCAGTGTTTCATATTATTAAGGGAAAATAAAACCCAAACCTACATGGCACTGTGTGAAAAAGTGCTTGCCCCCCCTGTTATTACATAACTTAACTGCGGTTTATCACACTTGAGTTGAATTTCTCTAGACACACCCAGGCCTGATAACTGTTCTCAATCAAGAAATCACTTACATAGGTAGATAGTAGACCAAAACATCCTCAAAAGATAGACATCAGGAACAAATGAGAAAGAAAGTAATTGAGATCTATCAGTCTGGAAAAGGTTATAAAGCAATTTCTAAAGCTTTGGAACTCCAGCGAACCCCAGTGAGAGTCGTTATCCACAAATGGGGAAAACATGGAACAGTGGTGAACCTTCCCAGGAGCGGCCGGCCGACCAAAATTACCCCAAGAGCGCAGCGACGACTCATCCAAGAGATCACAAAGATCCCACAAAAACATCTAAAGAGCTGCAGGCCTCACTTGCCTCAGTTAAGGTCAGTGTTCATGATTCCACCATAAGAAAGACACTGAGCAAGATGAAAACCACTGCTGAGCAAAAAAAACCATTAAGGCTCGTCTCATTTTTGCCAGAAACATCTTGATGATCCCCAAAACTTTTTGGACAATACACTGTGGAAAGTTGAACTGTTTGGAAGGTTTGTGTCCCATTACATCTGACGTGAAAGTAACACTGCATTTCAGAAAAAGAACATCATACCAACAGTATAATATGGTGGTGGTAGTGTGATGGTCTGGGCCTGTTTTGCTGCCTCAGGATCTAGAAGACTTGCTGTGATAAATGGAACTATGAATTCTGCTGTCTACCAAACAATCCTGAAAGAGAATGTCCGGCATTCTGTTTGTGACCTCAAGCTGAAGCTAACTTGGGTACTACAGCAGGACAATGATCCAAAACACACCAGCAAGTCCACCTCTGAATGGCTGAAGAAAAACACAATGAGGACTTTGGAGTGGCCTAGTCAAAGTCCTGACCTGAATCCTATTGAAATGCTGTGCTCGAAAACACTCCAATGTGGCTGAATTACAACAATTCTCGAAAGATAAGTGGGGCCAAAATTCCTCCACAGCGCTGTGAAATACTCATTGCAATATATCACAAACGCTTGTTGCTGCTAAGGCCGGCCCAACCAGTTATTAGGTTGTAGGGGGCAATCCCTTTTTCACAAAGTTCCATGTAGGTTTGGATGTTGTTTTCCCTAAATAATAACAACCTTCATTTAAGAACAGCATTTTGTGTTGCATTTGTGATATCTTTGACTAATGTTTACATTTGTTTGATGATGTGAAACATTTAAGTGTCAGAAATCAGGATAGGGGACAAACACTTTTTCACACCACTGCAGATGCTCAATGACCCTCGCAGTGAATTGTTTCAACATAGTAATAACACGGCCCATCAAGCAATTACAATTAAAATTTTTGAACACATTAAAAAACAATTATGTGATTAAATGAAAACGGTTCATTTAAAGGGGAATAACAAGCGGCAAAATCTTATGAATCTGCTATAATTTCAAAAACCACTTTGTATGACTAAGGAGGTCACTTTATTAGCAACAGAACCATGATATCGATGAGTGATGTATTGTGTTGTCATGGTACCATTGTGTTGTCATGGTACAGGAACATTATATTGTCAGTGACACATACCAACAGGACCCGTACAGACGCCATGGCAGCAGCGCCTGTCAATTAAAATGACATGGTCTTCACTGATGTCTCTGGGCAGGCGCAGGTAATGCAGCTGGACAGAAGGGAAGGAGAAACAGAATTACCCTGAGATATTATCAGCAAGAGGAGGAGGCACATCTGGTTACTAGGGAGACAGCCAGTGAGGTGGATATAAGTAGGACTATTCTTAACCTGGCAACTACCTCTGGCATGGTTGTAGGCCACTTGTCTACCTATGGTTCCCCTGAGTCTGGGTTGGTCTGGATAAGGATCTTCCCAATGCGGACGTCCTTACACACTGCCCTCAGGGAAGGCTCCATGGTCTCCCCTGCCCGTAGGACAGACACACCTGTCACATAAAGGGAGGATGGAGCTTCGGCGTGATTATAAAAAATTATAAAACCCATACTGTAAGGATTAACAAACACAGCCAGAGCAGGGAAATATGAGCGACAGCAATAAGTGTTTAGTACCTACCTCTTTACCCCTGAAGCTCTGTTTCCCCTCATACTCCTGACAATGTGGAGTCTGGACCCTGCATGACTGTCACATAACACAACAGGGAGGAAGTCACATATCTAATCCTTGTTTAATAACAATGAACACAGAGGCAAAAAATGTACCCTCATCTAAGAGGGCAGGAATGTAAGAGCGTGTCCAACCAGGAGACGCATCAACAGCTTGGAGTAGAAGATCACCTCATCTTGACTGGTCTCCCTGTTCCTGGATTAGACAAATGAAAAGACTGAGATAAAAAACCCTGTGTCATCTGGGAACGGGAACAGTGGGGCTTCATCTGAGCCTTAGACTGGGATTTGACCTGATGATGGAGCCTTTGACCTGTGGCGTCCTCTCCAAAACTCGAAGGGTCTGTGGGAGGAGCTGAATCTGCTGGCCCGAAACCAGGACAGCACTGAGGGAAACAACACAAAGGAGAATACGTGTTTTATTTTTATTTATTTACCTTTTATTTATCCAGGGAGACACATTAAGACCAAGGTTTCAATTGCAAGTGTGCCCTGTGAACATCAACTCACAAATACAAGAACAATTAAGGACACATACAAACAATAAACAGATACAATAATTATCTCAGTCAATGAAAACAAAGGCAATTCTCACTATAAAAATCCAACATTTAAATTGACCCATGGACACCAAGGCACCCAAAGAAAACTCTAATTGGATACTATTCCGCAGCTGCGATGCTATAAAAGAGAAGGCAGAACAAGCCAACTCAGAATTTACAAAAGGGATTCTTAAAACTATCCAACTCTGAGATCTAGCATTAAATCCTGACTATCTTTGTGTCAACAGTGATGTGAAGTATACTAGAATCCTGTGGAGTAAGGCCTTGTAAACAAAATTAGAGTAATGGAGGGATCTACGCACTTTGAGGTCCAGCCTCAGCGATGAGTATTATAGCTGTCCAATGTGTTTATTAATGTTAATATGAAGACATTCACGTATGGAGTCATGAGACACCTGGTGGGGGCAATGGGAATAACAACATTCAGATGAGGTTAGGGACGGCTTGGAGTGATGGCATGATGGGAGTGTGGGGAATAACTGAAGTGACGGGAATGATGGAACTAATGGAAGTGACGGGAATGATGGAAGTGACGAGAATGATGGAACTAATGGAAGTGACGAGAATGATGGAAGTGACGACAATAATGGGAGTAATTGAAGTGATTTGAGTGATGGAAGTGACAGGAATAATGGAAGTGACGAGAATGAGGGAAGAATGGTAGAATGAAAGAAAAAAAGGCAAAGATGCCAGAGAAATCTCAGCTACCCATCCTTTCCAAACACATCCCTGCACAAACATGACAAAAATAATACACAACCCAGCACAAACACACACATGACAACAATACTACACAACACAGCACAAACACAGACAACAGGAATGGCAGAGGCATCCCCTGTGGCTGTCATACATCTCCTGTGGCTGTCATGGCGATAATAGAACCACAGCATGGTGCTCAAAGTACTACTTAATGTTCTTTATAGTACTACTTAAAGGCAATGATAGTACTAGTGAATGGCAACCATGTTCCTTATTGCAACCTGAGTGCACTGGAATATCCTCTGCTGATCTTAATCGATCAATGCAATCCTTCATGAAGAAAAGCAGCAACCGTGTCTGAGATCAGTATTTGTTTAATTTGCCCATTTAACCTTTGGTAAGCGAGGACAAGCAGCTGCCTTTGATGGCTGTCCATTGATGCCACTTCATTTCTGATCTTTCTACAGGTGTTATAATAAAGTACAATAACTGACATATTAAAATGTTAACAGATTAACGGATGTTAAAACAATGGTAAGCAATTCTGTGGTTGAACTAGAACCATGGCAACGCGTCAGCTTGGTGACACTTTATTGGCAACACTTTATTAATATGACCGATGACATCTCGTGCATAACAATTATCAACGGTTAATTAAACATTTAATAGCAAATGCAGTAACCTGGCATTTTTATAATACGTATAACATTTTAACAATTATCCTATACATTACTACTTGACCTTCAGTTACGCGATAGGCTAGTGGCAATTCGCATCAACTTTACGGCGCTCGATGAGGTCAAATGCTACTGTGGTAGGGTTAGGCTACCACGAGTCACGACGAGCACCACTGAGGATATCCGTACACAAATTGTTAAGTATAAAACAGTATAGACAAAAATATAACACTCTATATCTATGATGGTGTACGTGCTACCTGTAGGCGCGGAATGACATTTTCTTCGTACTGCACTCGGTTTCGCACAGCCTCTCTCGCCCTCGTCCGCACAGACTGTAGTGAGCTGATTTAGAAGGGGATTGTGGGAAATGTAGTTTATCGCTACCTCCTCCAGAAGTTAACCAGACCGAAGGATATACGGCTACACCACACCCACAACAATATAAATCATTTTTTAATATACAATGCATTTTATTTGTGGAATATGTAGCCCTCACCCAAAAGCGTAACTCACAAAATCTATGAAAACCCACAGCTGAAACCCCATATCAATGTGTATTAACATATAAACAACCCTGCCTTTGACTGCAGTCATAATCAAACAGATACTACACACAAAAAGTACAAATCTTTTTTGGAGGGAACAGTAAGCCTCAGAAAGGCTACAAAACAAAATAACAATGTCCTTTGCTACTAGAGTGAAATGGTCTGTCTCTGGTGTATGGAGAACACATTATCCAAACTTCTGCATTGGGCTGAGCTCATGGATTGATCCTTTCCTTCCAGCCCTGTTATGTCTGAGTTTGATGCTACATGTGATCATCAAATGTGTCCTCCTCCTTTGACTCCATGGACTTCCATGGGATCGTATGGTGGTCCAGATTTCTGACCAGTGTACGGTGATCATCCTGCACAAATATGTTGTATGTGTGCTGTTTGTTTTTCTACTGTTCATTGTAATAAGCCAAGCACAGAAAATATTAGTCATGTTACGATAGGTTCCCGACAGATCCACCTAGAAAAAGAAAAAATAAATGAAATCTTGCATTTTTATTAATGTGTAACCAGTTATAACTACATTTGCATTTCTTTGATATTAACTTATGAGAGCGTTCTGCACCAATATTGTACTTTAAAATGAAACTGGGAAAATCTTGACTACTTTGCAAGTATGCAACAAACCACCATAACCCACAAAAAATAATGTTATTTTTCTTCCATCTATCACTGTGTGGCACTACAGTACACAGCTTTCCAATACAGTACACTGCACTTTTCACAACGTACCGTACACTTTTGTGGTTGAGTGTACTATTTAATTGGAGGAACGGCCCACCATAAAATGTACAGACACAATTAAAAGTGCTCACCTCTAAGAAGCTGCAGGTTACGTTCCTCTTCCTGCACCTGTAGTTGTAGCACCTGTTGTAAGAGGTCCTGCCTCAGGATCTCCTGCACCAAGCCCATCCTTTCCAACTTTTCCCCATTCAGACGCAGCAGAACACGGCCTGGACGCGAGGAACACAAATTCTATGGTTATAATTAACATCTAGGATTTTTTCTGTTTTAATAGTGGTCCTATGTCCCTGCACAGTGATTGAACTGGAACTACTCAAATTCAAGCACAGTGATTCAACTGGAACTACTCTGATTCAAGCACAGTGATTCAACTGGAACTACTCTGATTCAGCCCATACCTTTTGGGGGCTTTTCAACTTTATCCGACTCTCATTTCATCATTGAGGTTTTTTTGTAAAGCAATTGCACCACAAAATTATCCTTGACTCCGATTATGAATGATGTTTTGTTTTGCAGTATCAGACCCCTCCTGGCTCTTACCTGTAATAGCGTGATGGGAGAAGACCTCTACGTAGGTCAGGTAGTTGTGAGGACAGTGTTTCTTTAACCATCGACAGACATCCTGCTGTGTCCATAACACCACTGGCCGGATCAAACTAGGCTGGGTGGGACTGGTGTGGTATATTCCAAGGGAATCACCTGAGCGGCCCTAAAAGCAGCAGGCACCGTATACACACATAAACATTTATTTCAGCATATTCCAGCAATGTCTCTTGCTGATGACCCTTGCAATTACAAAATTACAAAAAAATGTTTTGTGTCAACCTGCATGCACCTAGCTGTCCTTCATTAACACACATCAACACAATACTCACAATGTGAAATATCATGTTTATCTAACGTTGTCACCACAATGGTGTAAAGGGCTGTTCGGTACCTTTCAAAAAATCCAGCAAATGTGCATGAGAAAAAGTTCATCACAAGTGTTCTTAGAAAAGTGTAACTCTTGGCACATATTTCCCCTGAAAATTGTCGCTGGCATTTGCGAATGATGGGGAACTCATAACACAATGAGAATCCACATCAGAGCATAGTGCATCTGGGTTATATTTATTGTTGAATTTGAAATATGAGCAGAATGTGGCTAAGTAATCAAATTAAGCATTTTATAATGAATTCACTTTTAAAATAAATAAATACATTTGATCTTCACCAATGTTGAGTAGCCTCACTTGAATTTCTAGAGTTAACACAACGAGAACAACACAGCTTGCCTGCGTTATGCCTTGCCTTGCATTTGCAAAGCAACAAACTCAAACTAACACAATCCCTGAGAAATCGTCCAACTAACACAAATACCTTGATCATAGACACAAACAGACGGAAGCAAAGAAACTGAAAATAAAAATAGTTCTTAAAGGTTTAAAAAGAGCAATAAATAGCACTTGTTCAAGTATTGGGGAAAGGGGTTGGAAGGTTTATTTGATATGTTGCTTTAGTTTAAACATAATGCATTCATCATTTGCATAATTAATGTAATTTTGCCATTGGTGCTTTCATTCAGTAGCATGGTTCGAGATCTAGGGCGACTTGTTATACTGAGCCAACTGGCAGAACCCTTTACGAGGTTTCCCAGAAACTGTCAGGACGAGACTGCGTTCAACACATTTTAAACATATTCAAGCCCTTTATATGTATATATTAGGGTACACTCAAAAGTTTATATTGATTTCTCTTACAGTTTGCTTGAACAACATTGCCATGCATGGTTTATGGAGATGTTTGTTCTCACGCGTGATGAATTTGAGGCCCCGGGGACATAAAAATTGCAATACTATCATTTAAATGTACATTGGGAACACACAGGATTTACTGCACTGTAACACAATGTGAATGATGTTATGTGTTTTATTAGATAGATATTTGACTTGAATGATTAATAAATTGAAAGTTAAACCACCATTAAAATCGGGTCCTGTTCTCACACAAATAAACGTACTGTCATAAAACATATCGGCAAGGACAAACACTCCAGGGTACACCAGGCCATTAGATGATATATTGCCCCTGTTAGATCACAGCCCTAACTAACAAGTGCTGGTGCTTCTGTACATAGGATGGACGGCAGGTCTATGTATAGCCATTCTTAAGAATGGATTGGCTAAGTGCCCTCATTGCCTTCTGGGTAATCAGCATCTTCCATTCTTTGCAAAACAAAGTACATGTTGAAACCATGTTGAAAGTACATTTGTCAGATGTAGAACATGACTAGAGGCAAATGCAGTGCTACAAAATAGGGTCATTCTTTGAATCAGATGTGATCATTATCTGATTATGTAAAGAAATACGACAATGGTGAAGTCCAGAGTGTTTGAGGTACTCTACCTGATGCCTCTGTGTCCCAGGCTGTTGAAGCAGCTTCACTGTCCTGCCTCCTACGGACTTCTGACCACGGCCATCATGCCAGGTCAGATTTCCTCCCTTCCGTTGATTCAGGTGTTTGAAGTCCTCCGGCAGGCCCCAGTACTCGACAGCAGGACGACAGAAACTAAAGCTTGATGCCGCTAAAAGTGCAAAAGAAAAAAATATAACACTGAGTTTTCATTTGAACAATCTGATTTGATATTTTTTAAATACAGGATATACAATTCATGAATGGGCAAGATCCTAGTGACAAAAAAGCCTGGTAGCCTTCATAATTAGAGAGAAAATGTACAATCTTAAATAGGTGTTCTCCCAAGCAGGTGTAAAAGTTATCAGAAAAAAATACATTTTTAAGTCTTAAGGACATTGAGCAGATTTTATGGCTGATTTGGCATCTGTGTTTTAAGTGTTTTGTGTGCATGTGTGAATGCTCTTTAATGTATTATCTAATTGAAACAGATTGTAATTGTCAGAATAGAATTCAATGACAGATTGTAATCAATTAAGGATAGAATTAAAATGACAAATTTGAAAGAAAAGAAGAGGTGAAAGGCTGTGTATAGCTTTATACCAGCGCATGGACTGAGCCATGTTCTGCAAAAGGCAGTTCAAGCAAACAAGCCAAGACATACTCAGTGCCTCTGGTCTTAGTTAACACAAACCTTGTAAAATGTAAACCTCTTCAGGACATATGTGTGTTTCTTTGTTAAATTGTTTTGACTGTAGTAGGCTACATTATAGTAGGCTACTATAGGCTACATTTATCTATACAGACTACTGTGCTAGATGAGAGTTTTAAAACGTCGACGTGTACACAATGAATGAACAAATGCATTTTAAAAAGTAATACAAATAGAATCTACTACTTGTAAAAAAATGCATGTGGTCAGTGGTCAATCAGTCCTTCTGCATTTCAGCACCACTTAGTTCGAACAGCGTTTTTTGGGGGGGGTTTCATTTCGAAACGAAATTCCAACTGAATGCTGAAGCTTAATTACGTAGCAAATAAGCTGGGCATCAAAATTAAACAGAACTCTGTTAATCTACTCACAGAGTCATAAAAACTACTTATATACATATAGATTTTTTTTCTTAAATTCCGCATGAAAGACTATTGAATATCAGTTACCGTCAACAGCCATGGCGCATCTCCTCGTCACTAGTATAAGTCTTCCATACTCTCAGGTTACCGCTGACCGACAGGTAGGTTAATCCTCCATTTGTGTTCTCCTCAGCTCTATGTTCGGGTTAATGTCCATTCAGCCAATTCTTCACAGCAGGACAAGTTCTCTTCTACTCCACCGCGCAAACGACGCGAGTAACAACCAGGGGGAATGGCCAAATTAAACGAGGCATCCAGAGGAGGGGTAGTGTGTTTTATCATACACCACGAAACGAAACATGTGAAATCCGGGTTATTAACCGTAACCATCTGGGACTGCTTAGAAGGTGATTCCCCATTGGGTAATATTTTTGGAAAACTTTTTACCATGTTTTGTGAGTTTCACTGATAGACTGAGATTCCATTAAATCGCTCCATTATCCACAGTGCAAGGCTGTGCAGTGTTGATGCATTTATACGCAACCCCCTAATCCAAAAATGTGTCTAATACGTATTATGGCAAGCGTTTTGGGTGTGGGAGCACAAACAACAGGAACACTTTGAAAACACTCCGTTTCCAGTTCTGTTCATCATAATATTCAGTATATGGGGCTGTTTGAAATATATGTTTTTTTTCACTGTTTGCATTGTCCATTTTAAAAGTTTTACTGTATCCTTGTTTTACTCCTGGACAAACGACCTCAGCTCTTTGCATTGAGTTTTCAAAAATATATATATTAAAATCCCTTAAGTATAAAAAGTAGTGTTACTAGCTTGCATAGACACCCACCTCTACATCACAGAGGCCTTACAGGTCTCAGTTTGTCTATATTCACTATCAGTAGCCCACACGTACGTTGTTTAATATGCTGTTGGTCCTCCGTGTGCCACCAAGACCGTGCTAAATCGCCGAGGCATGGACCTTACAAGGCCCCTGAAGGTGTCCTTTGGTATCTGGCACCAAGACATTAGCACCAGATCCTTCACATCCTGTAAGTTGCGAGGTGGCGTTGTGGACATTTTTTTAAACAAAATGGAACTATAACAGGAAAAACACAAAACAATACATAAGCAAACATAACGTTGGCAAACACCAAACAAAGACAGACAAGACACACTGGGAAAGGAGGAACTTAAATAAGAACAGTGATTGGGGAAACGAGTGTGGGAAATAAACAAATGCAATTGTCTGTGCGCCAAATGAGGGAGAGAGGCGTTGGATTTCACAAGCACGGCCATCCTTCATGCCAAGACGTGACACTGGTAGAGAGAGCAGAGTACGGAGACATATTCCTCCTCGCTCCGCACACGCCTTAGGCACTGTCAAACAAAGTCTTTAGGTCTTTTTTGTGTGTTGTTCCGTCCTGTATAAAATTAATGTTTTCTTTTAGACCAAAATGTTTCAACAATGTTGACTGATGGGTCCTGTCGATGTGAAACTGTGTGTGTGTGTGTGTGGTTGATCTTTCATCGGCCGTGAGAATCCGACACACAGCTTTTTCTCAAGAGCCACCATGAGCAGACTCAAAGTGCTGCCCGAGCCCTGTAATTACCCCAGCCTGTGGGGACACTTTAAAAACAGGCTGATGAAAACTATGGCAAAATAGAAGAATACTAAATTACCAGCAAAAGGAATCCCCCTGTCGAGTGCGTGACATGCCCCAGAGTTCAGAAAGTCCACAGAGGTTGTGTTTACTGTAAATGACATCAACAGGTTGACTGAGTAGAACTGAATTTATCTTAGAAAACAGGAACTTTCTCTGTGTGGACAAACAACCCCAGAATTTTTTTTTTTTTTACAAGTATGCATGTTCCACAAATACATGTATTTATACCCTTTATACTTAAGCAGTTTTCACAAAGTGTTTATAAAGACCTGAAAACCTAAGCAACAACACATTGACGCTGACATTATAAGACGTTATTTCTATGGTGGTTCTTAAAGTTGGGTATGTGATAAAACCATATAATAGTGGTTGGATCAGCTGTAGCCCTTGATGTCAAATGCCAGAACACACACTGGACCAATCAGCTCCACAAACCACATATGGTACATGCTAACCCAGTAACAACAAACAGCCAAGTCTTAAAGGCCTAATTATGGAAACTGCACTTCCTGGGGTGTAGGCTACAGCGAGCATTGTTGCTATGACAACATAACTATCTATGGAGCCGCATTTCCGTTAGAGAGCTCATTTGGCTTTGTTTATTAGCGCAGAAACATTTGGCCTCGTTAAAAGTCTAAAAAGGAAAGGGAACAACAACAAAAAAGTAACGTATAGCATGGACAATTTAGTAAATGTGCGATTCTACTGAGGAAGAGCCTTTTGTTTTGTGGTCTTCCAATACGTTTATCTTTTAAAAAGGTGCTTAATTTAAGACAGTGAAGAAAAAAATCGAACTAACAGACCATTTTGGTGAGGCTGTTACGTTCTCAGCACTGGACAAAAACGTTTAAATGTCAAACTGAAAGTGACAGATGCCTTTTTAAACCTGAATACATCAAACCTTTTAGATGTTCTGTAAAAAGGGTGACACATTTAGAATCCTACATTGGTAAAGGTTAATCACACATGTGGGCATTAGTGTGCCCTAAACTCCTAGTTCCCCATGTGGCCATTAAATTAAGTTTGCACATATCAACATTTTTTTGCTACATCAGTATTTGATGTACATACCACAATCAAGAGCAATTGACCTGACACACGCATAAGGTGCAAAAAGCACCTTACAATAACAGATGCCCCATCTAATGTTGCCTGTCAGATGTGGACTGGTTCTCTACACATAACTACACAAAAGCTGTCACTATGGAGGCATCACAGTGTGGTGAGATCCTTCTGGAAGTTGTGAAGGAGACATTTTATTGATGCAAGGGTGTAGCCAATTATCTCTATTTGTTTTTCCACATGGCTGTCAGTAGGGCTACTTAAACAGAAGTTTATGCACACACACACACACACGTGTAGTCTAATTTTGAAGGGATCAGAGATATTCCCTATCTAAGTCTCTAAAAATACACCCTAAAACTAACCTTAACCTAACATCAATGAATTTACCATAATGCCTAACCCTCAATCTAACCTCCAATGCCTAAACCTATGGCCAGTTCTAACAGCAACCCTGGTTGTAAATGTTATCTAAAACATATTCCTTAGGCTGGAGAATAGCAAGAAGAAATATCAGGTTTTACTATTTTTGTGGACACATTTGGTCCCTATGTGTGTAGTCAAACCAGGACATCGCCCCTTCTTTCACACACACACACACACACACACACACACACGCACACACACACGCACACACACACACACACACACACACACACACACACAAAATAATTTCTAAAGATCTGCAGACACCTAAATGCCAGACTTAAAATAATATCTTAACAAGTTGTGTACCGTAGATATATTTGGCACCAGACATTTTATGGGAATAATATATCCCAGTATAAGACTTTGAGCCAGTCTGCCAACATCCCATTTCTCCTAAACACAATTAATTTCTTTAGACAAACAGAGAAAACATAAACCTCACCTAATGGAGTTCACAGACAGGGTCAGAATGTAGACGTCTGGTGTCAATAGTAAAGACAGAAGTTGAGAGGGTCGAAAGAGAAACAGAATAAATGTGTATGCACACATGCAGATGAGGAAAACAATCCACGGTTGCATACCAGCATATCACTTTCTCCTGATGTTCTGTTTTGACTGTATTGTAATATTATTTTAGAGTAATTTCGCTGTACTTGCACCAACATTACAGTATTTTCCCATCATAGGCAGTGCATAATATTTCAATATAGAGCAAATTCATTTTTGGCACTTTTATTTTTATATTTCATATATTTCCTTATGCTGCAGACAAGCAATATCTTCAGAATCACCATAAATTCACAGTATTGGATCACAATACATTCTTGCACCAAGGAATTATGAGCATTTAATATTCAGGTCCCTGGCATGACAACACACACACCATTCTTTTCATTCAATGAATGGCTTCTCGACACGTCTGTTTTCAGAAAGGCGTGTGGCAGGAAAATGAGACCTCACCCTCTTCAGAAAAGGTTGTGGTGATAGGTATGTGAAAATGGGACTTCTGAAGTCCTCATCAGGATTGGCAAGTAAGGGCAGTAGTAGGGCCTGGAACAGCTGCTGCATTGTGATGTCATTCAGTGTCCTTTTTTTGGTGGAGTGGCCTGTTCCCTCCACTAGAATAAAGGTGTGCTTGTGTTAGCAGGACCAGGCAAGGACCAGTCCTAGCTCCCATGCTTGGGAGTATGTCAAGACCGGCCTGTGGCACAATAAGGACTTGTTTACATATTAAATGTTCCAGTAGCAAGAGCTACACCAAATTTGACCATAAATCCATGTTCTTTTTAATCCAACTTTAAATATAAATTCACCTAACCCTAATCCTAACCTCAAGAACCTAACTTTTCTGCCTACACCTAACCTGGCGCTAACACAACCCTAAATGGTAATGCCTAAACAAAAAAATAATTCTAAGACTGTGTCCAATTATGATTCTCTATAAACCTAACCCTTTAGGGGACCTCGCACAAAACCTCTGGATCGATTTTTCCGGTTTCACTATGTTTGTAGGGACATCAAGTCCCAACATGTTCACATAGATGTGGATCATACACACAGTTACATTGTTGAGTACACGTAGGTGACAGGGAGTTCCCAGGTACTGAATGTGGGACAAGGCACAAACAGGATACAGGACATGACCATTTAACGAGAGCCAATCCAAAGCCTGCTCTGAAATAATAGACACAATGATCCTCCTGTTCCTGACAGGCTGTAGGCTGACAAGGTGCAGTTGATAAATTATTTCAGGGCTGGAAACAGACCACAGCAGAATGTCAACATTGTGTATTTATAGACAGGCTACAAAAGAATAAACCAATGTGAGACGTTTAATCCAAATAATAAGCACAAATTGACTGTTAAACTGTGGTTACTGGTCCACTCCTAAGTCAAAGTGTTGTGTGCTAAACTATATGGTTGGTGCAGTCTGCCCAGGAGCTTGAGTCTTGGTGGCTTAAACCCAGCTCTGCAATGAGTAAATGTTCTGTTTAACCCATCTATAAGATGTACAAACACCTCCCTGGTATATCGCCCACCTAACGAGTATTACCATTTCCTCAGATAAACTTTCAACACTTAACAAATAGGAAGGCCTAGGGATTAGGGGTCTCCGGTCATTAAAAGTACACGTATGTGTTGTGAAAAGGGCTAGATTCCCCTATGTGATATAACCACTAACTAGCCAACTTCGCTGGGCACTGCTGCACTGAACAAAGACATGTGTTGTAGTTGAGCATGTTGGTTTTTGGGGGAGGAGGCACAGAGAAAGTGTGTTTGTGTTTCAACACAGGCTATTTGTTTGTATTTGTTTGCCGTTAGGTCTGGGTGGAGTGTGTCTGCATGTGTGTGTTTGAGACCAGCTGTGTACCGTCTACTCTGTTGCCGTAGCTGTGTTTTATAGGTTTGCTCAGTGCAGGGTAGAGCACAGAGGTGGGTCCGACGTGTTTCTCCATGAAAATATATTTCACGACATATTCTCTTTAATTAAATGACAATGGCTGTAACTTCAGCTGAACTTTTGCTCATCGGCAAGTCAGTTATTGTTTAAACCAATAGCTCCATCCTAATACCCGGTGACAGTGTTTATTCAGTAATGGATAGGAGGTTATTGGACCCGGGTTAATAAAACTGTAAAACACCAGTCCGTCCGAACAATGTCCAAAACACAAAATACCATCCCTGGATATACTACAAGCCCAGATAATTATTGATACTTAGCTGGCCTCAGTAGAAATGATCGTAGAATTCTATGGGAGTGACCGAGTAAAATGTTAATCATAATGTAAAAAAACTGACTGTGAGAAACGTTGTGAAACATGCTTGATTTGTATGACGTAATGGTCCACCAAACTCTGTATACATTTGTCACATTAATGTCTAGGAATAACATTATAGTATTAATGAACTTTGACACATTTGGGGGAGTGTGAGATTCAGGCCCCTCCCGCCTACTTTCAGTAGGGTAATGTGGGAGGGGGGTATGCAAATAATCCCACAGGGTGCCCCCTATTAGGGCCCAACAGTGGCCCTGTTAGCTCACAGTGGACTGTTGTCAACCTGACCGATGCCACCACACCCATAGCCACAAACGACTCCAGGACCACACCAACAGACTGGAACTTCATCTTGAGTGCTGAAGGACTCAGTGACTTTTTGCCTTCTTCCATATAAGCTCCTTATATGTAAGGAATACGAAGAATAATTTTATTGCTATAGTATTGGATGTTTTCTTTTTAGTGTGACGCTTGCACTGACATATAGTACATATTTTTTTATTTCTGAGGGATCAAGTTCGACATTTTCTCCCAAGTCACGTTGAAACTTCAAATTTGACCCAGACCTACAGTTTGTTTCCTACACTGGATGTGGTTCTGCCTAGAGGCAGCAGATATTTTTGTCTACCTTTTCTTGTTTGGGAGTAACAATGCACACTGTGGTGGCATTACACCTCGTACTCCTCTTGTCAGGGGCTCTATCGCTGGCTGATGCCAAGTACTATGGACCCTCCCAGTACCTCTACAAAGCTGCACCCAGTCCTCATCACTACATCCATGCGAAGCCCACCAGCAGACACAAGTGAGTACTAATTCTGAACATAAATCAGTCTATCTAGTGTGCTGGAGATTACTTGAAAATGTCTGTGCTTAAAGTTGTCTGTAACACTCCTCAGTAGTCAGTTTACATTCATTTATACTTTTGTCCAAGCCAAGCAAGTGTAAGTATCATATAGGAGGTGTGACATTTTTCTTTTATCTTCCTCTGTGACAGAAACTACTGTGCCTATGTGGTTGAGAAGACCGTGTCCTTCACTATGCAGGATGGTGTAGCACCCTATGTCAAGGCTGAATACAACAACAAGTGTGCCTGGGGTCACAAGTGTCCCAAACTCATGTAAGTTCATCTTCATCTAAACAGACCCACAATTGTTTCCACGGTCACAGATGTTATCGCTATGTCCAATACAAGGACTACTGCTTAAAAACGGCTGTAGAAAAAAAGCTGTTGACATAATTAAAAGGTTATGAAAACGGTGCTGCAAATATTTCCATTCACAGCATAGTTTTGGCAGTTCCTAGTGCTTATGTTGTTTCTTCCATTAAACCTCAGGTATCGTCTGATGTACAAGCCGCTCTATAAAGCTGCACATAAGACCCTCACTGAGTTGGAATGGCGCTGTTGTCCAGGATATTCGGGCTATGGATGCATGGAGGGACCCCCAACCTACCACCATCCAATTAAGGCAATGCCTCCATTTAAGGGCCGTTCCAACAAGGGAAATCCCTGGAGTAGGACCCTGGGTCACATCCCCATGAAATCGCACCCAATGCTTACCAAGGGCCCTCCCATGAAGGGACCTCCTCCCATGAAGGGACCTCCTCCCATGAAGGGACCTCCTCCCATGCAGTCCTACTCTATGCATCACTTTGGGCCTCCAATGACCCACCCCTCCTACCCAGGGTCCTTTGAGCCATTCCCCTCTGAGCCACAGCACCAACCTGAACTAGACCACCAAGGGCCAGAACAGCACCAACCTGAACTAGACCACCAAGGACCAGAACAGCACCAGCCTGAACTAGATCACCAAGGACCAGAACAGCACCAGCCTGAACTAAAATACCAAGGACCAGAACAGCACAGATCTGAACTAGACCCACAAGGACCAGAACAACACCAGCCTGAACTAGACCACCAAGGACCAGAACAGCACCAGCCAGAATTTGACCACCAAGGACCAGAACAGCACCAGCCTGAATTTGACCACCAAGGACCAGAACAGCACCAGCCTGAATTTGACCACCAATCTGAATTTGAACACCAAGGACCAGACCACCACCAACCTGAACTAGACCACCTAGGTCCAGACCACCACCAGCCTGAAGTAGACCACCAAGGCGCAAACCATCACCAGCCGGAACTCCACCACCAAGGTCTAGACCTCCACCAACCTGAACAAGACCACCTAGGACCAGACTACCACCAGCCTGAAGTAGACCACCAAGATCCAAACCACCAACGTCCGGAATTACACCACCAAGGTCTAGACCTCCACAGACCTGAATTAGATTACCATGGGCCAGAACACCACAGACCTGAATTAGACCACCAAGATCCAATTCACCAGGAGCCAGAACATGAAGGACCAGACCAGCAGCATCACAGGCTGGACCACACTGCCCACAGAGACCTGGAGCCAGTTTCTGGAGAAACCTCTCATCGTGGTGGCAGCCAGGAAATGAACAGTAAGACAATTTTATACAAATGCATGTTCAGCACTGTAAAACAGGCAACATTAAGATATAACATACATTGATATTAACCTCCTTGTCATTATGTATCTAAAGTGCATTACCTTTCAGATATTACCATGAAATTTGGAAATATATTTGCAGACATAGTATAGATAGAGTGTCTTGCTTTCTTATTCTCATTTCTCATTCATTCTGTCTTCTCTAAAGCATGATGATGTATTTGCAGTACTGCCTCATTTATAAACACATGACGATGTATTTACAGTATTTGCTTGTTCAGCAACCCCTGGTGGTGTATCTAAAGGTATTTTCCCCTATGTAGGCCAGACTCAGGACAGGGAGTCTACTGAACGTCTAGACCGGATGGAAGAGGATGTGCGGCGGCTGTCCTTGGGTCTGGAGACTCTGAGGGGGATGGTAAACGGACTTGAGGATGGCCTGCGTGTGTCACTTCGGGAGGACGCCAACCGAATGCTCTCCACACTGCTGTCTGCAGCACCAGGCCCGATCACTGCCCCGGCGTCTTCCACCCACTCCACCGTAGGCTTTGCAAACATCCCTGGAGGTGACCCAGATTCAGAGGGGCTGGATGGGAGACCGGCTTTTCAAGGGCTGGGTGAGCTGAGTATTAGGGTGGAGGAGCTCCGGGCAGACCTACGGACCAAGGTGGCAGAGCTGGAGGAGTTGAGAGGCACAGTTATCAGACATGATGGAGCCCTCAAGAAGATGTCGGGCAGTTTGACAAACGTGACAGGGACCCCAGTGAAACACATTCAGAAGGAAATGGAGGATCTGGTGGACGCCAAGCTGGGCAGGGCTCACACAGAGATCCTGACTGGGTTGGAGAAGCGTGTGGAGAGTGCCGAGCGGCGCTGTGAGGAGCGCGCCGGGGAGGTGAGGCGGCAGTGCCAATGGGAGCAGCAGGAAAGCCAGGAGCAGATGGAGCAGGTCCTGGAGGGCAACACCACAGCACTGAAGTGGGAGCTGGGAAAACTCCAGGACCAGATACAGGGACGTCATCTGACAGAGGAATGTTGCGGTAGTGTCCGTGGCCTTGCTGAGCGGGTGCATCTGCTGGAGCAGTCTATGACAGGTCTCAACCAGTCCCAGGGGCAACTCAGGGTGGAGCTGGGAGGGCACAAGGACCATGTGGAGGGGATGTTAGAGGGCCGACTGGGATATGTTGAGGCCAAGCTCAACCTGACCGGCAGTGGAAAGGTAAGGCCAAGCATCGCTGAGGGGGGAGTGAGGGCAGGCGGCCTGGAGGCCCGTCTGGAGGGGAAGCTGAGGGCTCTGGAGGATCGTCTGCTAACAGCTGTGGAGGAGCTGGGGAATGCTACGGCACCTGCCCTTCTGGAGGGACACGCTGTGCCTACACTGGAGACGGAGTTGGAGTCACTCAGGCGGAGGCTGGAGCTGGATGTGGATAGAGTACAGAAACAGTTCAGCAGTCTTGAACTCCTCTGCACCTCCTCTTCCCAGCCAATCCTCCAGGGAGACGAAGTACCTCTGAACAGCCCTGTGGTAGAAAAGACGACAGGAGGCGAGGAGGTGAAGAGTCTCGTGGACATGCAGGCTGACCGTCTGAACAGCATAAATGACACCCTACAGATCCTTTTGACCAGACTGTCCCGGGCAGAAGACCACCTAGAGGAGGAGGAGGATCGGAGCTCATTGACGGGTGAAATCACACTGCTGAAGTCCAGCATCCGCTCTGTGAATCACACCTTAAAGGGCCTGAAGGACTCAGTGTGGTCAGTGGTCCAGGATGTGGGGCATGCCAATAGCACCTGGCAGGAGCGGGAGGAGCGCTTGGCGCAGCAGGTAAAGGGGGTGGTGCAGCTGGTGAGTCGCCAAGCCTTCATGCTAGGGGCCGGAGAGAGGAGGCTGACCCGGCTGAAGTCAGAGCTACAGGAGCTGAAGAGGCGGCTGGCCGGTGAAGTGCAGGGCTGTCGTTCCACCGCACTGGGTGTCCAGAGGGAGGTGGTGGAGGTCGGGGGCCGCGTGACCAGTGTCGAGGGTCAGTGTAGGGGCCTGAGTCACCTCGCCGAGGATCTGGAGAGGATCAGGGCCGAGCTGGAGAGGCAGTCAGATGAGTATCTCACCCAGGTGAACAGCACCCTAACTAATCACACTCACCAGCTGTCTGAGCTAAGACAGGAACTCAGGAACTGTACGTCTAAAGCAGAGCCCACCCAGCCGAGCCTTTACCTCCTAGAGCCAGAACAGTTAAGAGGGGACCAGTAACCTTTCATGACATCTATATCCCCACCTATATCATGCAAGAGGGGGGTGGTGTTCTGTATCTAGTGATAATGGACGATTATCCTGAGCAGTCGAGACCAGGGCTGGTGGGAGAGCTGGAGACGGTGGAAACAAAACTGGCAATGTTTCATCCTGTAGCACTCCACAAAGAATTACAGTGTTTAATTTCATTTGACAAAATGTTTACAATTTGAATATGGATTATTCTAGATGTGTATGAGTAGGTCCACGTGTTTACAGGTATCCAAGATGCTAGGTTTGTATTTTGTATGATTGTCTTTTGTATTTTACATTTTCGCATAAAACATTTAAAAAATATATGATCTGCATTCCTCTTGTTGTTCAAATATAGTTTTTTTTTTTAAATAAAGAGGTTATATGTCACTGTTGCTGTACGGCCTGAAATGTATAATTATTCTTAAATACTGTATGGGCCTTGTCTAAGTATTGAGACCACTTAAATGTGTGTTACATTTACATAGCCTGTCTAACGAGACCCACGTGACTAAAGTACTTGAGAGAAATACTACAAATTACAGGTATGACCTCCATTTCTGACATACCATTGGGTTAGCGTTGCTGCCTCAGAATTCATTTCACAATTGTGTGAATGCGGCCATCTAATGTGGGATGGCAACAGGTTAGTGACATCTCTTTCATTTATACACAACGCAGGAGAATTGTTCAGGTTTTGTAAAGAAAACTGTTGAACAGTTTTTGGTTAGTTCACAGCCAGGGCAAAGATTGCTGACACAGCTGGAAGTCAATTTAAGCTATAAAATAGCTTATCTAAGCTAGCAGCTAGCTTGCCCAAGTATGTGTTGAGACAAATTTAAAAACTACTATCGGTTGTTATATATTGTTCACATTACTTCCCAGGTCTTTAGAGAATCCAGCTAATATTTATCCTGGACCTCCAGCAATTGCACTAAGCTAACCAAATGCTACCTATCACAAAATCCTGAATAATACCTTTAAATGTCTTTTATAAATAAATAACAAGACTTTGGCAAGACATGATCCCTGATATCAAATTTAAATACATTTAAAATTATTGCAGACAGTAGCTATTAAAAATCTATTTGAATTCAACTTTGTAACTCCCAAAATCCACTGGATCCGGCAACGGCCCGTTACGGCTCCGGGGCAGAAGCCGGACCTTACCGGTCACACTGGAGTGTGTTGCCACCAGACGCGCCACATCTTTTTCTAAGGATATGCGCCTTGTCTATTTTTGTCAGATGCCAGGTCCAAGCTGCAAGGTTAAATGCCAAATGCCAGCGTTTTCCTCCTGCTCACAGGCAATGTTTGTGAAATATAGGTACCAAATAATTGATCACCTATTTTTGACGACAATTACGAATCTTTTAACCAAGTTGTTCATGACCGGAGTTTTAAGTGTATTAACATTCTATGTCTGCAATACAACAATTTAGGACATTTCAACAATAAACACAATTAAACCAGACGAAAAATTTACAATTTGGCCATCTTGCATATGGCAGAACCCCGAAAAGGAAAACTTTTTGGCAAGGCACTGCATACACAATTGTGTTAAAATAAGAGTACTAAACATTAGACTAAATCCAAGATGAGTTTGACAAACCAAATCTCTAGGCCTTACATGTGGCTCTTACAGCCACTAGAGGGCAACAGAGCTGTATCTGATTCCTCTATCACAGAATCACTTCAGAATCAATATGATACTGAGTATGGACAAATAAGGTTGCTTTTAATAACATGAACATTTAGAAAAAAAATACACCTGTATGTGAAAATCAACCAAGACTAGACTAGATACTTATAATGTAAATATATATGATTAAGTCAAGATATTTAATGTATCCATTAGCACCCCTACAAAAAACGTACATATTCACCTCATTTAACCCGTATAGTTAATTTTTATCTAACCTTTATTTAACCAGGAGTGAGAACAAATTCTCCTTTGCAACGGCGACCTGGGTAGAAGCTGGGGATTGAACTCAGGACATCATGCATACAAAACATGCTGAAAACAAACACCCTGGGTGATGGAGGAGACAGGGTGCCCTACCAGACCTGACTCCTCTGAAACAAACACCCTGGGTGATGGAGGAGACAGGGTGCCCTACCAGACCTGACTCCTCTGAAACAAACACCCTGGGTGATGGAGGAGACAGGGTGCCCTACCAGACCTGACTCCTCTGAAACAAACACCCTGGGTGATGGAGGAGACAGGGTGCTCTACCAGACGGTGGAGGAGACGGGGTCCTCAACTAGACCTAACCTTATTTTGTTATAATGAAATTTGTAATTTTAACAGGATATAGGGAACGAAAGCAAAGCTTGTCTGACACAGAGCCATGTTGCAACGCTAAAGCGCCTGATGAGTCCCAATACAGTTCGTTTTCATAAATGCTTCTTTGAAATAAAATGTTGTATTACATATTTTCTGTATTATATGAAAAAAATAAAGTTGTTCTACACAACCTGCTCCACATGTTAAAAGTTCAGCATATTATGGAAAACTTTCCAAATTAAAACATCATTTTAAAGTTTTTAAAGTTAATACTTTTTTAAATAATCTGACCAACCCTGACTTAACGTACCGGTAACATGGCACTGCCACAGACAAATGACAACAAGCACATTAGATGAGAATGTATCAGAGACCAAGTTGAGTGAATATGGCAGAATGACTGTTCTTTCTGGCTCTCTGACGGTTCCCTGCCAGCAGCTCACAGACAGAAGATAAAGATCTGAAGCCGATTACGCGTCTGTCTGCACCGGTCCAGGAGTGCCATGCAGTTCTATGCTATCAGGGTCCAAATCAGCCTGGAGGTGAAATTATAACCTGAGATGACATAGAGGTCGAGATGGGGGTGAGAATGCTATTTTGGGACAGATTGGTTATATTTCCAGACAGCTAATGTAATCATTTTGGGCTCTTTAGGCTCTCCATGACTCAAATCCCCAAACACAGCCCTGTGAAACAATATCCAGGTATATAATTACCATTCTGCCTGTTAGCACCTCAGCGTCTTTTGTCTAGTCGACTTCAAGCCCTTACTGTGCTTCAGCCTGGAGTCCAGACAAGGACATACGTTGGAGAATATACAAGAGACACAGTGCAGATGGGTACAAGCCCCACATGACAAACTCTGTGATCCTGTGGTGATTTGGAGAAGAAAAAACTATTGGATGAAAAGGCTTTTTGTGTGTTGGTTTACACTGTCTGGCGACGCTGTTGAGTGACACGTTTGTCGTCATGTTCAGTTCTTTTGAGTTACGAGTCACTGTCATTTTTTAAAATGTAACCTTTATTTAACCAGGTAGGCCGATTGAGAACAAATTCTCATTTGCAACGACGACCTGGCCAAGATAAGGCGAAGAAATGTGCAGGACAACATACACTACACACAATACTTACACATAACACATAGAGTGCAAATAGCAATGTGACACAATAAGGCAATACAGGGTCAAGTTATACTGGATGAGGTATATGTAGTTCCATTGAGGTTCATTAATATGCTTCATTACGCTTCATTAATAAGGCACAAACAAAGATATAAAAATATACAATGAGTATCTATATACGAGATGTACAAAGATTAAAGTGTGTCTAGCAGGTAGGTTATTTGAGTGCATAGATTATATGACCGAGGTTATGGCGGAAAGAGAATTTGAAAATACCTGAGCACATAGAGTGAATCAAGAATGTAAACATGTATGACAGAAGTGCAGGTGAGAGAGGTCCACTGTGCAAAAAGAGCATGGCATAAGTGAGAACAAGTTAAAGAGTCATGAGAAATTATAGTGAAAAAAAATTGGGTTAAGTATTTAAAACCTCCCACTTCAGATTTATGCAAATAGTTATTCCAAATCGCTAAATGTTAGAATCTCTCAGATGGGGGCATTTGGTCGTACTTAAAATCAGTAGTTTATGTGAGCGAGAGAAAATTATAGAAGGAAAGCGGTCACAATAGATAAAAATTATAAAATTGAGGTAAGGCGAATAAAGAAAGATGACACAACAGAGGAGTGTAAGGGAAGGAGCGAGGGACAAATAGGTGGTAGAGAAGAAAAAATAGAATGCATTAACAGAAAAAAGAAAAGTGAGAGGGAGTCTGTGAGAAACAAAGGGAGAAAGAGAACGGGGTAAAGGGTCACAGGTACTTTGATTGGTCAGTGACACTCAGAGCCTCCCTGTCAGCATTGTACCCTTCTCTCCGTTTGTCTTTTGTGATTGGCTGGATTGTCATCCCTCTGGGCTTTTCCTCTGGCCTGCACCACAAAGATGTACATTGCATGTGTGCCGGCAAATCTGTCTGGCGTGTTTGTAATCGAGTCTCTGTTTGATACGTCCCTAGCTGGATGCTTTGATTTGTGGGTCATGCTACAGTTGGACTTCTGCTGTGTGAGTAAGCACTGTGTTATATAGGCCCTGTGTTTTACTGTGCTCCTCACATAACTGGGCCGCAATAAGGACACAACTCACCTCCTGGTAAGGTAGGTCTTAATCAGATGAAACGTGTGAATGCCTTGTGTTTAACTGTGTGCTTGGATGTGACGGTCTGTCAATTCTGTATTGGTGATGAGCGTATTAAAGAGCTATATTTATAAAATCAGGAGTGTTAATGGATCTGCGTTTCCGTGCAAGTTCTAGATGATGTTATTAAAACTGGGAACCTAAACTGTGATAGGTCATACCTATCACTTATCACATTTTGGATTTTTTTTTGACATTTTATGTTCACAGTGAAATAGGTTTCTTAACATGAGTGATTGTTAATAGAAGAAATGGCAGATTTATAATTATATCCGCATGGCAAATTACAAAGTTCTATATAACCTTCCTGGGTTTTCGGCAATACCAGTGAACTAATGGAAAGTAAATGGAATTTTGTAACTCAAGCATGATATGACGAAGCAAAGTTGTCATCAACACAGTGTGGGAGAGCAGCTTAACAGCAACAGACAACATATACACATTTGAACCCAGAACCATGACCTCAAAGAATCTAGCAAAAGATGACAACATGTCACCGGTGAAACATCATGCATATTTACATTCCCAATGTTTCAACCTTTAAATAAAATACATAGACCAAATACATATTTTCTTAACTTTGCTTGTATGATTTTATTTATTTTTCATGTACTGTTCTGCTTGTTTCTTGTTAATGTCCTTTGCAGGGGTGGTAAGTAACGAAGTAAAAATACTTCGTTACTTTACTCAAGTATTTTTTTCGGGTATCTGTACTTTACTTGAGTATTTTTCATTTGCATCTACTTTTACTTTTACTCCACTACAATATTAAAGACAAAATGTACTTTTTACTCCGATACATTTCCCCATGCCCGCTCCAAGTATTATTACACTGGCTTTCCAAAACAATGAAAAACGTGTTTTTCTTAATAAAAAAACAATGCGCAAGGCCGTAGGGCTCCGTTAAAAAAAAAACAATGCGCGTGGCCGCGAGCTCTCTCCCAGCACACGCGCACATAGGCTAGCCTATGCTAGTTGTTGTCAGTCCGTCATTGTGAAGTAGAAGATGTCCGGCGTTGAAACAGGTGAACACGCAGCTCTCGCTGCCAGCTCGCCCAGCAATGAGATTCCGACACCGACAGGGATCATCACCCATGGCCATATCTACGGGATATGTTCAAATTCATTGCTGTCAAGGGAGATTCGTATATGTTGAGATGTCAACTTTGCCTGCCACGGGTAAATGACATTTCAGCCTTTCAAACTTCACCTTCAAATTTGAGAAAACATATTGAGGTGAGTTAACGTTATTTTTGTTACTATTGTTTGCCGAGTGATTTTATTTCATATTGAAATGTGCCTTGTACACAGCTAGCCTAGCTAACAATAGTCAATATTGATAGCGCGGTAAAGTTAGTTTTACGATGGACATTCGGTGGATATTCATATTCACTAGTGAAAATTAACAGTTCAGGAGAGTGACCAGCATCGATTCCTGATGAGGTTAAGTTTTTTTATTGGAAAATGGTTGGTTCTTCCCTGCATGCTGCCGATCCATCGGTCATGGATGATCCAGTCGGGGGTAGACTTGGAGTCAAATTTGCCATACTAACGTTAGCTCAGTGTTTGCCAAACTTTTTTCTTTCACTGCACACTGTTTAATGTGAAAACATCTCACTGCACAGCACACCACCATGAAATTAAACAGGTTACAAAATAACAGCAGATAATATAACCTATTTATACTTTTTGAATGCAGCTATGTTGCCTCTTGCTATAAGCCTATGCAATTTTTTATTAGAAATAATGACATGAAAACATTATTTAAAGAAATGGTAAGCCTACAATTTCAGAAATTTAAATTATAAAAAGTGAATGTGGATTTTTCCTGTGCCACACATGGGCAGCTCTTACATCATGTGAGGCCAGCACACCCTTTGCTAACTTAGCTATCTATCACTGCATTGATAACTTGATAACAATTGTTTCAATAAAGCTGGCAAGCCACATGTAAGCTACGGTATATGGTTGTTTATAACAGTTTTATACTTGGGGAAATGCACATAATTCATTCTTTCTATCTATCTTGCAGAGATAAGCAGAAGAAAGACATTCATACAGGTTTGAAACAACTTGAGGGTGAGTAAATGATGACACAATTTTCATTTTTGGCTGAACTATCCTTTTAAGGTGCTTCATTGATAGGAAATCTGATCTTAATCTTAATTGCAGTATATAATGTTATAATTTGTTCAATAAAAACATTGGATATCACCCGAAAACAATTGCTTTGATTAATTATTGATATTTACAGTTAATTTGAATATTTACTTTTACTTCCAGTACTTAACTACTTTTTAATTCGGATACTTTTGTACTTTTACTCAAGTGATATTTTAATGGAGGACTTTCTACTTGTACTGGAGTAATAGTGTATTTAAGTACAAATACTTTTACTTGAGTATAACTTCTGAGTACTTTTACCACCTCTGGTCCTTTGACTAACTTTAACACTGTCCTCGATCTCCCTACTGTCCAGAAGGGAAATGCTTCAGAGACTGCACCGTTTGTCTCCACAATCTCCAAGGAGCTTGACATCCTCATGGGCACCCTCTACAGCATATTCTGTAAGTTTAAGGTCACTGTTAATGATGAGTAAATAATTAAAGTAAAGACAGCTACAAATTACTACAGAATTTGGATGTATATTCCCATAACTCCAAATGAACCAATCATCAACGTGTGGGAGACAGACAAGACAACAGCAAATAGTTTTATAGTGGGTGACGGCCACACTAACTGCTAACCCCACACCAGACTGACCCCAACTCAGCAGATTATAAAGCAAACATAGTTTCGCAGATTTTTACAGATAGACATCGAAAAAAGCAAAGCCTGAATTGCTGAAGAGTGGTTGACTTCATACTAGCTGAGGTGTGGTTCTTTAATCAAGGACATTTTCCCAGGAGTCTGACTCTTGAGTCTCACCCTGAGAGATGGTGCTGTCTCACCCTGTTAGCCAACCTGCTAGCTTATTGGAGTCTGTCCCCCGTACAACCAGCCACCACACACAGACTGTGGTCATCTGCTGCTAATACAATTCTTATCAGATCTTGTCTTCCCAGCAGCTAATATTCTACAGTTGCGAACAATACAATAGAATAGTCAATATATAAGTCAAGTTAGCCTTTTCATAATTCACTTGTGCAGTCTCAGAAATTACCCAGACAACTGTTTGGATTACGCTTCATTACTAAAAGTACAGAAACAAGGTCTTAAACACAGAACAAAAAATGTCCCCCAGAACAACTTGCTTTTTTTGTGACAGCCGCAGCAGAAGGCAAATCTTCTGCCCGTCACACAGTCAGCCTCCTGACAGACAGCAAGGGAAACTGCAGATCATCTGGATATTATTTTCCTAACACCTTGATATAACTGTATTTGAAAACAAGGACCAAATCATAAAATTGAATTCATTAAAGTTATATGCACTGCGTAACCCATAGTGTACCCATGTATGATTCTTACACAATGTGTTGCTTTTAGGTGCTCTGTGTCTTCTGGGAAATGGCATCTTGCTGCTTGTTGCATTTCGCAATCGCTCATTGCCAAGCCTGCAGAGTTCTTCATCATTAACCTGTCAATAAGCGACCTTGGAATGACCCTGTCTATATTTCCTATGGATATTCCCTCTGCATTCGCTCACAAGTACGTGATCGTTTATTGCACTTCTAATTCATGAAACACGGAAAATCATCTAATGACTGAATGTTCTTCTTTTGTTGCAAGCATATGGCGACAGTATTTCATGTGAACAGTAGTACGTTTAGGGGAACACGTTCGTCCTCATAACAACTCCACCTCCACCCATTGTGTAGGTGGTTGTTTGATGACATCACCTGCCAGGTCTATGCTATGTGTGGGGTTCTGTTTAGCATGTGCAGCCTGACTAACCTGACAGCCCTGTCCTCCGTCTGTTGCCTTAAAATCAGCTTCCCTAACTATGGTGAGTTAGCTGTGAATATAAATTTAAATTAACCGGTTTTCCCCTGCATTCATCTGAGATGTTGAAATGGTTTGATAGCTTCCTCAGTCACATATGATCATCGCTAAGAGCAGTGGTTACAAAAGACAGAACAAACCAGGAAATCAATAATTACATTCAGAAATGTTTGGTCATGGTTACATAACATTGGGGATATGCAGTGAAGCAGAAACATTTTATTTTACTTGTCTGGCAGGTAACGAGCAGAAGAAAAAACAAAGCAGAAATATGTAGTTGCCTAAGTACTCAACTTCCAAACAAGTATTTTCCACCTTAGCACAGAGCCAGGTTGATTTTGTCCCATTCTTCTAAGATTTGCTCCAGTTTGTTTAGGTTCCACTTGCCCCCTTCGATAAAAAAACCCTAACTTGTATAAATGTGCCTTCTTTCCTTGTTCCTATACCAACAACCAGGTAACAGGTTCTCTTCATCCCATGCCTGCGTCCTGCTCGTGGCCATATGGTGTTATGCCACTGTGTTTGCCATCGGTCCCCTCACACAGTGCGGACACTACAGAGTTGAGCCTTACGGCCTGCTGCTGTTGACTGGCACGCGCCAAAGTACGACCTCTGTGCCCTGTCCTACATCATCTGCCTTTTCCTCTTCAGATACATAATGTCGTGCACCGTCATCTTCCTGTCATACACCTTCATCCTACTGACGGTGCACAGATCTCGCCGGGCCATCCAGCAGCACCAGTCGACCAAGAACAAGACCACCAACGCACACAGCCTCATTGTTAAGGTCAGGAGACAAGTCAGCAGTACACATCGCAACAGCGGCTCAGGAATTGTCCATTTGTGAGACTTGTGCACATATAAATGCATCTCTTTGCGTAAGCTGCATAAAACCAGCTAAATAGGGAAATCGTTCAGATTTGTATTTCATGTTTTTTCGTGTGTGTGTATGTCTCAACAGTTGTCTGTGGCAGTGTGCATCGGTTTCCTCGGTACGTGGAGCCCTTATGCCATTACGGCCATGTCAGCAGCCTTCATTGACACCACCCTGGTGCCTCCTACTGCATTTGCCGTGTCGGCCATCTTTGCCAAATCCTCCACCGTCTACAACCCTACAGTCTATCTGCTGTGCAAACCCAACTTCCGTAAATATCTGTATAGAGACACGGCCCTGTTCTGCAACAGGTTCTGCAGGGGCGGCACTCAGCCTGAGCAGAAAGATCTGCTTGGATCCACATCCCAGAGAAACAAGGACTTGAGCATCTTGACAGGCGTCTCAAAAGGACAGCCAGAGAGCCACAGGGTCACTCAAATCTCTGCCAAACTACTCTAATTGTGCATCAAATTGATATTCTACCGTAATTAATTATTTAATGATGGGAATCCATATGGGTTTGTATTTTAATCAGCATTTGCCATTTCAACATAACAGTACAATACATCCTATCTTTCCTATCTATATAGTTACACTCCCCACGCTGTGACATCACACGGACATCACACGGACAGAGCCAACATTTAAGGGTTAGATATTTTGGAACAAAATGCAGCACTTCTTGACAAAAAGGAACAGATATATCACTCATTACTTCAGAAAACCAGAACGTTTTGGTACAATAAATCAAGTTGAGTCCAATATGTTACAAGTTGGAAAATGCAAACAAAAAAACACTAAATTGTTAAGATAAAAACTATATATTTATAAAACAGTATTGCATAAGAGGTATACTCCATGACACTTGCATTGCAAGAAGACAATATGAACATTTTACAGCATTTCATGAACATGTATATATTTTCTGGCACTATAAAGATGCCTTGGATTAAATATATCAGAAATGTTTCCAAGGCATTGCAGTAATGTATACCTGGTCATTCATTTGGACTATTGTGTTGTTGAGCTGTAGATCTCTTTCTGTATATGTAATGAGATAGGATGTATTATCATTACGTATGGTTAAGGTTTAGTTTGAATGCTGATCTCTGCATAGCATCAGTACCACGGGGTCAAAGCTGCGCAAATTGGCTCAGCACAAGCCTTGTATTGTGCTTTTGGCACCTGCCCAATTTACGGTGGTTGGCCACGAAATTCACTCTCCTCTAAGGTGTATGTGGTTGTCAATAAACATATATAGCCATCTTGCTTTAAAATAGTTACTTATTTTGGTTCTTCGTTCAGGATACCAATTAGGGAATAAATAAAGACAAACTTATTTTCAAATCAATAGTGGCCAACCATCCACCAGAGCTACTGTGTGTGTAGGCCCCCCCACTCCCCGACCCCAACTTTAGCCGACACATCAGCGACAGGACATGACCTTAAAAAGCTTATTTGGAGTGATTTAGGGATTGATTAGATGCTAGTATGTTTTTATATAGTAGCTTGACTTAGAAGTTATCCAACTTGGTGCCATCAACAAGATCACACCAGGCACTACAAATCACGGTGGTAATTTGACAGCCTAAATGTAAGGCTTTTTATTGGACCAACTTGGAAAACACCGCTCTTGCACTTTTTTATTCCAATTAAAGCCCACATGGAATACATGCCCACGCCCACATGGAGCACAGCTGAGGCCTAAGAATAAACATTTGAAGTGCATAACCTACCTTGCACAAATAGCGTTAATGAAGATGGTTGTCTGTGTCGTTCACCTCATCTCACACAGATGGGGTTGCAGTGTTAGTGTGCAGAACAGGGCATCCACCGCAGTCCTTTCCCATTTGACTGGAGAGAAGACAAGAATTAGCTAATTATATTTTTTTCATTTTATGTTTGCTATTTATGTCATAGGCTACTGACTAAATCAAAGCTGACAAGTAGTGGGCCACAAGCATGTATATAGGTGGGAACAGGGAAAACTAAAAGTTCCAAAATGTCATTTAATAGTAGGCCTAAATATATTTTCGTTAATTCACAGGAGCAGTATGCCTACTGAAATAGAACAGACTGAAAAGTAGTGCAGGAAACAAAACAGTGACACACGAATGACTCGCTACTGAGTATATTAAAATTGATTTCTAGACATTTTGACAACTCCATTCTTCACAAAAAAAACATGTTCTTCCAGATCGAATTGTATCACTCTCAACGCCTTCTGATGAACTGGGGTTTTGTGGATAGTGGAGTTTGGGGTCTCTGCCTACTCTACACGTGCTGTTCTGAGCAGCATACCCATTGCATATCCCGGATCTAGCACATAACACACACATTATGTGTGGTGTTTATTTTTTCTGCGTGCTCTCTGCGCTTCGGCAAAACTACTGGGTGCTGTTCTGCTCCGATAATTAATTAGGTTCTCTCTGACAGTCCAGTTCGCTTTACATGTTGCTTATATGTTTTAGACACAAGTATTAGATTTTCTCAGCAGGTAATGTTATTACATTTGCCTTTAGGATACCGCACTTGTTGGCTTATCATAGTCGACTGTGCACGTTTCTGTGTCTAAACGGGAACACAAAACATGACATTTTATTAAACTTATAATATACATTTGACATGAGGTTTTCGCATCGCACTATTAAGTTTGCCCTATACACTCCATATTGTGCGAGCTCACACTTCTACTAGTCTCGTGCCATCTATGTTGTTGTGGTCAGATGCGCGAGTGGCGTGTTGGCGGGCTAATATATTATTTTAACCCGTGTCATCGATAGCTATTCACTTCTATCGCCTAAAAATTCTACTCATATTGGACTTGCACAAGTGGGTATCAATTATGTATTTAGTCAACGGTTAAGATTGATCGAAATTGAACTTATTTATGTAGCTTCTATGTTTATTAAAGGTGGATTATAGATGCTAGCTATACAATAACGGCAAATGTTTGCTTCAGCTCATTGACTTGTTGATGCGTGCTCAATCGGGTTCAGGCTGGGTGTTTGTAAAAGCACTTTATAAAGGGCTTTATAAAATACATTTGATTGAAATGTTATTCATTCGTTATTCGTACAAGTCAGTACATCACCTGACATTTCTCAATACATTCCAATATAGTAATTAGTAACCAACTTCTCTAATCTTACGCACTTAGCCGCTATACATCATAGAGGACGCAGTTTACCACAGAGGCCTTCAACATGATGTTCTACACTCAGCTCTTCACATCCAAACGCGGACCTCTGGCTAAAATCTGGCTAGCAGCTCACTGGGAGCGGAAAATCACTAAAGCTCACGTGTTTGAATGCAATTTGGAGAGCACCATAGAAGACATCATTTCTCCACAGGTACTGTTGGTTGTTGGGGGTGAAATGTATATGTCAGAGACGTCTATTTATATCACCAAAACCTTTTCTACGCTGTAAAAAGGTGTAAAACCTTCATATCTGGGGAAATAACCCGTTTTAAAAATGTATTTATGCTAACTTACAACATCTGCTAGGGGTCAATATTTATCAAATGTACACTAAAACGAGATTGACTTTACAATGACTACCTGATTAAACTCCCAAAACATTTTCCAGATAAGCAGTAAATGCTCCTTGACATGTGGCCAGTACCGTTGCCAAGTTTATTTGACCATATAAATTGGGGTGTGACAGATCTGACAATTCCGATTTCTTTTTCTTAATTATCAGAACATTATCAATGAGCCATTGCCACGCACTGATTGGTTGATCCATGCAGGGTAACGCTGGGTTCCAGCTGACTGCGTCACACATTAACAATACGTCGGGTTTCTGCATTTTTTGTATTCAATGCATAGGACCTGTGTACTTCACAAGGCACTCGCAACCTGGATGATAAAATAATGTTCGTTGGTCCCGAGTGCCCCCCTGTTTTTGAACAAAGCTCTGATTGCTTCCTGCAACAATTATCTTCATAAAAGTTGGTCTTGTATATATACCTGGTATTTCCCCACACAAATTATTACATTTTAGAGGCATACATTTAATGGGCAGTCTAATAGAGTAGTCGTGGGGAATCTAAAAAAATACTTGCAGACCTCATGCTGCTTACGATTTGCAACACATTATTTTGGACTACTTTATTGACAATGAAAGACTTGCGGCTTAAGGCAATGTACCCGGCATCAAGACTTTTTTTTGGCACTAACTACTGTACATCACTCTGGATAAAAGCATCCATTAACATCTACATTTCCTTTTTGGTTTTGTCTTTGTGGCAATATTTCTGTGATACAGCTGTTTATGTGCAGTCAGTATGCACCTATTATATATAGCAGTGGTTGTACCCCCAACCAGGAAACTTGGCCTAATAACAGGGGGCACTTCAAAACACTCATGACACAATAGGCTTACTAATAAAAATAACATGAGGGGTACTTCAGGGGTGCTGAGAGAGAAATTATGTTGGTGGTACAGTAACTAAAACAAGTTGGGAACCACCGATAAAAAGGATCAAAATGTATCTTATATGGAAGCATATAGTGGACTAAATTCAAATGAAAATGCAATTTCAAAATGTTGTGATTCATGGCCATTCTTTAGGGTTGTCCGGATTGCTAACTCATAGTGTGATTGTGATTGCATTTGAATTTTGTCCACTATATGCTTCCATAATCTTCAGCCTGCCACTTTTTCTCTGTCTGTTTTTGCTTGTGTGTGATCATGTTTAGATCAAGATTGGCTTGCGGACCTCTGGCCACCTTCTACTGGGAATAGTGAGAATATACTTCAGAAAAGCCAAATATCTCCTTGCTGATTGCAATGACGCTGTTGTCAAAATCAAGGTGGCCTTCAGACCAGGTTAGCCGAGCAACTGTTTTTGTTGTCCAATGTGAACATATTCACAACAGAAACCTTTAATCATTAATAACATAAAACATTGTCACCAGTTTTAATAGCTGTAATAACAGTAACATTTCAATATAAAAACATGAATTTAGGAGTTGAGCAAAGCATTTAAATAAATCTTGTTTCCACACATTCACCCACATTTGCTTGAGGCTTGGTGGAGTAAAATGATTTACATTTTCTTTTACATTTGAACAATTGCATGGCTGATCCAGGGGCCCGGACAACACACAGAATCACACCAATTGTACAATATGAAGTCCACACCAACTACAAGTGCAATATACTAAATAATTCACTCTATACAGCGTGACATTATGTATGTAGAGATACATATTATGCCTGGCAGGTGCATTATTGAGTTAGCATTGGTATGTATTGGGGACATTTTGTGTGATGATGGTGTTAGGTTTAGCATTTGTTTAAAATCTGTTCAGGTCATTAGCAGTGAAGAAAAAATTATGGATGGCCATTCTTTAGGGTTGTCCGGACTGCTCACTCATAGTGTGGTGATATAATTAAACTACTGACAATCACATTTTAACTGCACTGACCCTGAAGATGGGGGAGCAAGTAACATAGTTGAAAAGGTCCTGAATGCATGCTACATTCCAGGTTATTGTTGAACTACACACATGTTAAGGGTATTAAAAGCAGGTGACGGGTTCCTGAGGCTTTTCGCATTATGAAATCCTACATGGGTGAATATAGGCACATCTACCTAAAGCTAATTGTAATTATTAAATTATTATTAATCCTCACAAAGCTAATATCAGCTTCCCAACCCTGAGTAAAAACATATGTTGTATATCTGTCAATATCTTGTACAAAGATTATACATGTATTTACATTGTCACCATCAGGACAGACAGACTTGCCTGTTGAGGGGTTGGAGGCGACACATAAAGCGATTACGCTCATTGAGGATTTCACAGACTTTGATACCCAGCTTCCGGATGCAAAGTATGTTGGGGTTTGTCTTCATTTAACTTGCATGCTACTTGCTTTTAAACTTAAAAAAAGATGTCCATAACCAATTTTGGCTGTGCCATTCTTTACGACCATGGGGGTATTCTTTTTATTTTCTCTGTTTAACCCTAGTTCCATAGGTGTTGTGGATCACTTTTCACTGAATCAGTGCCGAACAGAGGAGATAACCCTTAAAGAGGACTTTGGAAATAGCTTTCTCACATTAGAGGACTTTGGTGAGGAGTGTGGTTGATACTCAGTGGTGCTGGCTTGTGTGTCTTCAGAGCATTGTTCTCTTTTTGACACAGGTTGCCATCAGTTACTTTCTGACCCCTTATGTTTTTTTAAATTTGTAGGTGATGAAACCCAGTCGCACCAAGGGGGCATATTAGATATTAGTTTCCAAAGCCTGGCACACAAAGGAGATGCTTTTGGTGACGAGGAAGCAGACTACAGCATTCTGGGTTTAGATTTCATGACCGATTCCAGTGAGCCTGTTGTTTGGACCGATTTTCCAGCAGAACCGCATGTTTCGCCTGTTACTGCTCCTATTGATGTTAATCAAGAAGGTATTTTTTGTGTGTTTATTTTGGTGATTTCATTTTAGAAAGAACTCCGTTTGAGACCACACGTTATGATCGTGTTTAGGAACCCTTTCTGATAGCAAGTTACACATCATGGTGAACCATTATAATAATGATTGCAGGTTATCCATCTGGTGCCCTGCAGGAGGACCGCACTGTCTTAAATGAGACAACTCTGTTAATTAACGAGGAAGAGGAATTTGCTCTGGATCCTGTTGCTGTCACACGTAAATATTTCACTGCCTAAATGTTACACCCTAACAAGCCAATTTACTGTCTATTTACTGTCCCATAAACACACAGTGATGTAGCTGAAGGCAACTGCTAGAATACGCCTTGTAGACATAAGAAACACTCAACTGCACTGGAAATGTGAGCGTGAGAAGCTGCATAGGTATGGAAGACTTTTGAAGTTAATTGTTTTGATTACCCTTTTCCTCTTTAGCTACCTTAGAGCAGAGGAAGGGAAAGAGGAGGAGGAGATTGGTGGTGGACCAGAAGAAGGAGCTGTCCAATCAGACGATCAGGATGCAACTCTCTGATTGCTCTGATATCACAGCCCCGCTGGACATTGCCCCGCCCACCCGCCAACTTATGCAGTGGAAAGAAAGTGGAGGGGTGGACTGTCTCTTCACTCAGCCATGTTCCACCATTATACATCCACACCTGAAACGGGTAGGGTATTCAACCTGCAACTATCCATCACTTAAAGGTGTCTAGACAGATGTACCTGCTTACTCTATATTTATGGCCAATTCATTCAGATTTTATCTCAGAGCCAGCATGTTAAACTCGCAGAATCAAAGGTATTGAAAATGGCATTTAACCAAATTTATTAGAGAAGTATCATTATTTGTTTTTCTTTTTTTACGTCTTTTAGCATCCACGTTACTGGTCAAGTGTGTCTCAGTGCATTATGGTCTAATGAAAGACTTACCCATTCTGCCTCCACAGCTCTGTTCCAGGGAAGTATTCCGGAAGAAACCAGCTCAGGTGGGTGACCAAGACGAGCGTGAAGAGCTGCGGGACGAGAGACGCGAGGGTATGAGGTCCTTTTCACATAAAGCAACAATGTAATGGCCCTATTAGCACGTCAGGTTGGCCAGGACATCATGACATATTGCAAGAGTTGAACGTCTGCCCATCACAATTGAACTGTCATGGTCACTAGAATTGGTTAATTCGTACTGCGTGTGTCTGACCTGTTCAGTTGAAACGGATGTGAGCAACCTGCCCAGTGAACCCAGTGTCCTAGATGAGACCGGTGATCCACAGAGAGTGGGAGACAATCTGGGACACACCCCTATGGACCAGAACAATAACATCCCATCTGACAACGTCTGGGACACTGTCAATGTAAAGACCTCAACAGAACAAAAAAAGTCACCAGTTTCGAGTTCATATTGTACACAACCTCTCTTAATCTTCACTCTAAATGTTCTCGCGTTGTTATTCAGGACGTGAGCAGGTCGGAGGTCTCTTACCCTGAGCTTCCTACTGAAGACTCCATGATTGCTCATCCATCTGGGATGGAGAGAGAAACTCCGTCGACAGTCACACAAAACACACAGGTGCTATCACATCTTTTGAGCACACGTGCTTACAAACACAAATATCGACACATGTACACACAAAGGATAATACAAATGTGGGGTTTATAACTCAGTTATGTATATTACTCAGTCCATGGTGGACAGCCAGGATGATTTTGAGGAGAGGAGGATGGCTAGCCAAGCACAGAAGTTACTGAGCGCTCTTAAAGTAAGGAAATTGTATTCCCCTTGTGCAGAGTATCCAAGGTAACACTAGACAGCTTGCTAGTTTCATTACAGTCAGACTCTGACCAAAATCCATTGCTACTGAGAACAGTTGTTAAATATGGGAAAGGTTAGCAAGGGCGGAGCAGGAAGTACTATTGTTACAATATACATGTGTTTTGTGTTATAACAGAGATGTATTTTACACTGGATGTTCCTGCTTTCCTATCCTTTATAATAAAAATATGCACCTCGTGGTTTAATTGTGTATTCCCCGGATCAGATTCAGAGGAGCAGCAACAGCAGGACACAGTTCAGCCTGCAGACGATGTGTGAGAGGAACAGCCGTTCCCAGGCTGCGGCCACCTTCTTCTGCCTCCTTGTGCTTAAAAAGCAGCAGGCCCTGGAACTTCACCAGAGCGCGCCATACGCTGACATTATAGCCACACCTGGACCTAAGTTCTGAAAGGCGTAGAGCGTGGTGGTGGTTTTAAAACCTCCTGCGGACCTTGAGACATCTCAGAATGTAATTTTGGAACTAGCTACGTCATGGCATTTATAATATGTTCATTCAGGTGTGCTAGGTCTGGGGTCCAGGAGTCCCCAGGATAGGTTTTTAGAAGGACTGGCCTGGAGGAGGAATTGTGGGTAAGAAAGGAAGAGGTTTTTATATTAAGATTTCTTCTTAATGGACTGACAGTTAATTGTGCCATGTCCATCTACTCATTTCTATCTGTCAACAACTGCACACATGTTCTGGTGGTCTTGAGACCCTGGTCACATGTGAGGGTAGCATTGTACGCTAATTTAATTAAGAATCACCAATAAAAAAATTGGGATGTCTGACATGACTTAGTAGCACTTCAGAGTTAACTTTAAATAATTGTATTTTGTTTAGGAGCTTTTAATGAAATTGTTTAAATAATATTATGTATTGTTCATTATGCCAAATGAAGGTTGTTTAGATTGATCAATTTGAATTTTTTTAAAGGGGCAGTTTTGTTACTGTTTATTTATTGTTATAGATATGTACATAAAGCAGAAAATGTTATTTTTTGAACGTGTAATGCATTAAGAAGTGTACTTTCATCATAAATACTTTACTGAAGTTGCTGCATGTTGATACAATCGTTCAAGTATTTTAAATAATCTAGACTTATCTACATCACCTACCTGTGCTGGATCTGATTGTTATGATATCAAACAAGGCCAGACATAAATCCCAAACAATATTCACCGTAAGGCGTTAGATCATCGGGTAAATGATGCGTCATGATCAACTGTCTCTTTAAGGACATCGGCTGCAGTGTACGCAGTAACGCAGTTGCCTCTATACCCTTTTCATGGCTGGCTTTAGGCATGGACTCCTCCGCAACTCTGCATCTATCTATGCCACTTGTGACGGTGCTCAAGGGTACATCCACATGTCGGGAAGGGAACTATTTATTAGCCTGGCAAATATGGTAAATGTTGGGAATCGTGTCGTCTTGACTGAACTCTTACGTCAGGGATCACAGGTAATCGCTGCATCAGAGAAGAGGCTGGTGTATCCTAGACATTATCACACTATCCTATGTAGGACACATGCAGCTGGAAATGAGTTCTTCAGGCTTTACTGTGTACGTCCCGAAAATTAGAAACGTTGGCTGTGATGTTTTTTTATGGTTTAATACGACCGGAAAGTCAAGTATGGTATGATTCGGTATTTAGCTGTACACTGGCATTAAATGTAGGGAACGTTAGTATAGGTGCATCATGTCCATGTACCTCGTAGATGCGCTGGATAATCGTCTTTCTGCGTCTTTTCAATCATGTGCCCCTTTTTACACAAAAAAGAGTACACTTAATAAAATGTAGCATATATTTTTTTGTCATACATGAAGTGGTTGTAGAGACGATTATTGACCAGCATTGTGAAGAAAGGCATATCATGCTCAACCATCCGTATTTCCCAGAAACCAATATATCAATACGTGTAACATTATTTCCGTATTCAGCATTATCCCACACACCATTTATTATACCACCTCAATCTCACACTCGTGTAAGAAGTACACTCTGTGACCCAACAACCTGTTGCTCAAGGAGAGGGTCACATATAGGGCGCACGCAAAGTTGTAATCCCGGCCTCTGCCACACTGCTGCATTCACATTGATATCACAGACAGTGTCTTTGTGTCTCTGATCTGCTTTGTGCTCCGAGGGGATTGTCACTTTCATCTCAAATGGGTTGACTCTTGTTTCAAGAGAACATTAGTCGTGAAGCTAAGGTAGGCTGTTCAACTGTCACACCACAGAAGTGCTGATAATGAGGCAAGGCTGATGGCTAAGAATCTTTTCTGTGGTGCAAGTGCCTTAAATCTCTGCTAAGCACTTTTTAAAATATGTTCCTGCACCAAATGGCCTGTTTTTTTCTTGGTTATGTTGTATGTTTTCAATCTGGGCCGTGTACAGCAGTACTTTTTGCATAGTTTTTTTATTAACAATTTGGGAATCATGTGAAAAAAACAGAGAGCCGTGTGTGCACGGATTAAGGAGTGAAACAACTAGACCACTGCTGTGCATGCTTTTCCATTATTTCAACATAAATATACTAATTACAAATGTGTATATTTGTTTTACTTTCAATTCCTGTGTTTTATGCGAATATATGTCAATTAATGCAGCCCAGCTTTGAGACCACTTCCTAGACTTCCTCCTGCAGCAGAAAGATAGCGGTGGCCCAGACCAATGTCAGTCCCTCCAACTCGGAAGTCCTCTGCAGTACAGCGCAGGTACTGCAGCTACATTCACCTGAGGTGTTTTCACAAATTATCCCAGATAATATATAGCACCTGGCGGCACACACGTTAGGCAAACAGCAGTAATTACATTTCCATTGGTAACACCATGCACCATATATTTAGCGAGTAGGCATATTGTTTCCAATAAACACTCATTGTGTAGCATAACTTTTTATTTACAGGCGGTCAGTGGCCACTAGCAGTGGGCGCCATTCCAATAGTGACGCCACCAAACCCAACACTTACCCGACTTACACTTATCCTGGCAGGGCTGTCGAGGGCAGTCCTACAGTTCGTACATACCCATGCACACCCAGGTAAGACAAAACATCTCATCATTCTATTAAGAAATTAAGCATTTAATCATATTTTAGTTGAAAAAGAAAGATTGTGTTTTATTAGCAGCTTATGCACAACAAACTAACATTATGAAGATATTGGTAATCACATAAACCAAAAGTATTCTAGCTTGCATACCAATCACGCTGACTGATATTATATAAGCTATGAAACAGGGTTGTCAGGTGAAACTCCTGCCTGGTCTCTTCCTCATTGTTAGATGACAGTTACAGTAACTCCTTAACAATCCTATGCAAACACAGGCGTCAGATAAAGCACACCACCTGCAGTGAGAACCATGGGATCCGCCCCCCGACCCCAGAGCAGTACCTCACCCCCCTGCAGCAGAAGGAGGTGTGTATCAGACACCTGAGAGACAGACTGAGGGAGAATGTTGAGAGGCTGCAGCACAGGTGAGTGGGTGTTGTGACACAGTAGCAGAATATCTGTGGCTCCAGATTGGATGAGGCTGACAACTGTTTAAAAATAGCATGTTGTAGATCTCATTATCAATATGATTGGCCTATCCACCACCCAAATCATGAAACCACACTAGAATTATTAAAATAGCAACATCAGTAAAGGTAAAATATTTTACTACTCGACATGGGAGTATATCGAGTGGATATAATATGACACAAAAATAAATCATGTCAAAACTTTTGAGGAATTCATTGAGTTCTGACATGATTTAAGGGTGTGTCGACTTTTGTTATCCACTGTATATATATCTCATTCCTCCTCTTAATTGATCTCTTTTCATCCCTCAAACTGTGTTTCCCCTACTCAGGGACAGCGAGATAGCTGAGATGAGGAACCAGCTCTGTCGGATGCAGGAGGACTGGATAGAGGAGGAGTGTCAGCGTGTGGAGGCCCAGCTGGCTCTAAAGGAGGCGCGTAGGGAGATCCAGCACCTACACGAGGTCGTGGAGACAGTCCGATCAAACCTCGGCACCCCAGAAAAGACCTGCCACGACCAAAAGGCATTCCTGTTCCCCCAGGGACACCGGCCTGCCAAATCTCGCTCGTGTGGTTGCTCCCCAGCCAGCACCCTGAGCCGCGGCACCACCGCCTACAGCCGGCTGAGCTGTGACGGTCTGCAGCTGGACCGCAATGGTAACGCCGTCGGGGCTGACCTGCGTACAGCGGCACGGGCAGAAGGAATGAGGACACACTTACTTTTGGAAGCAGCCTTGCTGTCGGAACAAAACCCTAAGGTGTCCACTTCTGGTCTGTCCTCCTCCAACGTGGCACACTCGCCCACTTATGAGAGGCCTTATTGCGGAGGGGCTGTCCTGCCCGTCTCTCACTCCTGCCATTCCCTAGGCAACAGCTGCAGGTGCAGTGGACACACCTACCTCCCGCATCACCATCTCTTCCTGCACCTCCCGCAGGAGGAGCCACCAGCTGCAGTGGCCGCAGCTACGCCTGTCCCAGTACCAGAGGTGAAACCAGAAGTTCGATCACAGGCCTGCAGCCCCACTATGACCTGGTTCCCAGAGGAAGGAGGGGGAGAGGAGCTGAGCATTATCTCACTGGCTACTCCTGACATTACGCTAGCCTTCTTTGAGCAACAGCCCTTACCTACCCCCTTATCTTCTCCAACTCCTCCACAGCCCGTCTATAGTTCAGAGCCACTGCCACTAGACTGCCCAGTGGAGATGTCCACGATGCCAACCGTGGTCCAAACCTGCCAGCCCAAGCTTGAGAGGCTTGAAGGCGTGACAGTGGCGAAGCAGAAAGAGGCTGTTGAAGCTGCCCAAGTTGAAGGTGGAGTTGTTGTAGAGGGGGGAGAGGGGGAGGAGCTGCCTCCACAGTTGAACTTCTGGAGCCGGTACTTCCTGGTGGATCTGATGGCAGTTGCCATGCCAGTTGTGCCCACAGTTGCCTGGCTGTGTCATGGGGCCCAGAGAGACATCATGCCTGCTTACCACATCGGCTCTCTGCTCCGGGGCTGCTGTGCTGTGGCCCTCCACTCTTTGAGACGGCGGAACCACGCCCAGGGACCCAGAAACATGAATGGGGCTACCAACATCTGAGAACCTTATTTCCACTGACTCCCCTTTAGCAACCATAAATCTGCCTGCCCTATGTCACATCAACTGACTATGCCACATCAACCTGCTTGGGCCATCGAAACCCCTGCAACTTATCCAGAATGGTGAAGCCCACCTGATGTTCGACCTACCCAGGTTCTGCATGGTGCTTTGCTAAAGATCAGCAGGAATTGCTCCTTCCTCCCTTTGGGCAATGCTATTTTCCTACATCACTACTCCATGTCTTTGTTCTGCCACCTCTGTTCTATTGGCTGTCCAACTGCTACAGGAGGGCCAATCTTGTAGCTTTTCTTCATTCTGGCATCACTATGATGAAAGCAACAGTCCCTGCCCATTATTCCTAAACCTATTATGCCCATTATGCCTCCTTGCCGTTGCCTTTGGTGAACTAATGCTTGAACTTTTTTCCTTTTCAATTACAAGCAAAGACTTGGCTAAAAACATCTTCATTAAGTAAAGTATAGCTACTAGCAACAGGTTGTGTTATAGTCCTGTCCCGCTTAGCCTTTTTAAAATAGATGCAACGTAAGCACTCTTATCCTGAATATTGCCACATCCTCTTGTGGACTTTTACAGTAATGATATACTGTATATCCTTGAATAATTTGATTAATAATTCGGTGTCACAACTACAACATCATGATCTGATTAAATCTTATTTGATCCTTGCGATTATTGGATATTGTTATTGGTAAAGAACAAACAGAAATGAAGACTGGTTCATTAGTTCACGGATGTTTCTGTTGCGCTTTTAATAATGCCTTGCAATCAATGAAATTCATTGCAATAGTGATTTGATAAGGAATGTTTGAGCCTGCTTCAGTGTACTTTTTGCCACTGGCCTGCAGAGTGGTTTCTATGAATGTACAGCTCATTGCATGTAATCCAAAGACCCATTGCCATTTAATCATGAAGTCCCCTGATACACAAATGATACAGTTGAACTGTGAACAACTTCATATTAGCTGTGCTACATCTATAGTGTACATTGATTTTTAAATGATTGTGAGCATGGTTCTCATTATTTGTACACAGAGCTAGAGTATATATAATATAATAATATAATATATTTCCCCCGAAAAAAATGCACTTTTGGGACCTTATTACTTTTGAAGTGGGTAATGGCTTTGCATGTCATCAAAAACCAAACGTATTTTGCACTGCATTGTGTGCATTTAGTGATGTGATTGTTCTCAACGATTCAAATCCAGAGGTCAAATGCAATATTATATGGTCTACTGGTGGTAATAAAATTGCACAAAACGTTGTAGGATAACATGTAAATTGTTGTGGATGGATTTCCGCTTTTAAAATAAACTGAAAATGGCCTTTGTCAACCATTGAACTGTAATCTGTTAGAAACACAACTGGGAAATAATATGATATAAAAATAATGGCCAATGTTTAAAGATGAAAACACTAATAGGGTGAGTTAAGTAATTATTGTTTTTGAGAAAGTTAATGAGATCCATAACCTGCAGACAGAAGTAGTCAACTCTCAAGGACCATCAGACACTTCACGTGACCATTTGATCTAGATTTCACACAATCGTCAGATAATTATGAAGCTCTGGATTAGTGAACCAGGGGTAGCGGTTCTAATGTCATGCCTGGATGCAGGCCGTAGAAATATACCATATAAACCAGTTGTGTGCCTGGTGTGGCCCAGTGGGCTTGGCTACAGGCCTCTGATCCACATATACCCCACTGCATATGGGTTCCATTCTGGCCTGCAGCCACTTCAGCACATTACCTTCCCCACTGTCTCAAAAATAATAAAGCATGGAACTGCCCCAAAAAATAACAACACAGTTTCATTGCTAATAAAAACCAGGTACCAACCCACAACTAATGTAATTCCTACTATTATCCTTCCAGCACTTCCATGGCACCACTAGAAAGAATACCCAATAGTTAAACACATTTTAGATAGCACATGGGAATAAAAACAGGAACAAAAATTTGATTTGATTATTTGAATTTGAGAGCATCTTAGTTGAGAGAACACAAGATCAAACATGGTAGGTGGTAAAGGGTGATCATTTTATTCAAACATACCGTAGGAAATTGACCCATTTTGTAGCATTAGAGGACAATTATACTTGCCAGCATATTCTTAAGTTCAACAACATGACCATATTTACTAACACATTTAATATATAATTGGTCTTGCAAACAAACATGTGCCATTCAGTGTTTCAGACAAAGTTGTGGCAGCCAAACACTAGTGAATACAAATGTATTAAATAAATCTTGGTGCCATTTTACTTAAGTTAGCTTCTGCCATCCAATTACATTAACTTGATCGATTCATGTGGAAAAGAAGTCCTTATATTTTTAAGTATAAATTCCACATTAAACATGTCTATAAAGTTGCTAAAGCAAGGCCACTCACGGAGCCACAAAGATGAGATCAAAATGGTTTATCCAAAACTGTGTCAGTACCAATGTTGGCATGACTCATACATTTTTAAAAAATGGAAACAATACCATAAAAAACAGATCACATAATAAAATGACATGATATCTGAAAGGTATGACTCGCTAGGGTGTTTTACTAAAAGATAGAGCATGGATATGGTATATTTAGCATGTGACAAAAACATTTTAATCTAAATGGAAAAAAATACAGAAGTGGTGAAGCTATAGACCAGAGTCATTTACAGGAGTCAAGTGCATTAATCTTCCTTTAGCCTTTTCCTCCATGTTTCAGAGAAAACGAGTCAACCTGTAAAAGGGGACATGGAGAACATAATGTGGTTAACTGGAGAGACACGATAGAGAGGATTATCAGATATCAGCCCCAAAGCGTGTTAAACACTAATGAGCACTTAAGCTTGAAACATGTTCCTTTAAAATCAACAATGTTGTAGTAGAATTTAATTAGGCCATTTGTTGGCAGAATCATCTCACCCCAAAAAATCTGAGTGGAATTTAACACGAAGCGAGCGCTCGCCAGCATCACTCCAAGCTGATCAGCTCCACATCAAAGATGAGTGTAGCATTCGGTGGGATGATGCCAGGATGCCCTTTGCTCCCATAGGCAAAGTCTGGTGTGCAGGTCAGGGTTGCCCTCTGCCCCACACTCATCTATAGGGTAGGTAAAACAGAGGGAATATGTCACAACATATTCACTCAATTCTGACAATATCCTTGTAGAGCAAGTCCATCAACCATATTATGCAAGTAGTTCAATGTTACGAAGAAATTAACACGAATCTCTTACCTGACCAACCCCCTCTTCCCAACCGCGGATCACCTCCTGTTTGCCAATCTTGAACTTGAAAGGCTTGCCTCTGTCCCGTGAGGAGTCAAACTTGGTTCCATCAGTCAGTGAGCCTGCCGTAGAATTTAAAGGTTTGTAATACAGCAACCCAACTTCCACTTGTCCCTTCCCTAATAACTAGCTAATTGAACCGTTCATTCAACATATTTGACTACAGTCATCTTGATACACATCTTAAGTTAGTGGCAAAACAAATTACTAATAATGAATATATTACATCTAAAACCAGATTATGGAGATATAATTGGCGATTCGCTAGCAGGAAAACGGTGATTCTAGACCGTGTTAGTAGGGTGGCCAATAGAACGCTAATAAATTCACCCATGCTAACAGCGCCGTCTCTAGATAGCCTATTACGCTGGAACGCATGCGCGTGCCCATAGCAAACGTATTGAAAACAACCGCCACTAAGCCGCTTCGAACCTAACAATAAGCTAAATGTCCCACTTCCCAAAACAGGTCGGCTTTTTTCTTTTGCTACTATAAGCTCATTTGATGACGAAATCGAAAAATAACAACTGTTCTATGTAGTAAACATCTGGTCGTTTACGGTATCAAGTGCGCTTACATTTGCATTAGGTGGAAGTATTTCGAAAAATGATATTTCAGACTATTTCTTGTATAACGCTTGATGACATGGAAGCCCGCTAAACTGTTATATCTTATTAAAAAGCTGAGGTTCTGCTGAATAAAATGATGCCTGACTTGAAAAGATTTGGAAATATACATTTTGAGTAATTTGCCTCTGAAGCTCACCATGCCCCGCCATAGGAAATGAATGGGCAGAGCTCAGAGTTCTAAACAGACCCACGTTTTCTTGTCTAGTATTTGCTGACATGGAAGCCCGCTAAACTGCTATATCTTATTGAAAAGCTGAGGTTCTGCTGAATAAAATGATGCCCGACTTGAAAAGATCTGGAGATATACATTTTGAGTAATTTGCCTCTAAAGACCGGCATCACTCCCCTCGCCATAGGAAACCAATGGGCCGAGCTCAGAGTTCCAATAAGAGAATCGGTTTTTATAACTTTTGTCTATGATCCCATGGAAGCCCGCTAAACTGCTATATCTTATTGAAAAGCTGAGGTTCTGCTGAATAAAATGATGCCCGACTTGAAAAGATCTGGAGATATACATTTTGAGTAATTTGCCTCTAAAGACCGGCATCACTCCCCTCGCCATAGGAAACCAATGGGCCGAAATATTTTTTTCTCCCTTTTTATATATGAACCCAGACCCCCCTGCCCACTAATATTCGCGCTCTTTTCAGTCCTTTCGATGTTACGTATAGGTTTCTGCTTGGATACACCACTCCCCCTATACACAAACACGAACCAAATATACTTTTCGACCTTTTCCAAACTGTTAACTTGAGAGCAAAGTCAGACTAACTGATTTGTGCAAAGATGACTACAAAACAACACAAAAACAATGCCACAGGTGAGGGG